>OX104066.1:62816508-62914634 GCA_944474145.2 Dicrocoelium dendriticum
CAACACTACTTCCGGTGATCTCTAAGGTTATGAAATCCCTTGTAGCTGGGCTTTGATGGCGTACCTTAAAAACAACAAAATTCTCGTTCCGGAGCAGCACGCACTTCGCCAAAATCGCTCATGTACCACTAATCTGTTGATTGCTCGTGCAAGCTGGACGGAAGCTGTGGACGCTGGTGTAGGAGTCGACGCGGCCTACTTGGATTTCTCAAAGGCATCCGACCGTATAGACCATTGCCTTCTACTCCACAAACTCCAGAAATATGGAATCGGTGATCCTGTTCTGGGCTGGATAGGAGACTTTCTCGTGCAACGTCACCTGAATGTTAGGGTTCGAAGCAAGCTGTCGGAATCCATCGAAGTTCAGTGCGGCTTACCTCAAGGCTCGGTACTTGGACCCCGCCTGTTCCTGGTTTCCATAAATGATCTCGCGAGCGTGCTATCTTCTAACTGCTTGCTATTTGCTGATGATCTAAAGGTATGGCGTACTATAACTGCATTGGAGGATCACCCAGTGTTACAGGAGGACCTGGACAAAGCATATACTTGGTCCATCGAGAACATGCTGCATTTCAATGTCACCAAGTGCAAAGTTCTCAGTGTATGGCACAAGAGTATGCACAAGTACCGCCTAGGACCACAAATTCTACAGCGGGGTTCTCACGAGTGCGATCTTGGCGTGCTAGTTCAAGATGTCCTCGGTTGTTCGAGGCAGACTGAAAAGGCATGTAAGAAAGCGAACCAGTACCTCGGACTTCTTCGCAGAGCTTTCAGGAAGTTTGACTCTTCAGTCTTTCCAAAAATGCTTACTGCGTATGTGAGGCCGCACACGGAATACGCGTTGTCCCCCCTCTAGCATTACGGCGCTGTGAAGCATTATCTCCATACCGAACACTTATTTACCGTTGTGTCATGTATACTATCAACTACTATCTGCGACTTAGAAGGCGAAAGTTACTGTAGTAACAATTGCTTCCACTTAATCAATCGCTGGGTCATTAAGCACCGTTGTGTGGATAGGTGGTGAAACGTACTCTCAGTTTAGACTCCGATTGACAGGGAACTGAGTCTCAGTCGCCAGTGTCATGGTAACAACAATTGAATTCCCTTCATACCAACCAAAAAACGACTTGGTATTCTGTGTGACAGGCGTTACCTACGACCAGGCTCCATGGGATTAAGCAATCTGACTGGTTATCTCGGCGTCCCAGGTTTATGATGACATTTAGCCAGCTGTACCCGGTGAGTGCAAGCAAGTACTTAACCGGTCGGGAAGCACAATGAGACGAGACAATAACGCCTACTGCCTGGCTACTTCCTCGGTACCTATCTGCTGGCAAATACAACATCGTCACCCCATACAGAAAAGAAGCAGTGAGTGTTACGTATGAAAAATTCTAGGTGAGGATAAAAAGATGGTGTAGTAATGGAACAATGCGTTATACTAAAGCCTATGTCTATGACTATGTCTACTATGCATT
Source organism: Dicrocoelium dendriticum (assembly GCA_944474145.2). Lineage (NCBI taxonomy): Eukaryota > Metazoa > Platyhelminthes > Trematoda > Plagiorchiida > Dicrocoeliidae > Dicrocoelium > Dicrocoelium dendriticum. The sequence continues at coordinate 62,817,990 of OX104066.1, forward strand.
AGACATGCTGTTGGCTGATAGCGCTTGGCTAAGGAACGAGCCGCACGACGGTGCGCGCATGTCACATTCGTCTGGCCCAAGTTAGTTCGTCGGAAGGAGTAACCTGTTAGCGTACCGGATGAAGCTGATATCTGGTTAGCTGAAGTTGTTACCTGAATGGCCTAACATGACTCGGAAATGGTATAGTGGATTAAGGCATACAACCCGCTGAAACTTGCAAAGGAATTCGGTCGTAGTAGGTTGCTAACACTCAATCTCAACAGGATATTTAAGTCTTTCAATCCATACAAAGGTGCTCGTAAGTCTGGCACTGACATTCCTGGTCGAGTTAGATCCGAGCTAACAGGCGTCATTCCTGGAAACATCCAACTCATTAAACAGTTTATCAATCATGGTCATGGCATAACTCATCGTGAAATTACAAACATATCTGAGCTTTATCTGGAACTGCAGACATCATTATATATAATTTTTTGCTATCCAGGACAGTGAGCGAGACATGGGTTCCAAAACGGTTTTTTCTTTTGACACACAGATGAATCGGAGTCTGCAGTAGCTTGAAGGGATGTTACACCATGGATGGCTAGCAGTTACTGGATAGCATCGTGACATGTGATTAAACAAGTCCTTGCCATTTCAAGCCAGGCATAAAAAGAATTTGTATTCGGTGTAATAATGGTGACTCACAAACAAAGCAATATTTTAGACAATTGCCTCATGAAGGTCAAGTTATGGCAAGAGCTTTTGGGACAGTCATATTCTTGTCCACGTCGCGTTTATGCTACATTTTGCCGCCATCAGCAACGAATATTGCTAGTGTGTTCTGTATGTTGTGCAATAGAAACTGCGAAAGAGACGACCTGACTGGAATATTAACAACGTTCTGTTTCTGTAACCTTACGCAGGAGCACATATTTCTCAATGAACAATGTAGACACGGTAGTAAATTGATTGCAACTTATTATCCTATCCTCGTTATAGCGACGAGTGATTTTCACGTGCTTGGTCTTCAGATGATCACCTCGGAGACAGCATTTCCGAGGAGAGAAAGTGAAGTAGTTATCTCAAACGACTCAAAACTATTAGCTCTCGATTCAGCAAAAAGTGGGAGACTGAGAAGGTGCACGTCGTGCCAAGCTTAAACTCCCGTTAGCAGCTGCACTTTAAGGGCTAAGTATACTAGGAGCGTTTGAAATACGGGTCGGAGCCATTTGACCCGAAGGCTAAAAGCAACGACGCAAATGCCCAAACACTCTTCTAAACCACCACTACCTCTGACCAGCCAACCACACAAGGTTTACATAATAACATGTAATTTACTCATGCGTAGGCGATCTTTGATGTAATTAAGTGAGAGGTAGTCGCAGCAGCTTTGTCACAATGGAACTACAACTCGCAGAACGCGGTATTCGGCTGGTAGTGTAGGATAGCAGAACACATCAATTTCCGCGGTACGCAAATGCATCATATCTAGCAGTCAACACAACGCTTCGCACTATTTAAGGCAGTCCAATCAATGGTGTTTTTGGTTAATTGGCAGGCACTGGCTTCGCTGAGTCCAGCCAAATAGCAGGCAAGTGAGCACAGATTGATCAATGACTCTCTTGGCGTTTGACAGACATGCACTGACTCCAGTAAGATCGATCAGCCAATAGGAAGCAAGTGAAAGCGGCTCGGGCAAATGCTACATTCCTCCTCCCTTCAGTTGGAACTAAGCCAACCAGCCTGGTATCGATCGACTGGTTGACGTAATCGACCCGAGCGGCGAGATCGCGGAGTCTCTGGTTGATTGGTATTCTGCACGTCCTAGAACTTATCCGTGTGTTCGCTGGTGGGACCGAAGCAGAGCGTGGACCGACACGGTCTTTGGGCCAAATGAGTGCACTGCCGTCTGGTACAGCCACTTCTGTATTTTGCGCGACAATATCGCGCAGCTTTCCAGGTAGCCAGTTCGTTTCATTAGGCAAATTGACATAAACCGCTTCTTTATCAGTGCTGTCGATCGACCGACCTCCGGTCGCACGCGGTCTTAGACTTATCTTCTTTGGCCTTGACACCCAACCTTTTATCACGAAATACCATGTCAAGCTGCGTCCTTAATCTCCGCCTGAACATTAATTTGCCGGGGCTCTTACCAGTCGTTTCGTTCGCAGTGGAGCGATAACCAAAAAACAATTTGTTTAGCCATGTTTTCCATCGAGCCGGAAGTTGTTTTCGTAACCCGTTCTTGACCCTTTGGACCGCGCTTTCAGCTTGTGTATTAGAAGCTGGGTGGTAGGGGGACTTCACATGACGTATGCCGTTGCTTTGCAGAAACTCCTGAACTTCTTGACTAGTAAAGACGAAACCATTGTCTGTCACAAGCTAGTGTGGTATACCGAATGTTGTAAAACACATTCGCATGCACGAACCAGTAGTTTCTGGCCTGGCCCGTGTTAGCGGGAAAACTTCAATCCACTTCGAGTAGGCCTCGGTGAAGAGAAGAAACATCATTTCATCGAAAGGGCTCACGAAGTCAGCATGTACACGCTCCCATGATTTACTGAGCCACTTCCATGAACTAAGCGGTACTGGAGGGGACCTTATTTGTCGCCCTTATTTTGTACCTTCGCTTTCTCCTCCTATCCTTTGCTTACTTCACTTGACTGCCACAACAAGCACTGCTAGGGCAGGAAACCTGGACATTATCTGGTTGGCCAGGGTGCGATACCGGTGTTCCGTTTTAGATCCATCAAGAACTCTGATCACTTAATCAATTCCTGGCTCAACGATCCACTCAAGATGGAACACTCACGGGATTCTCCTAGAACTAGAAATTGTGTGCTTTGACAGACGTCGCACTGTCGGAGTAACTCTATAAAAGTCAAATCTGTAACTGTCTCAATAGGATTAGGGGCGGTGGCTATATCAGCGAGAATGTCTGAAAATCTACACCCCAAATGCACCACAATTGCCACATTGCATGGTCTTCCCAAGGGCAAAAATTTGACGTTCCTATTAGGTACGAAGAACACATCGTACCATTCTAGTGCGCGGTGGCTGGTCGTTCTTCTGGAATATGTTCGAAAAAATTACCGTGCACAGCGTTAAGGAGGGTTTTCGTTTCGTGGATACCGTGCATGATCTAAATGTCACGGATCTAACCGTGTGCCCTCGACGTTATTTCACTTTTTATAAAGGTGCCGTTATTTGATTTCGTGGTTTCGTGGGTGTCGGGCAGAAGAACAGTTCGCATTTCCTCGAGAATTTCGCAGCTATTGCACATTTTGAACATGAACGCGTTAATTCCGCTATTTGAGAAGTCATAGATGATCAGTATACGTAACTCTTTGCCAGAACTGTCGTTCTGCTAGAGCCGGGATGTCCAGTATGAAACTGCTGTAGGACTTTGGATTTCAATTCAGCTGGGACGACGACGCGTTCACCAAACAGAATACAACCTTGGACATTGGATAGTGCATTTCACCTCTAGCAAATCTCTGGTAGCTGCGAGTCCGAAAATTTTCTTGGCCACTGTGAGTAGTGGAACCTGCTCACTTGTGTCAGCACCGAGTTCCGTAAGGTAGCGCTTCGAATCAGAGTGAAAGATATTGGCAGCTGGTATACAGTGTGAGAAAGCACGCGATTGACTTCCATTTAGATGAAGATATTCGCAACAACAATGTCTTCTGGCTAATGCTGCTCATTTAATAGTCGTGTCAGTGCATCTGCCCGACAGATCTCGCTTGTCGAGCTGTGTTTGGTGGCTAAATCATACACCAGCAATGTTGCCGCCCATCTTTCTGGACGATTTGCAGTATGCATTGGGATCCCTTCCTTCGAGCAGAATATGGTAAGCTGTTTGCGGTTCATTAGTAGGATGAATTGATGGCCATATAGCGTTTTGTGGAAATGCTTCACTGTAAACACGATGACCAGATCCTTCTCTGTTTGACTATAATTTCTTTCTGCTGAGCTCGACGAACAAGCGGCATGAGCGACCGGCTTCTCCGCTTCCGCTGAAACAATGTGCAAGAAGGCTGCACCGACTCCGTAGCTGGATGCATCTGATGCTACGACAAATAACAGCTTTGGAGCATAGTGCGTCAGCAGCAGTATTGAACATAACAAGGACTTGGTCTCGTCGAAAGCTTCCTGACATTCGGTGGTCCAGACCCATGGGACACCTTTCATCAGCAGTTGATTCAATGGTCCGCCTAGGTTGTGCCTTAACGTTAGGCATGCACTCTAGTAACAGCATAAGAATCAATTGCAATGCCGCTTCGTCCTTAGATGGTGGCATGGTCTTCATCGCCTTGATGTTTGAAGGATCCGGCCGTCGCCGATAATCACCAGTGACAAAACTGGTATTTAATGGGCGTCAAACAAAGCACATCTGTCCATTCTCATCTGAAATCCGTACTAGTTTATTCGGCCAAGCACGTAATATGTTCGTTAGCTCAGTTCTCACGGATTAACTCCCATGATAATGGTATCGTTCAAGTGTGCTGCGGAACCACTGTAAGAACCCGAGGTGCAAGCGGTTGATTATCGTGTAAACATAGCCAATACTAAACGACTTGATGCATTGGTAGATCAGTTGCTCGTTCCATGAGCTCACTTGTTCGCCGAAGTTCGTAATTGGGGTGCAAACGTTTCACCAAACGACGCAACTTCGTCAGTGCGTTGTTAGGTCAAATCAAACACACACACCCAATCAAATGCAGCCGATCAGCTTATACTAAGTGAATCCGTTCCGACAAACGCGATATCTACCCATCTTCGTCATCCCAGTTGGAGACTGCATGGCGCGGGTTTCTTTCTGTGTCTAGTAGTTGTGTGGTGTGCATTGCTTATTTGTCCATTTCTCGTGATCATACAACTGAGGTTCTGAAGTGTTCCTTTCCTTTGGGGGTCATTACGACCAGCTGTTGGCTGGTTGCATTTACGCATCCTTGCACCACACTACTGATAACTGGCGCAGTAATGTCTACTTTTAGTCCACCACTGTATGATCTACTGTAAAGTTGCCGGGGTGATCTAACACCAAGTGATAGGCTCGTGCATTGGAATAATCCTCGGTGGGCGTTTGTAGTTAGTAGATCCCACGATTCTTCCGACATATGCGCTAGAGAATTCCAGTATGGCACAATACTTGCCACATTCAAACGTGAAAAGAGGTTTTGCGGAAAGGGTAGCAGGTACTGGTGGTTTTCTACTGTAACATTCACGTTTGTAAAAGAGTCTGCGCGGAGCGAATCTCCCTGTTGGTCTTCATAAAAATCACGATTGGGGCTGCCAATGACGGGTAATTATCCAGCTTGGTAACTCCCGTTGATTGTAGCCCATCAAGTTCTTAGTCAACGACTGAAACGACCGGAATGGGACTGGCCGCTTTGGTAAGAAGACTGGTCTCAGTCTGTCCGCAGGTATAAATCAGCCTTGATTTTCGTGCACAATCCCACACCTTCCTTGAAAACTTATGGTTACTTCTTCTGTAGGGTGTCCGTCCAATACTTACTTTGTTGCACACGGAGTTCAAAAGGAAAGCAAGCAGCTTCCTGTTGTCAATCGAGCCAAGGCCAAGTAAGTTCAGCTTGGGTGTCTTGTTATATAGCAAACCCCTTTGAATTGATAATATTCGAAAGTAACGGGACAAGAACTTGCACCAAGTTCAGCCCACGTTCTGAAGCATTGTTTGCAACGCGTGTTGTTTCCTTTGTACATGGTTCACTAATCTTCTTTTAACTTGTCTCGGAAATGACCGTGCTATCAGTGACAGTGTCAACTTAGAGGCATCATCATCATCATCATCATCATACACGTTAGCTAGAGGTGGGAAACACCTCAGCTACTGTGCCGCAATACATAGAAAAAATGGGGAAACATGTAACTGATGCAAGCTGGCTGAGCTACCGGTAACAGATGGGCTTCGTTCCGGTAAGCCACCAGCCGGCTGATGTGCATCAAGAAAAAATTACTATGCAAAATTATATAAGCTTAAATAATGAGATCGTGGTTGGAGGGGATGCTAAGGGGGATGGGGTGGGCCAAAGAAACTCGCAGCACGAACGCCACTGAGGTCGGCTCCTAGCCATATCAGCAACCAACTAAACGTGTTCATCGTCTTCCGGACCCCAACCAGGGAGCAGAGACGTTCCAACCGAGGCCAGCTCCGAAGTGAGGGCCTTCACTCCTCTCGACCAAGTCATCTCTTGGCCACCCCTCCTCTTCTTCCATCCACACCCCCGGCGCGCAAACAACGCACGTCGCGGGAGTCGGTGGGCTGGCATGCGTAACACAGGCACTTTATTAACTACAACTGTAACGAACCATCTATGTTTTGCGGCCCCCGCCTAGAAAGTAGCAAATGCAAACTAAAGCTGGGATCTTTGCTTTGGTGATGAGTTTGGTACAAAACAACTGGCGTAGCTGGTGGAAACGGCAAGCTTGAATGCAGGAAGACGGCATTGATCCTCCTGGTGGCCCGGCTGTTGCATTTCTGACAAAGATGTTTGTTGAATGGACAGATTCTGACGGTACCATTCCCTACATCGCCACCACGCGGATGGTGGACTACTTTGCTTCATATGCTTCGAAACGTTCGTTGAACTTTCGCACTGGTTTGTCACCGCCAGCACGTCAACGGAGCATGGATTGTGGTCTAGAACATCCAGCTTTGTGTCAAGTTTCAAAATGATAAGCCTCTGACATTCAGGAGTGATGGACATGCGATTGGTCGACAGGTCATGCTCAAAGTTGTTAATTACGTTCATGCGTATTTGGGTATCCTCGGGCACTTGGAGACCACAAACAAAAATTAACGCCAAAAACTGATCATCCGTCATCTCATTTAGCTTGAATCGATCGCAATGACGGTTGGCGCTAATATCGCAAGAAACAAAATCGTCTGACGTACTTTTAACCAACTTTATGCAACTGCATCGGACGCTGAATAAAGAACGCTGTTCACAAAAACGTCATTTGGCAAGTGTATAAGTTGATCGAGTGAAAAATTTAAGGGGTATGTAGGCGGAATGAAATTAAATAATTACGGGTGTCCTTTGGGTCTCAGCTTCCGCAAAAGCAACCTGCGCTTCGATCCGTCTTCACTATCACAGAACAGAGAAGAAAACATGTTCGTACCTTCTGAACCAAAAATCGAAGATAATGCCTGCATCCGGGTCGTTTTGAAATATGTACATGAAGTTTGGGATGGCATCCACGGAAACCTGCTACTTTTCTGTGCTTGGTCTTGTTTACAACGCAATCCGCTGAAAATACCCTCCAACAACCGTGACTGGCTCCCAACAAATTGTTTCTGCTGGCGTGTTAGTGTTGTCACATGCGCACTGAAGCTCAGGTCCTTATCCATTCAGATGGATAGACACCACACATTTACTCACGCACGCACAGACACCAAGATCATAGTGTAGCCAGTGAATGCATGTCGAGCGGTGTAGGACTAGGACGGTGCGCGTAATCAAGCGCGGATATCAGAAGGTAAACGGAGTCGGACACAGTAGACCACATTCCATGGGCTACGAAAGACGTGGACAGATGAAGCGAGAAAGGAGCAAACTTTAGCGCGATAACCTACAGAGCAGACAAATGTCGAGCCGGATGCATGGTAGTTTAAAACAAGAATGAGTAAGGTACAATTGGTCACCAATGAAAAGTACATAAAAGATACTAGTTATCTTTTGGGCACTAAAGAGCTCCCCTAAAACACTGAAAATATGAACCCTTCGATGTCGTAGGGCAAATCGTGCCGAGTAAGTTTGAGTGGGCGTTCGCGTCAAATGGGGATTCGTCGGAATTCGTAGTCCGCTGTGATGTTTGGTAGTTGTTATTATTGATTGCATTGCGGGTGCATTTCGGCGAGCCGTTGGAGCGGGATTGTCAAAATTAAAAAAACTGGTTAACCCAGAAAAATGGCCGACAGGATCTCAACCTCCGCTGTTGCCAAACGGTGTGGCCTTTCCCCACGCCACACCCCGCCAAGTGCCATAACGACCGTCGTCCCACGAAGAAATAAACGTCATCCAACGAAGTAACGACCCTCTTTCGCGTCCGGCTTCTCATTAACTCTGGCTATCCTCGAAAATGTTTCTCGTGAGGGCCAGTCGATCGAAGGGGAGGATTGTCGCATGTAGAGACGAGAAACTAGAGAACCAAATCTAGAACACATCAAAAAGAACGAAGAAATGATTTGCGTGCGTGTGGTTTTGGATATTTAAAAACTGTCCACCGAAGTTTTTGATTTCTTTGTATTTTAAACAACGTTAATTAACCAAAACGGGGAAAAAGCAACAATATTTACAAACCTGACCGTATTTATATTGTACATAGTCGGAAAAGCGAATGGGCTTACAAACCTCCCGACCACTGCGGTTGGTCGTGGGAGGCGACAGGCCAGGTTCGGAAAATGTCGGGACGGCTGATGCTTCCAAACCCGTTCGAGGACATTAAGATGATGAAAACCGGTGCGGTTTGTTGTAACGTTGCACGAAGCATTGCTAGACGATGGAGGCGAGATAGTTTCCTCTACAAAAGCTGGTTTTAGGCGGTCGATGGTGACGATTTCGCGTCGACCACCGCGGTCGATCGGAAATGTCTTACTTATTCGGTTGATTACTTTGATGAGCCCAGTGGAAGGTAACTACAAAGTCTGTCGAACACCGTCTACGCAAAGCACTACGTGTGAGCAAGTAGACAGTTTTCCTGGCACCTACACCGGTGTCTTCTGTAACTGTGAAGCGGGTCAGCGCAGTTCATGCATCTAGTGAGCCAACCGATCGGATTATCTACCGTAGTCGAAGGATGAAGTGGACGGTGCTGGTGCCATCAGTTCTCCTGCCAACCGCAGTGTGCATCCGTCGACGAGGTGCGCAAGTTTTGCATCGAAATCGGCTTTAACCGAGCTTCTTAAGCCTAGGAAGACGAGAGGGAGCGTTACAGACAGTGAAGAATTTGCATACGCACGCAGTTCTGCCTACAACTGGCAGTGAAAACGCTCCACCACGCCGTTAGTGACCGACTGTTACACCGTCGTCTAGACGTGATGGTAGCCTACGTTCTTAAGCAATGTGGTAAAAGTAGGTAAGAAATGTGACCCTCGATCGGTGATCACGATGCCGGGCAGCCCTACTGAGCTACACAGCACTATAAAAACACTTTCACGACTGTTCCTAAAGGTCAGTTAGGGAGGGGAATGGTCTCAGGCCTTCTTTACTTTTGCTTAGTCAACTGAAGTAGTAACGTTTTCAAGTTGCACCTTAAGGAAATCAGGTTCCTCTATAGATCGTTCAAGATGGCCCATAACGCTTTAAATTTAAGTCCATAGGGCATAATCGTCAATAAATGCTACGGTTCATTGAGTGACCAAATGCAAACCAGATAATATCCTTCTACTCTTCCTGCTAACCTGTTAAAACATTTGCTTATTGGCAATCGGTTACTCAACGAACAGCACGTACATTTTAGGATTGTCCGCGCCCGTTGGATTCAACATGAAAGCTTTATGGACTTTCTTGAAAGATATATGGAGGAACATGAATTTTTAGGGAGGAATTTCAAAGGGGTTTGGATTCCATTGGCTGCGAATAGGCATAGTGAATCGATCGACACAGGTCAATAGATATACAGAGCCTTTCGAAAGTGGCAAACGACCTACGAGGTCGACGTGCACGTGGTTAAAACGTCCGTCTGGCGTCGGAAACGTGCTTACTTGGCGTTTGGTGTGCTACTACACCCTCGCGCGTTGACACAGAAGTCAAACAGCTACCTAAATACGAACGTCACGATTGGCATCGCGCTAAAAGAATCGCGCGGTTACCAATTTAGCCGATGCACGAATGTCTACGTGGGAAAAGCTGTGCGACGTGTCAAACACGGTCCGTCAAAAGTCGCTTGAGATGACTGGACGCGGCGTGGCCAGAGATAAATCGCAAACTATAGTTCCGTTTGACGATCTCAACGGAACGGTTCATAAGTCCTGAGTAGTAGATCAACTGCAGAATCGTTGGGTCGCGCTGTAGCCATGGCTGCCAGATGGATACTGAATATTGAATACTGTATTATAGAGCTAGTAGAAATGAATTCTGTACAACTACATCGAAATATGGTGAACCACGTTCGAAAAATTGTCACCCGTGAATATTGTTATGATTCTCATGTGACATTTAAAATATCTGACTCACGGTATTGCAGGACTCAAGAATGTGGCATGTCATCGTAATTGGGCAATCGTACTCTGAATAGAATCGCTGTAAAATATAAATCTAACAACGTTTTGAACTGCTGCGTAAATATTGCCTCTATCACATGTTCAGGCAAAATGTTCCAAATATTAACCACTTTCCGTTCGAAGCACAGTGGGTGGGGAACATGTTTCACCTCCGGCACGACAAGTTTGTATCCGTGTCCGCGTGTGCTGCACTGCTGTCGTAAGTGCAACATTGGCCTCAGCATGGGGAAGTCATCGAGATGCAGAATACGGTAGGTCATAATGAGGTCAACTCGCACCCGACGTTAGGACAAGGTGTAGAGTCCTAGTTTCTCGCACCGGTCTCCATACCCCAAGCCACGTAGACTCGCGATGAGCCTGGTAGCAATGTGTTGGACCCGTTCGATATTTTGTGCCCAAACTCGGGTAATCGGAAAGTACGCGAGCGAACCGTACTCTAGCATTGGTTTAATGATGGAAGAGAGGAGGCGGGTGGCAACCTCTTTAGACCATATGCCAAAGCTACGTTGGAGCGCCCAAAGCATGCGCAGTCCGTTACGATATAGCCTGTCCGTGTTGTCCACGGACTTCATATCGTAGCGCGAGAGTACACCTAGGTCCTTCACGGAGGGTGTTGGATATAGCGGTTGGCTGTCAGCACCCTTTCCCAGGATCATAAACAAAGGCTTGGCTTGGTTGGCCGGGAGATAAACTGCCGCAGAGCATGTGGATAGGCGGTTGAGGTCTTGCTAAAGTAGGCCACAGTCGTCGTGAGCATCAATTCCTCTCCAAATCTTCATGTCGTCCGCAAAAAGGACACACGGCGACCGGAGAAGCTGCGGTAGATCGTTGATGGGGATCAGTAATAGTGTGGGCCCCAGCACAGTGCCTTGAGGTAGGCCACTTGTAGAGGGATACCAGTCAGTTAAATGGTCGTCGACCTGTACCCTTCACTTTCGTCCAACAAGAAGGTCGCGGATCAGCCGGTGCAGTGAGCCATCGACACCGCACATCCTGAGTTTGTGTAGGAGAACCTCATGGCTGACCTTGTCGAAGGCTTTACTGAAATCGATGCATATCACGTCGACAGGCTTCCCTTGCTTATTATCTTCAAACACTCATGCCTCTTCACAAGCATGTTTGTAACGCATGAGCAGCCTTGCATAAAACCGTGCGGTGTGGCGGTCAGGACCTCGTTTGACTGTAGCAACTGCAGCAATCCCTTCTTCATGATTTTCTCAGCAACCTTTGCCAAAATAAGAGTCAGACAAGTTGGCCTGTAGTTGTCTACTTTGCTAGGGTCGCCGCCTTTCGGAATAGGCTTTAGCGCCGAACATTTAAAGTCAGTCGGCAACAAACATTTAGACATCGACCTGTTGAAAAGGTTAGTTACGACAGGAGAGATGATGGTCGAAAGTAACTTGAGAACCAGGGGGTGAAGCCCATCAGGTCCGGCAGTTTCGGTGCTGTCAAGGCCTTAACCTAGACTGTCAAGTTTCGGTAAAATCGGTACACCTCGAACTCGGAACAGACACCTGATCATTCGCAAATACAGAAGCGAACTGTGCCGCCAACGCCGACGAACGCTCATTGCTGGAGGTTAGGGGCTGTCCATCCGTGCCATCCAGCACTGGCACATCACCTGACGGCTTCAGGCGTCGCTTCACGTATGCAAAGATTCTCTTTGGGTCGGCCTTCGCGGCTACTGCGAGCTGCTCTTCAAATTGTCGGTGCTTATTCCTTTTTGCACTCTTGCAGAAGTAATTCTTGGCAGAGCCAGGAAGGAGGAATCTATCCCAAAGTCTGTTCCGCCTCCGAGCCAGATTTCCATACTCCTTGTCATACCAATGAGGCTTAATCGGTCCAACCTTCCGAGATTTCAATGGCACAAACTGGGAACACAATGCTGGCAGTCTCTCTTTCATAAACATCCAACAGTCTTCTAAAAATGCAGCTTGGGACAGAAACCAATCCAGTTGACTCGCGGTTCGAGCTACTCCATCGAAGCCCGTTTTCTACTAGTTGTGAGCTGGTTCCAGCGGAGGTGCATATGGCAAAGGTAACTCCATATCAGCTATGAGCACTGAATTATTGTTTGTAGCTAGGGGCTCCAAGATCCGAACGTCGCGCACTCGTTGTTCGTGGCTGGTTAACATCAGGTCGAGACAGGACGGGGTTGAGTGTGTTGTTGTGCGTGTTGGCTAGCATATGTGTTGCGATGCACCAGTTTCAAGTAACAAATCCATGAACTTTGCTTCAACCTCACTAGGTCTAGGCATCAAATGCACATCAGGCCATCGTATTCGAGAACAGTTAAAATCGCCCATAAGTAGAAAGTGTGGACGACTCATGCGGGTACGAAGATGGGGCAGCCAATCCAAACAACGACTCAGGGGGCTGCGATAAGCTGCGCCCACAAGTAATTCTCTGTGTCTGAGGTGGATGGAGCACCACAGTAGCTCACACAAACCATCGTCACTTCGGTAGGTACTCACAAGTCTCCCACGCAGGGAAGACCGGATGTAAAGTAAGACACTACCGTGGGCATTCGTTAGTCTATCGCACTGGAAGCACGGGTAACCGTCGAATTCAAGTTCCTGTCTGTATAACTCTGCATGCAGCCAAGTCTATGCGAGTCCCACTACGCCTGACCGCTCAGACGCAACGAAACAGCAAAGCGCGTCGCGCTTGCGTATAACTCTGCAGACGTTTCTGAAGGCTATTTGAGGGCCGCAGCAGGAGCCGCCGGGCGGGCCTGAAGTGTGAGCAGCCTGTTTATCCTGATGCGCAGATTGTTGAAAAAAACCGAAAATTTACGATACGAAAATTTGTTTTCCCCTCACCACTACGTCTTTTCAGCTCAATGATGGCAGACTTGAGCCACTCCCTGTCTACCGGGTCCAGGTCTGGACGAACATGGATCTTCAAACCTTTAGCCTACTTAGGCGGGACATGATCAGTCTTGGACAGGCTTCGTCCACAAAAATGATTCTCTTAGGCCAATTTTGTTGATCACGTAGCTTGCCAAGACGGGTAATTTGCTTAACTTTTACCGCTTCCTCACCAGCTTTGAGGAGTCTGTCAATTAGACTCTGTAAAACTGGACATCGTAATCGTAGCACACTTGGGATGATGGATCACTGGACTCCGGCGCGTGGAAGATCACGAGGTTCTAACGCCTCTGGTCGGACGAGGTTGACCTTGCAGGGCGAAGTATATTAGCAGCCTCAAGTGGTTTGTCTAACTGTTGACTTACAGAAATTAGAAGCCTAACATCCTTTCGTACTTTTGTTCCTTGTTCTTTCCACTCGTCTTCAGCACTCAGGCTCTCACCTGCTGGGACATCAGTGCCCTTGTTGGACACAACAAAGGTAAACAGTTTAAGCCAGGTGATACTAGGCTTCTCACGTAATGATGAAGCATACCCGTCGGCTTTACTCTTCCTGGCTGTATCTTGTTTCGACAATTTTCACATAAAGTTTGAACCGGTGAGTACTCCATTTTTAATTGCTACCATCACCAACGATAACAATTTCTTAGCCAGTTTTGCGTCGTACCACTTTATCCCCCTAAAACTGTTATACTTCTACCTTTTATCTCACTGACGCTCCTTACTTCAACCACTTATGTGGTTTGCCAATTTGTTAGTATTTCTATTGCCAACCTGCGGGACTCGTTAAGTGTATGCTTTTTTACCCGTCATATACCATTGTTCCATTGTCACCAGATTTGAACCCCTTATATTTCTACCTATTGGGTTATTTGAAAAGAGAGTTTACAAGACAACGTCTATTTCACTGGAACGACTGAAACGCAGTACTGTCAACGAATGTCGCGCCATCAACACGGAAAGTTTGCAAAAAGTTATAGCCTATTGCCTCAGACAATTTTCGCACTGCACCCAGAACGCCGACGGGCTCGACCATCTTCTTCGTTGACGGACATATCACCGTTTTCTGCTGTTTATCTTAATATACGTATCCACCGTTATCACTGATTACTGGACTAAATTGGTGCACTGGCAAATGGTGCCAAAGGTGTGTCGGGCCAGATAAATTCAACGAGCAAAGCTGATTCGACAGCGCTTAGACTGACCACTTCTATGCAACTTGGTTCACAATACCCATGCTTGTTTTTAATGCTTACGCCTAAGGAATACGGGGAGGATGTGAAGGAGATAATTATGTGAGAATAGGCTACGCAGTTTCGTATTTTTATCCTGTTCGTCGGCATACAGACTCAGGCGTGGTATGAGTGCTTCTAAACAATACATACCGGGTCATACAAAAGGGAAAGATTGGTCGGAAACGATTTTTCAGTAAGAATACAGACCATGAAAGCGTGGCTTATTTTATCCTTTTGGAATTTGATAAATCGGGAGTTTGCAGCAATATTTTTCAAAAAGTTACCACAAAGATAATGGCTTGTGGTGGACGGTCGCGTGAGAACCCCACATGCTGTGTCCCGGGTTCCCTACGATTTTTGTCAATTCAATTTTGCGGCGAAGCCAATGAGGCTTCGAAGGCTTTGTGGAATACGTGAAGTCTCAGTATCCGCGAGGATTAGATATTGCCTAGAAATGCAGTTTCCCAGTTCGCAAGTTAATGAAATAATGTGTCATCAGTGAATATGTTGGAATGAACGATCATGTGGGGCAGTTGAGATAATTTTCTAGTCGCCGCTACCGGTCACTTTTGAAACAAACTGGGGCCAGCGTAACCCCACTTGCTTCCCGTAATTGCGATCAAGACTGGGGCGAGAGAATATATTAGGCGGCAACGAGTAGTCCTTTAGGCGGTATAGGCTTTTCAAGACTCTTTTTCTCAAAACGTTACATTTCAATATTTGCAAAGCCAAAGTGGTAGAAAAAAAATGCCTGCTTTGTTAAGGTGGGTGGTTGCAAGCTAACTTTCAGTCTACAAGAGTCGTTGCCAATACCCATTTTTCATTAGTTGAGAGTAAACACTAAGCGTCTATCGAACACTCCTTTGCTCAGAGTCAGTTCAGGCCTGATCCAAGCGCCACCAACAATTCTACCGCAAGTAGCCCGGTACTGATGCACTGCTGTCTTGATTATGCACGTCCTCTTCGTTCCAATCAGCCCGAAGCACGGTATGTATCGATCGGTGAACTTGCCTCTTGGCGTGTCGTAGTTGGCTTCAACTCAAGTATCCGCGCCCATCCAGCGTTTTCACGATGGACGAGACTGATAAGTACACCTGTACCCAGATGCATGCAGATGGGCATCACTTCGATGGTTCACACCCATGTGACCGGATGATAGACATTTTTAGATAGTCCAACATCCACTATTGGACAGTTGGCAATTTATTGCGCTCTCCTCTCACCCGAAGGCGTGACCCTTGGTCCCCGAGTAACAGAATAACAATGGACAAGACTACTAAGATTAACTGTATTCAGCCAGTCTATAGTGCCACTCTCGTGCATCCATCCTTTCGGGTGAGCCCGCAAAAACACACCGCTTGGAAACTCCGATGCCTTAGGCAGCGTCTCACGCTTAAAAATAATGAAAGGGGATAGATGGGAACCAACCGCCATAGAGGCTAAAACAACTGTGAACCGTGCCTTCTCGTGTTTCGTTGTCTTTACAAAAACGGCACGTATGTCTAAGAATACAACGATAGTGGGCCTGTGATAAATGTGACGATGTTCGAGGACCCGGCGAAGTGTGAAGATTTGATCAACGCATCTGCGGCTGGGGACTGTTTTTTCCTAACTTAATAACCCATAGCACTGACTGCGATCGCCCTTTGTTGGTCGTAAAAGAGCCTACAGAGGACCACTTGTCTTTTCTTTCTCTTCGCCTCAGTTGGGAGTCGGTCGGGTCGCGTGATTGCGTGTGAATCGTTAGCTGGCCAGCCTTCGCCTCTAAGTCATTAGCGCGCGTCTATCGTACCCCCTCTCGTGTGCGTCCGTTTTCGAGGCCTCAGCGTCTATACGAACAAGTGCGGCTAAGATCGTTCCCAC
The DNA here is from genome assembly GCA_944474145.2 of Dicrocoelium dendriticum. Lineage (NCBI taxonomy): Eukaryota > Metazoa > Platyhelminthes > Trematoda > Plagiorchiida > Dicrocoeliidae > Dicrocoelium > Dicrocoelium dendriticum. The sequence continues at coordinate 62,834,185 of OX104066.1, forward strand.
GCTCGTTCAATTTTCCGTCTCACCGGCTAAGCCAGCGTCATCAGGACAGCGCAATTCCGTTCGAGTGGTCAGCGTAACAAGCAATTATCGTAGGCGTGCTCCAACCGTGCCAGCGACCCTCTTATCAGGCAATTACGCAATTACCTCAAGAGGCGGCGTTCCCTCAATTATAACAGCGGCGACGACTAAGGCAATCTACGCAATCTATAACAATGGCCATATAGCGTTTTGTGGAAATGCTTCACTGTAAACACGATGACCAGATCCTTCTCTGTTTGACTATAATTTCTTTCTGCTGAGCTCGACGAACAAGCGGCATGAGCGACCGGCTTCTCCGCTTCCGCTGAAACAATGTGCAAGAAGGCTGCACCGACTCCGTAGCTGGATGCATCTGATGCTACGACAAATAACAGCTTTGGAGCATAGTGCGTCAGCAGCAGTATTGAACATAACAAGGACTTGGTCTCGTCGAAAGCTTCCTGACATTCGGTGGTCCAGACCCATGGGACACCTTTCATCAGCAGTTGATTCAATGGTCCGCCTAGGTTGTGCCTTAACGTTAGGCATGCACTCTAGTAACAGCATAAGAATCAATTGCAATGCCGCTTCGTCCTTAGATGGTGGCATGGTCTTCATCGCCTTGATGTTTGAAGGATCCGGCCGTCGCCGATAATCACCAGTGACAAAACTGGTATTTAATGGGCGTCAAACAAAGCACATATGTCCATTCACATCAGAAATCCGTACTAGTTTATTCGGCCAAGCACGTAATATGTTCGTTAGCTCAGTTCTCACGGATTAACTCCCATGATAATAGTATCGTTCAAGTGTGCTGCGGAACCAATGTAAGAACCCGAGGTGCAAGCGGTTGATTATTGTGTAAACATAGCCAATACTAAACGACTTGATGCATTGGTAGACTAGTTGCTCGTTCCATGAGTTCACTTGTTCGCCGAAGTTCGTAATTGGGGTGCAAACGTTTCACCAAACGACGTAACTTCGTCAGTGCGTTGCTAGGTCAAATCAAACACGCACCAAATCAAATGCAGCCGATCAGCTAATACTAAGTGAATCCGTTCAGACAAACGCGATATCTACCCATCTTCGTCATCCCAGTTGGAGACTGCACGGCGCGAGTTTCTTTCTGTGTCTAGTAGTTGTGTGGTGTGCATTGCTTATTTGTCCATTTCTCGTGATCATACAACTGAGGTTCTGAAGTGTTTCTTTCCTTTGGGGGTCATTATGACCAGCTGTTGGCTGGTTGTATTTACGCATCCTTGCACCACACTACTGATAACTGGCGCAGTAATGTCTACTTTTAGTCCACCACTGTATAATCTACTGTAAAGTTGCCGGGGTGATCTAACACCAAGTGATAGGCTCGTGCATTGGAATAATCCTCGGTGGGCGTTTGTAGTTAGTAGATCCCACGATTCTTCCGATATATGCGCTAGAGAATTCCAGTATGGCACAATACTTGCCACATTCAAACGTGAAAAGAGGTTTTGCGGAAAGGGTAGCAGGTACTGGTGGTTTTCTACTGTAACATTCACGTCTGTAAAAGAGTCTGCGCGGAGCGGATCTCCCTGTTGGTCTTCATAAAAATCACGATTGGGGCTGCCAATGACGGGTAATTATCCAGCTTGGTAACTCCCGTTGATTGTAGCCCATCAAGTTCTTAGTCAACGACTGAAACGACCGGAATGGGACTGGCCGCTTTGGTAAGAAGACTGGTCTCGGTCTGTCCGCAGGTATAAATCAGCCTTGGTTTTCGTGCACAATCCCACACCTTCCTTGAAAACTTATGGTTACTTCTTCTGTAGGGTGTCCGTCCAATACTTACTTTGTTGCACACGGAGTTCAAAAGGAAAGCAAGCAGCTTCCTGTTGTCAATCGAGCCAAGGCCAAGTAAGTTCAACTTGGGTGTCTTGTTATATAGCAAACCCCTTTGAATTGATAATATTCGAAAGTAACGGGACAAGAACTTGCACCAAGTTCAGCCCATGTTCTGAAGCATTGTTTGCAACGCGTGTTGTTTCCTTTGTACATGGTTCACTAATCTTCTTTTAACTTGTCTCGGAAATGACCGTGCTAACAGTGACAGTGTCAACTTAGAGGCACATCATCATCATCATCATCATACACGTTAGCTAGAGGTGGGAAACACCTCAGCTACTGTGCCGCAATACATAGAAAAAATGGGGAAACATGTAACTGATGCAAGCTGGCTGAGCTACCGGTAACAGATGGGCTTCGTTCCGGTAAGCCACCAGCCGGCTGATGTGCATCAAGAAAAAATTACTATGCAAAATTATATAAGCTTAAATAATAAGATCGTGGTTGGAGGGGATGCTAAGGGGGATGGGGTGGGACAAAGAAACTCGCAGCACGAACGCCACTGAGGTCGGCTCCTAGCCATATCAGCAACCAACTAAACGTGTTCATCGTCTTTCGGACCCCAACCAGGGAGCAGAGACGTTCCAACCGAGGCCAGCTCCGAAGTGAGGGCCTTCACTCCTCTCGACCAAGTCATCTCTTGGCCACCCCTCCTGTTCTTCCATCCACACCCCCGGCGCGCAAACAACGCACGTCGCGGGAGTCGGTGGGCTGGCATGCGTAACACAGGCACTTTATTAACTACAACTGTAACGAACCATCTATGTTTTGCGGCCCCCGCCTAGAAAGTAGCAAATGCAAACTAAAGATGGGATCTTTGCTTTGGTGATGAGTTTGGTACAAAACAACTGGCGTAGCTGGTGGAAACGGCACGCTTGAATGCAGGAAGACGGCATTGATCCTTCTGGTGGCCCGGCTGTTGCATTTCTGACAAAGATGTTTGTTGAATGGACAGATTCTGACGGTACCATTCCCTACATCGCCAGCACGCGGATGGTGGACTACTTTGCTTCATATGCTTGGAAACGTTCGTTGAACTTTCGCACTGGTTTGTCACCGCCAGCACGTCAACGGAGCATGGATTGTGGTCTAGAACATCCAGCTTTGTGTCAAGTTTCAAAATGATAAGCCTCTGACATTCAGGAGTGATGGACATGCGATTGGTCGACAGGTCATGCTCAAAGTTGTTAATTACGTTCATGCGTATTTGGGTATCCTCGGGCACTTGGAGACCACAAACAAAAATTAACGCCAAAAACTGATCATCCGTCATCTCATTTAGCTTGAATCGATCGCAATGACGGTTGGCGCTAATATCGCAAGAAACAAAATCGTCTGACGTACTTTTAACCAACTTTATGCAACTGCATCGGACGCTGAATAAAGAACGCTGTTCACAAAAGCCTCATTTGGCAAGTGTATAAGTTGATCAAGTGAAAAATTTAAGGGGTATGTAGGCGGAATGAAATTAAATAATTACGGGTGTCCTTTGGGTCTCAGCTTCCGTAAAAGCAACCTGCGCTTCGATCCGTCTTCACTATCACAGAACAGAGAAGAAAACATGTTCGTACCTTCTGAACCAAAAATCGAAGATAATGCCTGCATCCGGGTCGTTTTGAAATATGCACATGAAGTTTTGGATGGCATCCACGGAAACCTGCTACTTTTTTGTGCTTGGTCTTGTTTACAACGCAATCCGCTGAAAATACCCTCCAACAACCGTGACTGGCTCCCAACAAATTGTTTCTGCTGGCGTGTTAGTGTTGTCACATGCGCACTGAAGCTCAGGTCCTTATCCATTCAGATGGATAGACACCACACATTTACTCACGCACGCACAGACACCAAGATCATAGTGTAGCCAGTGAACGCATGTCGAGCGGTGTAGGACTAGGACGGTGCGCGTAATCAAGCGCGGATATCAGAAGGTAAACGGAGTCGGACACAGTAGACCACATTCCATGGGCTACAAAAGACGTGGACAGATGAAGCGAGAAAGGAGCAAACTTTAGCGCGATAACCTACAGAGCAGACAAATGTCGAGCCGGATGCATGGTAGTTTAAAACAAGAATGAGTAAGGTACAATTGGTCACCAATGAAAAGTACATAGAAGATACTAGTTATCTTTTGGGCACTAAAGAGCTCCCCTAAAACACTGAAAATATGAACCCTTCGATGTCGTAGGGCAAATCGTGCCGAGTAAGTTTGAGTGGGCGTTCGCGTCAAATGGGGATTCGTCGGAATTCGTAGTCCGCTGTGATGTTTGTTAGTTGTTATTATTGACTGCATTGAGGGGGCATTTCGGCGAGCCGTTGGAGCGGGATTGTCAAAATTAAAAAAAAACTGGTTAACCCAGAAAAATGGCCGACAGGATCTCAACCTCCGCTGTTGCCAAACGGGGTGGCCTTTCCCCACGCCACACCCCGCCAAGTGCCATAACGACCGTCGTCCCACGAAGAAATAAACGTCATCCAACGAAGTAACGACCCTCTTTCGCGTCCGGCTTCTCATTAACTCTGGCTATCCTCGAAAATGTTTCTCGTGAGGGCCAGTCGATCGAAGGGGAGGATTGTCGCATGTAGAGACGAGAAACTAGAGAACCAAATCTAGAACACATCAAAAAGAACGAAGAAATGATCTGCGTGCATGTGGTTTTGGATATTTAAAAACTGTCCACCGAAGTTTTTGATTTCTTTGTATTTTAAGCAACGTTAATTAACCAAAACGGGGAAAAAGCAACAATATTTACAAACCTGACCGTATTTATATTGTACATAGTCGGAAAAGCGAATGGGCTTACAAACCTCCCGACCACTGCGGTTGGTCGTGGGAGGCGACAGGCCAGGTTCGGAAAATGTCGGGACGGCTGATGCTTCCAAACCCGTTCGAGGACATTAAGATGATGAAAACCGGTGCGGTTTGTTGTAACGTTGCACGAAGCATTGCTAGACGATGGAGGCGAGATAGTTTCCTCTACAAAAGCTGGTTTTAGGCGGTCGATGGTGACGATTTCGCGTCGACCACCGCGGTCGATCGGAAATGTCTTACTTATTCGGTTGATTACTTTGATGAGCCCAGTGGAAGGTAACTACAAAGTCTGTCGAACACCGTCTACGCAAAGCACTACGTGTGAGCAAGTAGACAGTTTTCCTGGCACCTACACCGGTGTCCTCTGTGACTGTGAAGCGGGTCAGCGCAGTTCATGCATCTAGTGAGCCAACCGATCGGATTATCTACCGTAGTCGGAGGATGAAGTGGACTGTGCTGGTGCCATCAGTTCTCCTGCCAACCGCAGTGTGCATCCGTCGACGAGGTGCGCAAGTTTTGCATCGAAATCGGCTTTAACCGAGCTTCTTAAGCCTAGGAAGACGAGAGGGAGCGTTACAGACAGTGAAGAATTTGCATACGCACGCAGTTCTGCCTACAACTGGCAGTGAAAACGCTCCACCACGCCGTTAGTGACCGACTGTTACACCGTCGTCTAGACGTGATGGTAGCCTACGTTCTTAAGCAATGTGGTAAAAGTAGGTAAGAAATGTGACCCTCGATCGGTGATCACGATGCCGGGCAGCCCTACTGAGCTACACAGCACTATAAAAACACTTTCACGACTGTTCCTAAAGGTCAGTTAGGGAGGGGAATGGTCTCAGGCCTTCTTTACTTTTGCTTAGTCAACTGAAGTAGTAACGTTTTCAAGTTGCACCTTAAGGAAATCAGGTTCCTCTATAGATCGTTCAAGATGGCCCATAACACTTTAAATTTAAGTCCATAGGGCATAATCGTCAATAAATGCTACGGTTCATTGAGTGACCAAATGCAAACCAGATAATATCCTTCTACTCTTCCTGCTAACCTATTAAAACATTTGCTTATTGGCAATCGGTTACTCAACGAACAGCACGTACATTTTAGGATTGTCCGCGCCCGTTGGATTCAACATGAAAGCTTTATGGACTTTCTTGAAAGATATATGGAGGAACATGAATTTTTAGGGAGGAATCTCAAAGGGGTTTGGATTCCATTGGCTGCGAATAGGCATAGTGAATCGATCGACACAGGTCAATAGATATACAGAGCCTTTCGAAAGTGGCAAACGACCTACGAGGTCGACGTGCACGTGGATAAAACGTCCGTCTGGCGTCGGAAACGTGCTTACTTGGCGTTTGGTGTGCTACTACACCCTCGCGCGTTGACACAGAAGTCAAACAGCTACCCAAATACGAACGTCACGATTGGCATCGCGCTAAAAGAATCGCGCAGTTACCAGTTCAGCCGATGCACGAATGTCTACGTGGGAAAAGCTGTGCGACGTGCCAAACACGGTCCGTCAAAAGTCGCTTGAGATGACTGGACGCGGCGTGCCCAGAGATAAATCGCAAACTATAGTTCCGTTTGACGATCTCAACGGAACGGTTCATAGGTTCTGCGTAGTAGATCAACTGCAGAATCGTTGGGTCGCGCTGTAGCCATGGCTGCCAGATGGATACTGAATATTGAATACTGTATTATAGAGCTAGTAGAAATGAATTCTGTACAACTACATCGAAATATGGTGAACCGCGTTCGAAAAATTGTCACCCGTGAATATTGTTATGATTCTCATGTGACATTTAAACTATCTGACTCACGGTATTGCAGGACTCAAGAATGTGGCATGTCATCGTAATTGTGCAATCGTACTCTGAATAGAATCGCTGTAAAATATAAATCTAACAACGTTTTGAACTGCTGCGCAAATATTGCCTCTATCACATGTTCAGGCAAACGGTTCCAAATATTAACCACTCTCCGTTCGAAGCACAGTGGGTGAGGAACATGTTTCACCTCCGGCACGACAAGTTTGTATCTGTGTCCGCGTGTGCTGCACTGCTGTCGTAAGTGCAACATTGATCTCAGCATGGGGAAGTCATCGAGATGCAGAAAACGGTAGGTCATAATGAGGTCAACTCGCACCCGACGTTAGGACAAGGTGTAGAGTCCTAGTTTCTCGCACCGGTCTCCATACCCCAAGCCACGTAGACTCGCGATGAGCCTGGTAGCAATGTGTTGGACCCGTTCGATTTTTTGTGCCCAAACTCGGGTAATCGGAAAGTAGGCGAGCGAACCGTACTCTAGCATTGGTTTAATGATGGAAGAGAGGAGGCGGGTGGCAACCTCTTTAGACCATATGCCAAAGCTACGTTGGAGCGCCCAAAGCATGCGCAGTCCGTTACGATATAGCCTGTCCGTGTTGTCCACGGACTTCAAATCGTAGCGTGAGAGTACACCTAGGTCCTTCACGGAGGGTGTTGGATATAGCGGTTGGCCGTCAGCACCCTTTCCCAGGATCATAAACAAAGGCTTGGCTTGGTTGGCCGGGAGATAAACTGCCGCAGAGCATGTGGATAGGCGGTTGAGGTCTTGCTAAAGTAGGCCACAGTCGTCGGGAGCATCAATTCCTCTCCAAATCTTCATGTCGTCCGCAAAAAGGACACACGGCGACCGGAGAAGCTGCGGTAGATGGTTGATGTGGCTCAGTGATAGTGTGGGCCCCAGCACAGTGCCTTGAGGTACGCCACTTGTAGAGGGATACCAGTCAGTTAAATGGTCGTCGACCTGTACCCTTCACTTTCGTCCAACAAGAAGGTCGCGGATCAGCCGGTGCAGTGAGCCATCGACACCGCACATCTTGAGTTTGTGTAGGAGAACCTCATGGCTGACCTTGTCGAAGGCTTTACTGAAATCGATGCATATCACGTCGACAGGCTTCCCTTGCTTATTATCTTCAAACACTCATGCCTCTTCACACGCATGTTTGTAACGCATGAGCAGCCTTGCATAAAACCGTGCGGTGTGGCGGTCAGGACCTCGTTTGACTGTAGCAACTGCAGCAATCCCTTCTTCATGATTTTCTCAGCAACGTTTGCCAAAATAAGAGTCAGACAAGTTGGCCTGTAGTTGTCTACTTTGCTAGGGTCGCCGCCTTTCGGAATAGGCTTTAGCGCCGAATATTTCCAGTCAGTCGGCAACAAACATTTAGACATCGACCTGTTGAAAAGGTCAGTTACGACAGGAGAGATGATGGTCGAAAGTAACTTGAGAACCAGGGGGTGAAGCCCATCAGGTCCGGCAGTTTCGGTGCTGTCAAGGCCTTAACCTAGACTGTCAAGTTTCGGTAAAATCGGTGCACCTCGAACTCGGAACAGACACCTGATCATTCGCAAATACAGAAGCGAACTGTGCCGCCAACGCCGACGAACGCTCATTGCTGGAGGTTAGGGGCTGTCCATCCGTGCCATCCAGCACTGGCACATCACCTGACGGCTTCAGGCGTCGCTTCACGTATGCAAAGATTCTCTTTGGGTCGGCCTTCGCGGCTACTGCGAGCTGCTCTTCAAATTGTCGGTGCTTATCCCTTTTTGCACTCTTGCAGAAGTAATTCTTGGCAGAGCCAGGAAGGAGGAATCTATCCCAAAGTCTGTTCCGCCTCCGAGCCAGATTTCCTTACTCCTTGTCATACCAATGAGGCTTAATCGGTCCAACCTTCCGAGATTTCAATGGCACAAACTGGGAACACAATGCTGGCAGTCTCTCTTTCATAAACATCCAACAGTCTGCTAAAAATGCAGCTTGGGACAGAAACCAATCCAGTTGACTCGCGGTTCGAGCTACTCCATCGAAGCCCGTTTTCTACTAGTTGTGCGCTGGTTCCAGCGGAGGTGCATATGGCAAAGGTAACTCCATATCAGCTATGAGCACTGAATTATTGCTTGTAGCTAGGGGCTCCAAGATCCGAACGTCGCGCACTCGTTGTTCGTGGCTGGTTAACATCAGGTCGAGACAGGACGGGGTTGAGTGTGTTGTTGTGCGTGTTGGCTAGCATATGTGTTGCGATGCACCAGTTTCAAGTAACAAATCCATGAACTTTGCTTCAACCTCACTAGGTCTAGGCATCAAATGCACATCAGGCCATCGTATTCGAGAACAGTTAAAATCGCCCATAAGTAGAAAGTGTGGACGACTCATGCGGGTACGAAGATGGGGCAGCCAATCCAAACAACGACTCAGGGGGCTGCGATAAGCTGCGCCCACAAGTAATTCTCTGTGTCTGAGGTGGATGGAGCACCACAGTAGCTCACACAAACCATCGTCACTTCGGTAGGTACTCACAAGTCTCCCACGCAGGGAAGACCGGATGTAAAGTAAGACACTACCGTGGGCATTCGTTAGTCTATCGCACTGGAAGCACGGGTAACCGTCGAATTCAAGTTCCTGTCTGTATAACTCTGCATGCAGCCAAGTCTATGCGAGTCCCACTACGCCTGACCGCTCAGACGCAACGAAACAGCAAAGCTCGTCGCGCTTGCGTATAACTCTGCAGACCTTTCTGAAGGCTATTTGAGGGCCGCAGCAGGAGCCGCCGGGCGGGCCTGAAGTGTGAGCAGCCTGTTTATCCTGACGCGCAGATTGTTGAAAAAAAACCGAAAATTTACGATACGAAAATTTGTTTCCCCCTCACCACTACGTATTTTCAGCTCAATGATGGCAGACTTGAGCCACTCCCTGTCTACTGGGTCCAGGTCTGGACGAACATGGATCTTCAAACCTTTAGCCTACTTAGGCGGGACATGATCGGTCTTGGACAGGCTTCGTCCACAAAAATGATTCTCTTATGCCAATTTTGTTGATCATGTAGCTTGCCAAGACGGGTAATTTGCTTAACTTTTACCGCTTCCTCACCAGCTTTGAGGAGTCTGTCAATTAGACTCTGTAAAACTGGACATCGTAATCGTAGCACACTTGGGGTGATGGATCACTGGACTCCGGCGCGTGGAAGATCACGAGGTTCTAACGCCTCTGGTCGGACGAGGTTGACCTTGCAGGGCGAAGTATATTAGCAGCCTCAAGTGGTTTGTCTAACTGTTGACTTACAGAAATTAGAAGCCTAACATCCCTTCGTAATTTCGTTCTTTGTTCTTGCCAATGGTCTTCAGCACTCAGACTTTCACCTGCTGGGACATCAGTGCACGTTGGACACAACAAAGGTAAACAGTTTAAGCCAGGTGATACTAGGCTTCTCACGGAATGATGAAGCATACCCGTCGGCTTTACTCTTCCTGGCTGTATCTTGTTTCGATAATTTTCACATAAAGTTTGAACCGGTGAGTACTCCATTTTTATTTGCTACCATCACCAACGATAACAATTTCTTAGCAAGTTTTGCGTCGTACCACTTTATCCCCCTAAAACTGTTATACTTCTACCTTTTATCTCACTGACGCTCCTTACTTCAACCACTTATGTGGCTTGCCAACTTGTTAGTATTTCTATTGCCAACCTGCGGGACTCGTTAAGTGTATGCTTTTTTACCTGTCATATACCATTGTTCCATTGTCACCAGATTTGAACCCCTTATATTTCTCCCTATGGGGTTATTTGAAAAGGAGAGTTTACAAGACAACGTCTATTTCACTGGAACGACTGAAACGCAGTACTGTCAACGAATGTCGCGCCGTCAACACGGAAAGTTTGCAAAATGTTATAGCCTATTGCCTCAGACGATTTTCGCACTGCACCCAGAACGCCGACGGGCTCGACCATCTTCTTCGTTGACAGACATATCACCGTTTTCTGCTGTTTATCTTAATATACGTATCCACTGTTATCACTGATTACTGGACTAAATTGGTGCACTGGCAAATGGTGCCAAAGGTGTGTCGGGCCAGATGAATTCAACGAGCAAAGCTGATTCGACAGCGCTTAGACTGACTACTTCTATGCAATTTGGTTCACAATACCCATGTTTGTTTTTAATGCTTACGCCTAAGGAATATGGGGAGGATGTGAAGGAGATGGTGATGTGAGAATAGGCTGCGCAGTTTCGTATTTTTATCATGTTCATCGACGTACAGACTCCGGCGTGGTATGAGTGCTTCTAAACAATAACATACCGGTCACACAAAAGGGAAAGATGGTCGAACGATTTTTCAGTAAGAATACAGACCATGAAAGCGTGGCTTATTGATCCTTTTGAATTTGACAATCGGAGTTTGCAGCAATATTTTTCAAAAAAGTTACCACACAGATAATTGGCTTGTGGTGGACAGTTCGCGTGAGAACCCACATGCGTGTGCCGTGGTCCCACGATTTGTCAAACATTGTTGCGAGCCAATGAGCTTCGAGCTTTGTGGAATACGTGAATCTCAGTATCCGCGAGGATTAGATATTGCCTAGAAATGTAGTTTACCAGTTCCAAGTTAATGAAATATTGTGTCATCAGTGAATATGTTGGAATGAACGATCATGTGGGGCAGTGGAGATAATTTTCGGTCCCGCTACGGTCACTTTGAAACAAATTGGGCAGCGTAACCCCACTTGCTTCCTGTAATTGCGATCAAGACTGGGACGGGAGAATATATTAGGCGGCAACCAGTAGTCTTTAGGCGGTATAGCTTTTCAAGACTGCTTTCTCAAAACGTTACATTTCATATTCGCAAGGCCTAATTGTAACAAAAATGCCTGCTTTGTTATGGTGGGTGGTTGCAAGCTAACTTTCAGTCTACAAGAGCGTTGCCAATAACGCTTTTTCATTAGTTGAGATAACACTAAGCGTCTATTGAACACTCCTTGCTCAGGTCAGTTAGGCCTGTGCAAGCGCCACCACAATTCTACCGCAGTAGCTTGGTACTGATGCACTTCTGTCTTGATTATACACGTCCTCTTCGTTCCAACCAGCCCGAAGCACGGTATGTATCGATTGGTGAACTTGCCTCTTGGCGTGTCGTAGTTGACTTCAACTCAAGTATCCGCGCACATCCAGCGTTTTCACGATGGACGAGACTGCTAAGTACACCTGTACCCAGATGCATGCAGATGGGCATCACTTCGATAGTTCACACCCATGTGACCGGGTGAGAGACATTTTGAGATAGACCAACATCTACTATTGGACAGTTGGCAATTTAGTGCGCTCTCCCCTCACCCGAAGGCGTGACCCTTGGTCCCCGAGTAACAGAATAAAAAGGGACAAGACTACTAAGACTAACTGTATTCAGCCAGTCTATAGTGCCACTCTCGTCCATCCATCCTTTCGGGTGAGCCCGCAAAAACACGCCGCTTGGAAACTTCGATGCCTTAGGCAGCGTCTCACGCTTAAAAATAATGAAAGGGGATAGATGGGAACCAACCGCCATAGAGGCTAAAACAACTGTGAACCGTGCCTTCTCGTGTTTCGTTGTCTTTACAAAAACGGCACGTATGTCTAAGTATACAACGATAGTGGGCCTGTGATAAATGTGACGATGTTCGAGGAGCCGGCGAAGTGTGAAGATTTGATCAACGCATCTGCGGCCAGGACGGAAACCAGCTTGTTCTTCATGGTAGTATGATTCACGTACTGGGGATAGTCTGTGTTACGACTACCGAGGAGGAGTGAGCACCTGCTTGATTCCACCTTGAAAACTCAGAAAAAGCAAAGACCACAGCGCAACGTGTATTGATACAAGACCGGGCGGAAGTAGAAGGAAACACACCAGAACCAGTCATTTAGAGTCGAATACACATTTGGTTAAATAGGACCCCGGAGGCACGAGTGGTGTAGGTTTTTTGTGTGAAACAGGCGACAGGAACAAAATGTACTACAGCACAAAAACACAGTGTTCGGATTGTGGACACGAATTGTTCCGATACAGAACATGGCAAAAAGTTTCTGGCAATACTCTGGCACCGACCAAGTTATACTTCCTGGACATTCCGCCACTTGTGTTCGTTATAACACTACAGTCTGCGAAGTAGAATAGAAGCCAATAGCTTGGAGGCAACCGAAATGAGACCGATACCGTGATGATTTACACAAGTGCGAGCGGCTTTCTTGAAAATCGGGACAAGTACTGATTCGCCAAAAGAGAAAGGCACTTTCTCTTCATGCCAAATTTGTGCGAACAGCGCGGTCAGCTGGTTAACGATCGCCACACCGCCGCACTTGAACAGCTCCGGAGGAAGTCCGTCTGAACCGGCAGCCTTGAACCGTTTCAAACGTCAAATCTCGAGGCAGATTTTCGTTTCGCTGGGTGGATTCAGTGGGAGGAGCCAAGGTAGACAATGAGGTGTACTGCATGTACTGATGGATGGTGGAGACCAGTGGAACTGCGAGTGAAAGTGCTCGGCCCAGCAGGCCATACGCCTCCGTTGGTTGGTGATCGGAGTTTCATTCACCTCGCAAATGACTTCACTGACACCAGGCTGCCTGAGGCCAGTGGACCGAATGAGTTGGAAAAGCCTGCGAGTGTTGCCAGAGAGGGCAGTGGTCTCCATCTCTAAAGCACGCTCAGACCACCATGTCTCGCGGTCCTTGCGTAGCCTTTGCTTGAGAAGTCGGTTGGCAGAACGGGGCCACTCGTTGCAGTCTGATTCCGCCATGATATTTTCGCGGCGTTCGAGCAGCTCCGGAGAACGAGCAGAGATCCAACGCTTTAGGGTGCGTCGAATTTTGCCGCAGCTTGACTGTCCGGAAATGGTCAGCGCTTTCCGTATACAAGTCCAGTGTTGCTCCACGTCTTGCGGTGGATTGCAACTGAGTGCACATGCCAGTGAAGACTGATAGCTCGCCTGAACAGAGGAAGCAGTTAATCTGTCTATATCGATCTTGCGGTGCTTCGTGTTTCGGGATCCTCCAAAACACATACAGATTTTCGCGCAGACCAGAGTATGATTTGAGTCAACGAAGGTGGACCAAAAGGGCCTGCAGTTCAGTACGCTGCTACGCCATCTGAAGCTAATTGCAATGCGATCAATTTGAGACCACAGATGTGTGACACATCGTAACTTCTGTGTGAAACTGATCCGCGAAGACAAGGTCACGCATCAGCAGGAGTTAATGAAGCGATTCTGCACTAACCACAAACTCCTGTACAGGCACATTAACGGCCTTCGAAAGGTAAAGCGATGGGTTCCGGCGCTGGTCACGGCTGATGGATACACGCGGTCAGCAATGGAAGCAGCTAATCTCCTACGGCTTCATTACTCTCAAACGTTCCAACAAGTGTCGAGCCCAAACATTCACCTCATTTCTAATACTCACCATCTGGTTTAGAAAACATCACCTTCACTACGGAGGCTGTGTTGAAGAAGTTGTTATCCTTGCGTATCCACAGTTCTCCCGGAGCTGATAACATCCGACCAAAGGCTCTACAGGCAGTAGCTAGTGATCTAGCAGAACCACTGGCTGTTTTCTACCAGCGATGTCTAGAGGAAAACCTTATTCCACCAGTATGGAAGCAAGGGGTCATCACTCCTATCCATAAAGGAGGTAGCCGCACTGATCCTGCAAACTACCGTCCAATAACACTACTTCCCGTACTATCCAAAGTGATGGAATCAATCGTCGCAGACGCGCTGATGCAATATTTGGAAAGCCACAATTTAATAGCCCCAGGGCAACATGGCTTTCGTCAAAAGCATTCGTGTAATACTAACCTATTAATTGCACGTAATAGCTGGACTGAAGCTGTTGATGATGGAGTTGGAATCGATGTCATCTACCTGGACTTTTCAAAAGCGTTTGATCGTTTAGACCATCGAGTTCTCCTTCAGAAGCTTCGGAACTACGGCATTGGCGATCCAATCCTGAGTTGTATTAGCAATTTTCTACAAGAACGACGGCTAGGGGTGAGAGTCCGAGAATCATTTTCTCATGCAATCGACGTGACGTGTGGAGTACCACAAGGCTCGGTTCTTGGACCTCGTCTATTCTTGGTGTTCAGTAACGATTTAGCGAGATCAATTACTTCCGATTTCTTATTTTTCGCTAATGATATCAAGATATGGCGAAGGATCAGAGGACCGGATGACCATGAACGGCTCCAGTGCGATCTTAACACAGTATCGAAATGGTCAGTTCAAAACGCTCTACCGATCAACGTAGACAAATGTCGCGTAGTACAATTACGCCATAGACATAACTACACCTACATACTTGGGACAAACGAATTGCAGAATAGCTCCCAGGGACGTGACCTTGGTGTTATCTTACAGAGCGACCTCAACTGTTTAAAACAGGCTGAGGTAGCTGCCAAAAGAGGCAACCAGCACGTCGGCATGCTGCGAAGGGCATTCGGGAGATTTGACCCATCAATCTTCCCAATGATGCTCAATTCCTACGTGCGCCCGCAAGGTGAGTACGCAATCCAAGCTTGGCAACCTTGGTTGAAACGCGACCTAGAAGCGATAGAGGCACCACAACGGAGAGCAACAAAGAACGTGAAGGGCCTGCGCTAACACTCTTACCACCGAAGGCTGAAGTTGCTGGGAATTTTCAGCGGACGTTATCGAAGGCTGCGCGGCGATCTCACATTAGCGTATCAGATATTGAGTGACCCCAACCACGTATGCCGCCATTTGCTGAAACTTAGCCACAACACGCATCTCAGGGGTAACTGCTTAAAATTGAGGGAACAATATAGCCGTCTAGAGTGTCGACGGAATTACTTTTCCCTTTGGGTTTGCAAACCATGGAACGCACTCCCAGACTCAGTAGTATCCTCTCCTACCCTGGATGTTTTCAAAAAACGATTAGATGTTGCTCTCAGCTCCCAACATTTTGTTACCTAAGCTCCTCTGTTGTGGATTACGCCAAGAATGTTTTCAACAGGACTAATGTATCAAATGGACCTAAGTGAGCGACCATATTTTATTTTCTCACTCCTTACCTCAACTATCACTGCGCCCCAGTGTCTTTCTGAATGTTTACGCTCGATATTTCTTTTTCATTTTACACTGATGTTAATTATCAAAGTATTCATCTCGGCAGACGTTCGATAGATGACCCAGACATATTTTAATTGCATCATATTCACCGCTACCATCCTACGGGACGTGTCAAGCACTTGCTTTTATCCCGTGAAAAATCATTGTTCATTGATCATGTTCATTGTGTGCAGAACGCTTCTTAGTACGCCTGAAGTTAGTGCTCGAGAGAAACAATGTGACAAGCCTCTGTAGGAGCTTTAACTTATTTTGCTATTTTTAGCTTATTTCTCTTCGCACAGGGAAGATACTAGCCACAATCATGTGACTCTAACCACATCATTCAAAAGCTATTGATGTGTATACAATCAATGGACAACTTACTTTGAAGTCTGGCTTATACCGTCTAGCCAACCACCACCTGTGTTTTCCCTGTGCAATCTTTCTGCCCTACTGTCGTAGTGTATTTTCGGGAGCCTCCCAAAATATATCATTGCGATACCAACAAGATTTTATTTCTAACATCCAGTAAGGACGACGGGACATGGCTATTTTCGGACTCCGCACCTAAGCAGCGCTCCTACAAATTGGAGACCCCGACGTGAGTTCGTTCTATCGGATTCAGCTTCCATCATCCGGTGAGTCGTGTCCATTTTCGTCGTTCTTGTTATTGCTTTCATGTATGCGAATATGATCGAGCAGCAAACTGGGGAGATTAACACCGTATCTACTAGCTGTTTACCAACATTTTGGATACAATATCCCCAGCTTTGTTTTTTCAGGCCGAGTCATTTTTTGAAATTAATCGCATACATAGGGATGTCTTAAAAGTTCATTATGTGATCTCTAAGCTCCCACCTGAATTATTACTCCTGGCACAGGATATCCTGAAGACAAGCCCCACATACCAGCAACTAAGGGACTTTTTAATTCGCGAGCTTAGCCTTAGTGAGCGTAAGAGAGTGCAACGTCTACTTATAGAAGAACAGTTAGGCGATCGCACTCCTACGCAACTACTGCGAGCCATGCAAGCTCTGGTAGGTGACAGCCCTCCAGAGAATTCCATCTTTAGGCAGTTATTTTTGCAACGGCTCCCTACACACGTACAACAAATACTGGCTAACGCTCATCAGGATACCGACTTGAAAGACCTAACCCTTATGGCTGATAAAATAATGGAAATACAAGCGCCTACGATCTCAATTTCTTCGCCTCCTATAACTGACGACTCGCTTGTAAAAGCTGTGCACTCCCTGCAGCAGCAACTGGCCTCCATCTCCATCACCCACCGAAACCGTAATTCTCGGTCAGGCCAGCGGCGTATTCGCAGCGCTAGTCGTTCACGTGGCATTTGTTGGTATCACCGTAGGTTCCGTAACAAAGCTCGGAAATGCATAAAGCCGTGTCGATTTTCCATTTCGGGAAACGAACACGCCAGCTCGTAATGGCGACGACGCAAGCTGGCATATGCGAGCCAGGTCACCTCTTTTACCTGCGAGACGTAAGATCTGACATGCGATTCCTCGTAGACACTGGTGCCCAAGTCAGTGTGGTTCCTCCACGTCCGGAGGATTTAAGGCACTGCTCTGTATACAGCCTGCAGGCAGTAAATGGCACGCCTATCTGAACCTATGGAGAACGGTCCATCACGCTGAATCTTGGTCTCCGTAGGCCTTTTCCTTGGATTTTCATTGTAGCCAAAGTGCCCACTGCCATTCTAGGCCTCGATTTTTTCCAGCATCATGGCATTATTGTCGATCCCAAGCGCTGCCAAATCATTGATGGCCTAACGCAAACATCTCGGGCTGGTTTTAAAGGGTCCATTATGTCTATGAGTACGCAGCTTGCCCCACCACGAGCCACTCCAAAGTACTTGGATTTGTTACGAGAGTTTAACAGCTTAACGAAGCCTGGATACCAACCCGGTGATGTCAAACATGAGATCGTTCATAGGATAACGACAACAGGTAGTCCAGTCTACCATCGTCCGTGGCGTTTAGAGCCCGATAAACTTTCCGTAGCGAAGGCTGAATTCGACCATATGCTACAATTGGGCATAATACGTCCATCCAGCAGTACATGGGCATCGCCCATACATATGGTCCCGAAAAACCAGCCTGGGGATTGGAGACCTTGTGGGGATTATCGGGGACTAAACGCTATCACCGTCCCAGACAGGTATCCCATTCCGCATCTCCAGGATTTCTCTTCCTCGCTATACGGAAAACACGTGTTCAGTAAGATAGATTTAGCACGAGCATATTACCAAATTCTTGTCCATCCTCAAGATGTTCATAAGACTGCCGTTTCTACACCTTTTGGCTTATTTGAGTTCTTGCGAGTGCCATTTGGTCTCCGCAATGTAGCTCAAACATTTCAGCGTTTTATGGATCAGGTTATTCGTGAGCTCGATTTTGTTTTCGTCTACATTGACGATGTCTTGGTTGCAAGTTATAACCATGACGAACACTTGCGTCATCTGCGACAACTGTTCGAGCGATTTGCGCATTATGGGGTGGTTATCAATGCCTCCAAGAGTCAGTTTGGTGTTGATACGGTAGACTTTCTTGGTCACCGTGTTTCCTCCGCCGGAATTACACCCCTACCTGACAGAGTGACAACCATCACTGAATACCCTATCCCCGATTCCCTCAAAAAGTTACGTCGGTTTGTAGGCATGGTTAACTTCTACAGACGTTTCATCCCACACTGTTCTGAGTTAGCCCAGCCACTTACCGAGCTACTCAAATTAGATGCCAAATCATTCAGCTTCACGGAATCAGCTAAGCGGGCATTCAGTGATCTAAAACATCAGCTAGCAACTGCCACTCTCCTCGTGCATCTTGATCCGAAGGCTCCGTTACAGTTAACGGTAGACGCTTCAGATGCAGCAGTAGGTGGTGTGCTCCAACAGCGACAGGGAGGTGAATTGTATCCAATTGCCTTTTTCTCTAAGAAACTGCAGCCTGCCGAACGACGTTATAGTACGTTCAGCAGAGAACTCCTAGCTATTTATCTCAATGTGCGTCATTTCCGACATTACTTGGAAGGGCGTACATTCACGATATTCACCGATCACAAGCCGCTAACGTATGTACTGCGTTCTGCTTCTGATCGACTTTCCCCACGAGAAACTAGACAACTAGATTATATCTCCCAATTTACCTCCGACATTCGGCATTTGTCCGGTGTGAACAACACCGTAGCAGATGCCCTATCACGGGCGGAAATCAATACCCTCCTTGAGCATTCCCCATTGATCTTCAAGAACTAGCCACAACACAGCATCAGGATAAGCAGTTTCTTCAACAACTGCGCGAAACCAATCTACAGGTGAAACCCATCCAGCTGCCTGATAGTTCGGATGTTCTGATGTGTGACGTTTCTACAGGAAAGCCACGACCTGTAGTTCCACCGACCTATCGGCGAATCATTTTTGATTCATTACATGGTCTATCACATCCAGGCATCCGTGCAACGCGCAAACTCATTTCCGATCGTTTTGTGTGGCCGGCACTGAACAAAGACGTGCAGACCATGGTGAGGAATTGTCTCCCATGTCAGCGTTCAAAAGTGCACCGCCATACACAGGCACCTCTTGGCGAGTTCACCGTTCCCGATGCTCGTTTTAGTCACGTGCACATCGACACCGTCGGTCCGCTGCCGCCGTCGAGTGGATTTAAGTACCTACTTACTTGTATCGATCGTTACACTCGTTGGCCCGTGGCAGTACCCATCGCGGACATTTCCGCAGAGACGGTAGCACGTAACTTTGTGGCTCATTGGATCGCACATTATGGTGTCCCATCCACCATAACAACGGATCGCGGTGCGCAATTTGAATCAACCCTCTTTCGAGATCTCACTAATATCCTCGGAGCTAAGCGAATAAGAACAACTGCGTACCATCCAACAGCGAACAGGTTAGTCGAACGTTTTCACCGCCACCTCAAAACATCTTTGATGGCATGTTCTGACACTACCCGTTGGACAGAAAACTTACCGCTGGTTCTATTAGGTCTACGAACGACGTTTAAAGCTGATTTAGGTTGCTCTGCCGCGGAGCTGGTATACGGTACCACGCTAAAGCTCCCGGCTGACCTCGTTCAACCCATCGACTTCAACGCTCTAGATCCCTCAAACTTTGTTCATCGCTTACGTTCATCCATGCGTGAACTGCATTTTACTGCCACACGCGCACAAACTAACAAGTGTTATATACCAAAAGATCTGACAACTTGTTCACATGTGTGGCTACGAAACGATGCAGTCCGCAGGCCTCTACAGCCACCGTACGAAGGGCCATTTGAGGTGATCGCTAGAACAGAAAAACATCATATGATCAACAGGAATGGTAAAGTCGATGTAGTTTCGGTAGACCGACTCAAGCCAGCGTATATAGAACAACCTTGTGAACAACAATCGACAGGTTCTAAAAACACCATATGTACGCAGGAGTCATCAAAGCACTTTGACAATGATCCTCAATCATCAACATCTGAAGCTAAGCCAAAAGAGACTAGTACGCGGCAAACACGGTCAGGTAGAAAAGTTCATTTTCCAGACCGTCTAGCGTATTAGACATCTTGAGAATAACAACTTGCCGTGCTGTCTATCGTGTTATACTACCTGCTGCCAGTTTTCTTTCCTGCTTGTTGCTTTCCAGTGTTTGCCAGGAGAGGAAAGAACAACCTTAGCACGAATAAGAAGATTCTCATGTCGACAAAAGGCAGAAGGATTGCGTCGGACAACACTCGCAACTCAAACATCCTTGTTGCACTACTACATTCTGCTCCCACATTTTCATTGTATCTTCGCTAACAACTTTACCTGCATGCCTCCTGTGCCTCGGCCTCGGGCATTTTAAGCGACACTGTATCAGGTAGAGGTCAGTTTTCCAGGAAATTCCCACCGGGTTTTTTACTCCTGGTCGCTTATCACCGTGCGGCTACCGCACTGGTGGGGAGGTATGTAGGAGCTTTAACTTATTTTGCTATTTTTAGCTTATTTCTCTTCGCACAGGGAAGATACTAGCCACAATCATGTGACTCTAACCACATCATTCAAAAGCTATTGATGTGTATACAATCAATGGACAACTTACTTTGAAGTCTGGCTTATACCATCTAGCCAACCACCACCTGTGTTTTCCCTGTGCAATCTTTCTGCCCTACTGTCGTAGTGTATTTTCGGGAGCCTCCCAAAATATATCATTGCGATACCAACAAGATTTTATTTCTAACATCCAGTAAGGACGACGGGACATGGCTAGTTTCGGACTCCGCACCTAAGCAGCGCTCATACACCTCTCTCCATTATCAGAGCGATTCTCCTCGAGCGCGTGATGACCACCAAGGTGGTGTTCGTATGGTAACAGGCGGCCAACACGTGCGTTAAAATCTCCAGAAAGGATAACGACATCCGACATTTTAGTATTACACAAGAGCTGATGTAGATCTCGGTAGGAATCGTCCTTGACCGAGTTGCCACTGCAGTCAGTTAAAGCGTACACGGAGATCACAAACAAGTTGTGTCTCTCTTCGCGGTGCTTGTTGATTCTACATGAACCCCGAAGCCGAACTGCACATAGTCAGCTGTTAATCGGGAAACAGTCCAGCAGTGCCGCCTCAGCCTTGCCACTTGGTGCTTAGAGGTGGGAAACACCTCAGCTACTGTGCCGCAATACATAGAAAAAATGGGGGAAACATGTAACTGATGCAAGCTGGCTGAGCTACCGGTAACAGATGGGCTTCGTTCCGGTAAGCCCCCAGCCGGCTGATGTGCATCAAGAAAAAATTACTATGCAAAATTATATAAGCTTAAATAATGAGATCGTGGTTGGAGGGGATGCTAAGGGGGATGGGGTGGGCCAAAGAAACTCGCAGCACGAACGCCACTGAGGTCGGCTCCTAGCCATATCAGCAACCAACTAAACGTGTTCATCGTCTTCCGGACCCCAACCAGGGAGCAGAGACGTTCCAACCGAGGCCAGCTCCGAAGTGAGGGCCTTCACTCCTCTCGACCAAGTCATCTCTTGGCCACCCCTCCTCTTCTTCCATACACACCCCCGGCGCGCAAACAACGCACGTCGCGGGAGTCGGTGGGCTGGGCATGCGTAACACAGGCACTTTATTAACTACAACTGTAACGAACCATCTATGTTTTGCGGCCCCCGCCTAGAAAGTAGCAAATGCAAACTAAAGCTGGGATCTTTGCTTTGGTGATGAGTTTGGTACAAAACAACTGGCGTAGCTGGTGGAAACGGCACGCTTGAATGCAGGAAGACGGCATTGATCCTCCTGGTGGCCCGGCTGTTGCATTTCTGACAAAGATGTTTGTTGAATGGACAGATACTGACGGTACCATTCCCTACATCGCCAGCACGCGGATGGTGGACTACTTTGCTTCATATGCTTCGAAACGTTCGTTGAACTTTCGCACTGGTTTGTCACCGCCAGCACGTCAACGGAGCATGGATTGTGGTCTAGAACATCCAGCTTTGTGTCAAGTTTCACAATGATAAGCCTCTGACATTCAGGAGTGATGGACATGCGATTGGTCGACAGGTCATGCTCAAAGTTGTTAATTACGTTCATGCGTATTTGGGTATCCTCGGGCACTTGGAGATCATAAACAAAAATTAACGCCAAAAACTGATCATCCGTAATCTCATTTAGCTTGAATCGATTGCAATGACGGTTGGCGCTAATATCGCAAGAAACAAAATCGTCTGACGTACTTTTAATCAACTTTATGCAACTGCATCGGACGCTGAATAAAGAACGCTGTTCACAAAAACGTCATTTAGAAAGTGTACAAGTTGATCGAGTGAAGACTTTAAGGGGTATGTAGGCGGAATAAAATTAAATAATTACGGGTGTCCTTTGGGTCTCAGCTTCCGCAAAAGCAACCTGCGCTTCCATCCGTCTTCACTTTCAAAGAACAGAGAAGAAAACATGTTCGTACCTTCTGAACCAAAAATCGAAGATAATGCCTGCATCCGGGTCGTTTTGAAATATGCACATGAAGTTTGGGATGGCATCCACGGAAACCTGCTACTTTTCTGTGCTTGGTCTTGTTTACAACGCAATCCGCTGAAAATACCCTCCAACAACCGTGACTGGCTCCCAACAAATTGTTTCTGCTGGCGTGTTAGTGTTGTCACATGCGCACTGAAGCTCAGGTCCTTATCCATTCAGATGGATAGACACCACACATTTACTCACGCACGCACAGACACCAAGATCATAGTGTAGCCAGTGAATGCATGTCGAGCGGTGTAGGACTAGGACGGTGCGCGTAATCAAGCGCGGATATCAGAAGGTAAACGGAGTCGGACAGAGTAGACCACATTCCATGGGCTACAAAAGACGTGGACAGATGAAGCGAGAAAGGAGCAAACTTTAGCGCGATAACCTACAGAGCAGACAAATGTCGAGCCGGATGCATGGTAGTTTAAAACAAGAATGAGTAAGGTACAATTGGTCACCAATGAAAAGTACATAAAAGATACTAGTTATCTTTTGGGCACTAAAGAGCTCCCCTAAAACACTGAAAATATGAACCCTTCGATGTCGTAGGGCAAATCGTGCCGAGTAAGTTTGAGTGGGCGTTCGCGTCAAATGGGGATTCGTCGGAATTCGTAGTCCGCTGTGATGTTTGTTAGTTGTTATTATTGATTGCATTGCGGGTGCATTTCGGCGAGCCGTTGGAGCGGGATTGTCAAAATTAAAAATACTGGTTAACCCAGAAAAATGGCCGACAGGATCTCAACCTCCGCTGTTGCCAAACGGTGTGGCCTTTCCCCACGCCACACCCCGCCAAGTGCCATAACGACCGCCGTCCCACGAACAAATAAACGTCATCCAACGAAGTAACGACCCTCTTTCGCGTCCGGCTTCTCATTAACTCTGGCTATCCTCGAAAATGTTTCTCGTGAGGGCCAGTCGATCGAAGGGGAGGATTGTCGCATGTAGAGACGAGAAACTAGAGAATCAAATAAAGAACACATCAAAAAGAACGAAGAAATGCTCTGCGTGCATGTGGTTTTGGATATTTAAAAACTGTCCACCGAAGTTTTTGATTTCTTTGTATTTTAAACAACATTAATTAACCAAAACGGGGAAAAAGCAACAATACTTACAAACCTGACCGTATTTATATTGTACATGGTCAGAAAAGCGAATGGGCTTACAAACCTCCCGACCACTGCGGTTGGTCGTGGGAGGCGACAGGGCAGGTTCGGAAAATGTCGGGACGGCTGATGCTTCCAAACCCGTTCGATGACATTAAGATGATGAAAACCGGTGCGGTTTGTTGTAACGTTGCACGAAGCATTGCTAGACGATGGAGGCGAGATAGTTTCCTCTACAAAAGCTGGTTTTAGGCGGTCGATGGTGACGATTTCGCGTCGACCACCGCGGTCGATCGGAAATGTCTTACTTATTCGGTTGATTACTTTGATGAGCCCAGTGGAAGGTAACTACAAAGTCTGTCGAACACCGTCTACGCAAAGCACTACGTGTGAGCAAGTAGACAGTTTTCCTGGCACCTACACCGGTGTCTTCTGTAACTGTGAAGCGGGTCAGCGCAGTTCATGCATCTAGTGAGCCAACCGATCGGATTATCTACCGTAGTCGAAGGATGAAGTGGACGGTGCTGGTGCCATCAGTTCTCCTGCCAACCGCAGTGTACATCCGTCGAGGAGGTGCGCAAGTTTTGCATCGAAATCGGCTTTAACCGAGCTTCTTAAGCCTAGGAAGACGAGAGGGAGCGTTACAGACAGTGGAGAATTTGCAGACGCACGCAGTTCTGCCTACAACTGGCAGTGCAAACGCTCCACCACGCCGTTAGTGACCGACTGTTACGTGATGGACGTGATGGTAGCCTACGTTCTTAAGCAATGTGGTAAAAGTAGGTAAGAAATGTGACCCTCGATCGGCGATCACGATGCCGGGCAGCCCTACTGAGCTACACAGCACTATAAAAACACTTTCACGACTGTTCCTTAATGGTCAATTAGGGAGGGGAATGGTCTCAGGCCTTCTTTACTTTTGCTTAGTCAACTGAAGTAGTAACGTTTTCAAGTTGCTCCTTAAGGAAATCAGGTTCCTCTATAGATCGTTCAAGATAGCCCATAACGCTTTAAATTTAAGTCCATAGGGCATAATCGTCAATAAATGCTACGGTTCATTGAGTGACCAAATGCAAACCAGATAATATCCTTCTACTCTTCCTGCTAACCTGTTAAAACATTTGCTTATTGGCAATCGGTTACTCAACGAACAGCACGTACATTTTAGGATTGTCCGCGCCCGTTGGATTCAACATGAAAGCTTTATGGACTTTCTTGAAAGATATATGGAGGAACATGAATTTTTAGGGAGGAATTTCAAAGGGGTTTGGATTCCATTGGCTGCGAATAGGCATAGTGAATCGATCGACACAGGTCAATAGATATACAGAGCCTTTCGAAAGTGGCAAACGACCTACGAGGTCGACGTGCACGTGGTTAAAACGTCCGTCTGGCGTCGGAAACGTGCTTACTTGGCGTTTGGTGTGCTACTACACCCTCGCGCGTTGACACAGAAGTCAAACAGCTACCTAAATACGAACGTCACGATTGGCATCGCGCTAAAAGAATCGCGCGGTTACCAATTTAGCCGATGCACGAATGTCTACGTGGAAAAAGCTGTGCGACGTGTCAAACACGGTCCGTCAAAAGTCGCTTGAGATGACTGGACGCGGCGTGGCCAGAGATAAATCGCAAACTATAGTTCCGTTTGACGATCTCAACGGAACGGTTCATAAGTCCTGAGTAGTAGATCAACTGCAGAATCGTTGGGTCGCGCTGTAGCCATGGCTGCCAGATGGATACTGAATATTGAATACTGTATTATAGAGCTAGTAGAAATGAATTCTGTACAACTACATCGAAATATGGTGAACCACGTTCGAAAAATTGTCACCCGTGAATATTGTTATGATTCTCATGTGACATTTAAAATATCTGACTCACGGTATTGCAGGACTCAAGAATGTGGCATGTCATCGTAATTGTGCAATCGTACTCTTAATAGAATCGCTGTAAAATATAAATCTATCAACGTTTTGAACTGCTGCGTAAATATTGCCTCTATCACATGTTCAGGCAAACGGTTCCAAATATTAACCACTCTCCGTTCGAAGCACAGTGGGTGGGGAACATGTTTCACCTCCGGCACGACAAGTTTGTATCTGTGTCCGCGTGTGCTGCACTGCTGTCGTAAGTGCAACATTGGCCTCAGCATGGGGAAGTCATCGAGATGCAGAATACGGTAGGTCATAATGAGGTCAACTCGCACCCGACGTTAGGACAAGGTGTAGAGTCCTAGTTTCTCGCACCGGTCTTCATACCCCAAGCCACGTAGACTCGCGATGAGCCTGGTAGCAATGTGTTGGACCCGTTCGATATTTTGTGCCCAAACTCGGGTAATCGGAAAGTACGCGAGCGAACCGTACTCTAGCATTGGTTTAATGATGGAAGAGAGGAGGCGGGTGGCAACCTCTTTAGACCATATGCCAAAGCTACGTTGGAGCGCCCAAAGCATGCGCAGTCCGTTACGATATAGCCTGTCCGTGTTGTCCACGGACTTCATATCGTAGCGCGAGAGTACACCTAGGTCCTTCACGGAGGGTGTTGGATATAGCGGTTGGCCGTCAGCACCCTTTCCCAGGATCATAAACAAAGGCTTGACTTGGTTGGCCGGGAGATAAACTGCCGCAGAGCATGTGGATAGGCGGTTGAGGTCTTGCTAAAGTAGGCCACAGTCGTCGTGAGCATCAATTCCTCTCCAAATCTTCATGTCGTCCGCAAAAAGGACACACGGCGACCGGAGAAGCTGCGGTAGATCGTTGATGGGGATCAGTAATAGTGTGGGCCCCAGCACAGTGCCTTGAGGTAGGCCACTTGTAGAGGGATACCAGTCAGTTAAATGGTCGTCGACCTGTACCCTTCACTTTCGTCCAACAAGAAGGTCGCGGATCAGCCGGTGCAGTGAGCCATCGACACCGCACATCCTGAGTTTGTGTAGGAGAACCTCATGGCTGACCTTGTCGAAGGCTTTACTGAAATCGATGCATATCACGTCGACAGGCTTCCCTTGCTTATTATCTTCAAACACTCATGCCTCTTCACAAGCATGTTTGTAACGCATGAGCAGCCTTGCATAAAACCGTGCGGTGTGGCGGTCAGGACCTCGTTTGACTGTAGCAACTGCAGCAATCCCTTCTTCATGATTTTCTCAGCAACCTTTGCCAAAATAAGAGTCAGACAAGTTGGCCTGTAGTTGTCTACTTTGCTAGGGTCGCCGCCTTTCGGAATAGGCTTTAGCGCCGAACATTTAAAGTCAGTCGGCAACAAACATTTAGACATCGACCTGTTGAAAAGGTTAGTTACGACAGGAGAGATGATGGTCGAAAGTAACTTGAGAACCAGGGGGTGAAGCCCATCAGGTCCGGCAGTTTCGGTGCTGTCAAGGCCTTAACCTAGACTGTCAAGTTTCGGTAAAATCGGTACACCTCGAACTCGGAACAGACACCTGATCATTCGCAAATACAGAAGCGAACTGTGCCGCCAACGCCGACGAACGCTCATTGCTGGAGGTTAGGGGCTGTCCATCCGTGCCATCCAGCACTGGCATATCACCTGACGGCTTCAGGCGTCGCTTCACGTATGCAAAGATTCTCTTTGGGTCGGCCTTCGCGGCTACTGCGAGCTGCTCTTCAAATTGTCGGTGCTTATTCCTTTTTGCACTCTTGCAGAAGTAATTCTTGGCAGAGCCAGGAAGGAGGAATCTATCCCAAAGTCTGTTCCGCCTCCGAGCCAGATTTCCATACTCCTTGTCATACCAATGAGGCTTAATCGGTCCAACCTTCCGAGATTTCAATGGCACAAACTGGGAACACAATGCTGGCAGTCTCTCTTTCATAAACATCCAACAGTCTTCTAAAAATGCAGCTTGGGACAGAAACCAATCCAGTTGACTCGCGGTTCGAGCTACTCCATCGAAGCCCGTTTTCTACTAGTTGTGAGCTGGTTCCAGCGGAGGTGCATATGGCAAAGTTAACTCCATATCAGCTATGAGCACTGAATTATTGTTTGTAGCTAGGGGCTCCAAGATCCGAACGTCGCGCACTCGTTGTTCGTGGCTGGTTAACATCAGGTCGAGACAGGACGGGGTTGAGTGTGTTGTTGTGCGTGTTGGCTAGCATGTGTGTTGCGATGCACCAGTTTCAAGTAACAAATCCATGAACTTTGCTTCAACCTCACTAGGTCTAGGCATCAAATGCACATCAGGCCATCGTATTCGAGAACAGTTAAAATCGCCCATAAGTAGAAAGTGTGGACGACTCATGCGGGTACGAAGATGGGGCAGCCAATCCAAACAACGACTCAGGGGGCTGCGATAAGCTGCGCCCACAAGTAATTCTCTGTGTCTGAGGTGGATGGAGCACCACAGTAGCTCACACAAACCATCGTCACTTCGGTAGGTACTCACAAGTCTCCCACGCAGGGAAGACCGGATGTAAAGTAAGACACTACCGTGGGCATTCGTTAGTCTATCGCACTGGAAGCACGGGTAACCGTCGAATTCAAGTTCCTGTTTGTATAACTCTGCATGCAGCCAAGTCTATGCGAGTCCCACTACGCCTGACCGCTCAGACGCAACGAAACAGCAAAGCGCGTCGCGCTTGCGTATAACTCTGCAGACGTTTCTGAAGGCTATTTGAGGGCCGCAGCAGGAGCCGCCGGGCGGGCCTGAAGTGTGAGCAGCCTGTTTATCCTGATGCGCAGATTGTTGAAAAAAAACCGAAAATTTACGATACGAAAATTTGTTTTCCCCTCACCACTACGTCTTTTCAGCTCAATGATGGCAGACTTGAGCCACTCCCTGTCTACCGGGTCCAGGTCTGGACGAACATGGATCTTCAAACCTTTAGCCTACTTAGGCGGGACATGATCAGTCTTGGACAGGCTTCGTCCACAAAAATGATTCTCTTAGGCCAATTTTGTTGATCACGTAGCTTGCCAAGACGGGTAATTTGCTTAACTTTTACCGCTTCCTCACCAGCTTTGAGGAGTCTGTCAATTAGACTCTGTAAAACTGGACATCGTAATCGTAGCACACTTGGGATGATGGATCACTGGACTCCGGCGCGTGGAAGATCACGAGGTTCTAACGCCTCTGGTCGGACGAGGTTGACCTTGCAGGGCGAAGTATATTAGCAGCCTCAAGTGGTTTGTCTAACTGTTGACTTACAGAAATTAGAAGCCTAACATCCCTTCGTAATTTCGTTCTTTGTTCTTGCCAATGGTCTTCAGCACTCAGACTTTCACCTGCTGGGACATCAGTGCCCGTTGGACACAACAAAGGTAAACAGTTTAAGCCAGGTGATACTAGGCTTCTCACGTAATGATG
The DNA here is from genome assembly GCA_944474145.2 of Dicrocoelium dendriticum. NCBI lineage: Eukaryota > Metazoa > Platyhelminthes > Trematoda > Plagiorchiida > Dicrocoeliidae > Dicrocoelium > Dicrocoelium dendriticum. The sequence goes on from OX104066.1 coordinate 62,863,264, forward strand.
AAGCATACCCGTCGGCTTTACTCTTCCTGGCTGTATCTTGTTTCGACAATTTTCACATAAAGTTTGAACCGGTGAGTACTCCATTTTTATTTGCTACCATCACCAACGATAACAATTTCTTAGCCAGTTTTGCGTCGTACCACTTTATCCCCCTAAAACTGTTATACTTCTACCTTTTATCTCACTGACGCTCCTTACTTCAACCACTTATGTGGTTTGCCAATTTGTTAGTATTTCTATTGCCAACCTGCGGGACTCGTTAAGTGTATGCTTTTTTACCCGTCATATACCATTGTTCCATTGTCACCAGATTTGAACCCCTTATATTTCTCCCTATGGGGTTATTTGAAAAGGAGAGTTTACAAGACAACGTCTATTTCACTGGAACGACTGAAACGCAGTACTGTCAACGAATGTCGCGCCGTCAACACGGAAAGTTTGCAAAAAGTTATGGCCTATTGCCTCAGACGATTTTCGCACTGCACCCAGAACGCCGACGGGCTCGACCATCTTCTTCGTTGACGGACATATCACCGTTTTCTGCTGTTTATCTTAATATACGTATCCACCGTTATCACTGATTACTGGACTAAATTGGTGCACTGGCAAATGGTGCCAAAGGTGTGTCGGGCCAGATAAATTCAACGAGCAAAGCTGATTCGACAGCGCTTAGACTGACCACTTCATGCAACTTGGTTCACAATACCCATGCTTGTTTTTAATGCTTACGCCTAAGGAATACGGGGAGGATGTGAAGGAGATGGTGATGTGAGAATAGGCTGCGCAGTTTCGTATTTTTATCATGTTCATCGACGTACAGACTCCGGCGTGGTATGAGTGCTTCTAAACAATAACATACCGGTCACACAAAAGGGAAAGATGGTCGAACGATTTTTCAGTAAGAATACAGACCATGAAAGCGTGGCTTATTTATCCTTTTGAATTTGATAATCGGAGTTTGCAGCAATATTTTTCAAAAAAGTTACCACAAAGATAATTGGCTTGTGGTGGACGGTTCGCGTGAGAACCCACATGCGTGTGCCGTGGTCCCACGATTTGTCAATCATTTTTGCGAGCCAATGAGCTTCGAGCTTTGTGGAATACGTGAATCTCAGTATCCGCGAGGATTAGATATTGCCTAGAAATGCAGTTTCCCAGTTCCAAGTTAATGAAATATTGTGTCATCAGTGAATATGTTGGAATGAACGATCATGTTGGGCAGTTGAGATAATTTTCGGTCCCGCTACGGTCACTTTGAAACAAACTGGGCAGCGTAACCCCACTTGCTTCCCGTAATTGCGATCAAGACTGGGGCGAGAGAATATATTAGGCGGCAACGAGTAGTCTTTAGGCGGTATAGCTTTTCAAGACTCTTTTCTCAAAACGTTACATTTCATATTTGCAAAGCCTAATTGTAAAAAAATGCCTGCTTTGTTAAGGTGGGTGGTTGCAAGCTAACTTTCAGTCTACAAGAGCGTGGCCAATACCCTTTTTTCATTAGTTGAGATAACACTAAGCGTCTATCGAACACTCCTTGCTCAGGTCAGTTAGGCCTGTCCAAGCGCCACCACAATTCTACCGCAGTAGCCCGGTACTGATGCACTGCTGTCTTGATTATGCACGTCCTCTTCGTTCCAATCAGCCCGAAGCACGGTATGTATCGATCGGTGAACTTGCCTCTTGGCGTGTCGTAGTTGGCTTCAACTCAAGTATCCGCGCCCATCCAGCGTTTTCACGATGGACGAGACTGATAAGTACACCTGTACCCAGATGCATGCAGATGGGCATCACTTCGATGGTTCACACCCATGTGACCGGATGATAGACATTTTTAGATAGTCCAACATCCACTATTGGACAGTTGGCAATTTATTGCGCTCTCCTCTCACCCGAAGGCGTGACCCTTGGTCCCCGAGTAACAGAATAACAATGGACAAGACTACTAAGATTAACTGTATTCAGCCAGTCTATAGTGCCACTCTCGTGCATCCATCCTTTCGGGTGAGCCCGCAAAAACACACCGCTTGGAAACTCCGATGCCTTAGGCAGCGTCTCACGCTTAAAAATAATGAAAGGGGATAGATGGGAACCAACCGCCATAGAGGCTAAAACAACTGTGAACCGTGCCTTCTCGTGTTTCGTTGTCTTTACAAAAACGGCACGTATGTCTAAGAATACAACGATAGTGGGCCTGTGATAAATGTGACGATGTTCGAGGAGCCGGCGAAGTGTGAAGATTTGATCAACGCATCTGCGGCTAGGACGGAAACCAGCTTGTTCTTCACGGTAGTATGATTCATGTACTGGGGATAGTCTGCGAAGCAGAATGGAAGCCAATAGCTTGGAGGTAACCGAAATGAGACTGATACCGTGATGATTTACACAAGTGTGAGCGGCTTTCTTGAAAATCAGGACAAGAGCTGATTCGCCCAAAGAGAAAGGCACTTTCTCTTCATGCCAAATTTGTGCGAACAGCGCGGTCAGCTGGTTAACGATCGCCACACCGCCGCACTTGAACAGCTCCGGAGGAAGTCCGTCTGAGCCGGCAGCCTTGAACCGCTTCAAACGTCGAATCTCGAGGCAGACTTTCGTTTCGCTGGGTGGATTCAGTGGGAGGAGCCAAGGTAGACAATGAGGTGTACTGCATGTACTGATGGATGGTGGAGGCCAGTTGAACTGCGAGTGAAAGTGCTCGGCCCAGCAGTCCATACGCCTCCGTTGGTTGGTGATCGGAGTTTCATTCACCTCGCAAATGACTTCACTGACACCAGGCTTCCTGAGGCCAGTGGACCGAATGAGTTGGAAAAGCCTGCGAGTGTTGCCAGAGAGGGCAGCGGTCCCCATCTCTAAAGCACGCTCAGACCACCATGTCTCGCGGTCCTTGCGTAGGCTTTGCTTGAGAAGTCGGTTGGCAGAACGGGGCTGCTCGTTGCAGTCTGATTCTGCCATGATATTTTCGCGGTGTTCGAGCAGCTCCGGAGAACGAGCAGAGATCCAACGCTTTAGGGTGCGTCGAATTTTGCCGCAGCTTGACTGTCCGGAAATGGTCATCGCTTTCCGTATACAAGTCCAGTGTTGCTCCACGTCTTGCGATGGATTGCAACTGAGTGCATATGCCAGTGAAGACTGATAGCTCGCCTGGACAGAGGAATCGGTTAATCTGTCTATTTCGATCTTGCGGTGCTTCGTGTTTCGGGACTCAAAACACATACAGATTTTCGCGCAGACCAGAGTATGATTTGAGTCAACGAAGGTGGACCAAAAGGGCCTGCAGTTCAGTACGCTGCTACGCCATCTGAAGCTAATTGCAATGTGATCAATTTGAGACCACAGATGTGTTGGCGAAGGGGGATGCCACGTTGCGGAACGCTTCTTAGTACGCCTGAAATTAGTGCTCGAGAGAAACAATGTGACAAGCCTCTCTCCATTATCAGAGCGATTCTCCTCGAGCGCGTGATGACCACCAAGGTGGCGTTCGTATGGTAACAGGCGGCCAACACGCGCGTTAAAATCCCCAGCAAGGATAACGACATCCGACATTTTATTATTACTCAAGAGCTGATGTAGATCTCGGTAGAAATCGTCCTTGACCGAGTCGCCACTGCAGTCAGTTAAGGCGTACACGGAGATCACAAACAAGTTGTGTCTCTCTTCGCGGTGCTTGTTGATTCTACATGAACCCCGAAGCCGAACTGCACATAGTCAGCTGTTAATCGGGAAACAGTCCAGCAGTGCCGCCTCAGCCTTGCCACTTGGTGCTATACCTACACCAGACAAACCCGCTGAGGCTGCTTCTGGATCTCCACATACACGCAAGTGATAACTGGCTTCATGGTCACTGGGGGATATCAAGGTAAACACAATGTTGGGCTCTTGCAACCGGGTTTCTGAAAGGCAGCAGACATCAATGTCTAGGGACTCTAGGATGGGCGCTAGACCGGCTTGCTGTCCAATCTGCATGAGTGTCTGAACGTTGAAGCACGCCAGACAGAACGAGGATCGGGTAGGAAGGAGAGCCATAAGTTGAACTCCGTGGTCCGCGGCACAACCGGAATCGCAGCCAGATTATTGAACCCATGAATGGGGTAACGGAAAGTGAGGATTGTTAGCAAACAAACAATTGGCGTGTGATGAAGTTGCGTGAAAGTGACTAGCAGAAACAGTAGCTGATGAGCACGTTGTAGTACAGTCCATGGTTTTGTGAGAGGGCGTGATACTACCCGGTTGTCCAAACCGAAGTAGGGAGTTGGCTTGGGGGACTCCACCCCGAGCCTTTGGCCAAATAACCTACCCGCAAGGCGGCGGGGCGAATTTAGGGAATCGCGCCCATTGGGAGGTGCTGACTGAATGTTCAGTTTATGCGTCTTTTGTTTGGTAGATCACCAAACAGGGGCCCAATACTCCCCGTGAAATCAGCACAATTTCTGGACTACAATGCCACACCGAAGTGGAACATTGTCGCCGAACACTGCTGGAACGGGGTACACCCGAACCACCCAGCTTGCACCACGAGGAGGTAGTTCAGGAAGCCAGCCCTACGTTTCTTAAGCCCTACTGGTCCACCATGCTTCCTTGTCAGCGCGTAGGCTCCGCTTTATTTCGCGCCTAAAGGTCCGTCTGGTAACACTGTGCGCAGCCAACCAGTTTTCTTCTGGATTCCAACAGATTTGCTGATCTCTCGGATATCCAGTGACTTGTGCGCTGATGACTGATAGTGGCGCAAGCAAAGACTTCTGCGTCGTGCGAGGCAACCGTAGAATCTAACTTCACCATCATGTCCACTAACCATAGTCCCGCCCCTTTGACTGCTACGAATTTCATCAATCGTAGTCCAACGCTTGACCGAGTGTCAGTCTCACCATCAACTGAATCCCCTCTCGTATAGAATCCAATTAACTTTACATCCCCCTTGAACACCATCCATACCCCACCTACTCGACACCACTTCAAGCACCTCTTTGTACGCAACTAATATCCAAAAAGACGCGACCTGACCAATATGTAAACCACCTCCCACATACCATTACAGTCCAATTGTCAAAACATACGTTACCATACGCAGGCCCTCCATGTGTCTACTCCTATTGCCCAACTGTCTAACCCATGATACCAACATACCTTATCCACATAATGTCCACATAAGTTATGCTACCGCTCACCCAATCTACATAATACTCCTTATAACATACCTTAAAACTCTTAACCTCCCGAAACCAATCACCACTATCCTTACCATTTACTCTCATCCTTCAACCCCTTTTATACTCCATCCCATACCCAAGACCCCCACATAAAATAACCTACCACCATTCCCCCACCTCTCATAACCATAATTCCCACTAAACCTACACCAAATTAAACATTCCCCTCCTTTACTCATACCCCTAAATAAAACTTTCACTTAAAAAATAAATCTCCAGTCCCCACAAAACCATAATTCTCCCACCTCCTCTACATTATATAATCCCCTTATCCATTAATACTAATAAACATCCCTCCCCCCTTCTAAAATACACCTCCACCCACCTCATCAAACCTATCTCCCAATCTCCCCCCCCCCCCATTTCCACCCATTCCCCCTTCCCAAAACCCCATACCATACCAAAATACACCACCATTCCCAATATTATGATCCCTCCACTAACTTCTCCTCCCCCTATAACTCCCCCTAATCCCACATTTCCCTCCTAACTCTAATAAATTGTCCCATTGTCTCTAATAGTCCCCACCACCCGTCTTTTGCCTTCAATCATCTAACTACTGTCCCAAGTCACACCACACACACTATATCCCACCCACCCCCATCAACCACCCCCCCACCCCCCCACCACCCCCACACCAAAAAGCAGCAATACAACACATCTATATCTAATCACATAACCAACTGATCCTCCCACCTACAATACCCACCACATGACCCCACTTCAACTGCTCCCCCCACCCCACCGTGACCACCTCCCACTCCCTGTACACCTGAACCTCCCCACACAGCTCACTAGCATCCCCACTCCAGGTGTGTCCACCCCTACTACCACAGCTCCTAGCCTCGTGCCCTCAAAGTGCTGATCTCCCAAGTGACCAACTAACATCTACCATAGATCACCTCTCAAGATACCAATAATCAACCCATGTAGAACCTCGTCCAGACTAGAGAAAAGACTAGGGACCCCTATCTGCTAAACTACTATCCATATTCGACACCTACACATGCTCACCATCCCTGATGACTACATCACGTGTCTACCGTGTCTCCCATTTAATCCACCATCTGTGTCACTGCCCGCCCATCACCCACACCCCAACCTACTCATACGCGCTTCCTACACCCCCCCCCACAAAACGATTTAATCCAATACACTTGTCACCCTCCCTGTTACAGAAATCCACAGACACCTCTTGACACCACTATATCATTGGTCGTGTCATCTGTACCCTCTACAATAGTGTTCACCTTGCGTCGCACTCTAATAAACATAGAGAGTCCAATGCCTCGCCTGACTGCCATGACTATGCCCAAAGTGTCCTCCTAAATATCCTGTCTCTACCACGTCACCATCATTCGTCTCCCAACCACAAGTACAATCTATTTCCCTCTCCCCAGGTTATCCCGCCAACTATGAAACCACTCCTCCACCATCCCTTACCCTAGACACTCTAATCGAGTGAAACAAATGCGAGTGCTCCCGTACTAGAACTCGTCCGCTACAGTCGTGAGACGTAACCTCCACAAGAAGGTTCACACCTACCACACGGACTATACTATCCCACGTCTCATCCTCAGAACCCCCTTGTGACAAACTACCGAAGATGTCACTTGTCATATAACCCCCCACAGTGCACTCCCACCACCCAGTTGAAACCAAGTCCACTAGCCACTGCGCCCCACCAGCACGCACACACTCCACACATGCACCTCTACACGCGCTCTCATGTCCCCCCCCCCATCCAGTACCATCCGATCAACAGCCGCGTATTATCACACACCATACACACCCCACATGTAGTCAAGTCTGTCATACACCCCCCCCGTGTCATATCTCCACAGTCCCCAGTGTCACACCCTTAACTCCACACTACTTGCACCCAGTCCCTACCATTACACCTATGTCCTCCAGAGTCTAGTGCCACCTAATGCTGGTGTCGCTAACCTTATTGTGTCATACCAGAATACTCAGTGCCTGTCCCCACCATATAGTCACACCCCCCTAAGTGTCCCCCCCCCCCAGACCACCCTTGTACACATCAAGATCCTCCCCATCTCATTAACCAAGATGTAGTGTAGAGCCACCACTTTAACTGATCACATTAACTACCTGTCCCTGTGTGACACCAGATAAAGTGTACGCACCCCACTAACACACGTCAGTATACATGTGACCAACTAATACCCCCTATACTACCACCACTCATCGTTCCATCTACACTATCGGCATGCGACCTCTATGCAACTAACACTCCTCGCAATCACAACTTAGTGTGCATCCCACAGCAAACGCCACCCGCCATGACACACACACAAAGTGCGCCACATCTCCACCTCTTATCCAGTCAGTGTCTTAAACCATGTTCGCACTACATGAGATAACACCTATAGAGTTGAGAGTACTCCATGATATGAGGAATCTCTCTACCTACGCACTCTATCACGAACATGTCACCAGCTCTGTCTAACCCCACTCTACTCGCCATCCCTGAAAATTATGATTTCGACACCCAATCACTAATAGTGACTGATCTACTCCTCGCGTGTGACCCCCCCACCATGTCCCCACCCAGTAACTGTCACCACACCCACAAAGCCATCTTCAACCAATACTCGTGCCCATACCGTGTGTGTTATGTACTAAAACCTACACGCTTACTGTGTAGATAACTCGTAACTTGATGTTAACCTCATCTACCCCCCAATACTACCCTCCCACCAGTGCCTCATCCACACTTAACCGCGACCTAGCTGTGTCCACACACACCTACACCTCCTCTGCTCTACCACCCCCCCCCTAACGTACCCCCGCCCAATCTTTACTCGCCCCTATCCCATACCTAGTCTCATGCATCACATCTCCTCATATATAAAACACAACACTCGTCACCCCTAGTACCTATCAAATCCTGAGAACAGATCTGTTGATCCCAGAACTCTCCCCACCAGATGAGAGACCCCAGCACCTCCCGAGAGATCCACCCCACACCTAATAACACTAGAGATAACCTCTATAATCGACTAACCCCTACCGCCCTGAGATACCCCATTACCCTACGCGTACTCAGTCCCCCTACCACCTATGCCCCATCTATAATCACAACACACCCCCCCTCCCACCTACCAGAGGAAAGATAAATGACCCCTAGCGACGCCTCCCTCAGAGCTGCGCCATCAGACACACCCACGTGCACGGTTGGCCAATGTTGACACCAATCAGCCTGAGAGTGATTACGTTGCACACTCTCAACTGTCCACACACACCCCCACACTAAACCCTGAGAGTCTGCGCTCTTCTCTCGCCTTTTCGTCTCACAACGGAACATGCGACTTGCTCGCCATATCGCCTTCATTAAATCAGATTAACTAGCAACACGGGGTCTGCTACAAATCTGCGAGAGAGACAACCACACTTTTCAAACCCCTCTATTCCGGCCCCTCTGCGGTACATACTCCCTCGTCAACATTCCGCAACCTAGTCCCCAGCCAATCTACAGCCATCCACTTGAGTTCCCGCTCCCGACGGCTACCAAGTCACAACTAAGTTCACCCATCCTTCACCCTATGGCTACTCCCAAAATACCTACGCTGCACACACAACATCCCCCAGTGCCCTAACTCGGCAAGACACTAGCTTCGACATAGCACCCCATCATCCTCTGCTCTATCCCCCCCCCTTTTCACCGACCACCGCGCGGTAGGCTACAACACGCCAGCACGTCCGCACCAGCTACACGCCTGCCGGCATACCACTCTACCGCCACACACACACTCGCTTTGACTCTCCGCACCCCCCCTCTCCCCCTGTCACCCTTCACAACTCACCGGCCCACACATCCCCACGCCCCTCGCGCGTCCATAACCACTCGCTAATTTCCACACCCCTCAAAACTCTGTCCGCTACGCAAGCCCACAGTTCCCATCACTCACTCTCATTGCCCGTGAGCATAGCTGATGATCAGCCACTGGGCCACCGCACATAAGACTCACACCTATCCACACTCCCGCCAACGACAACGACACTTGCAAGCGATCCGTGGCTACACCACAATCACCTATCCGCATCGAGATCTCGCAGAATGACCCCACAAGATACCCCTGTCCACTTCCAATAGGCCTCCCACTCCCTTGATGTATATCCCACTAACAGACCAGTCCCCCACACACTAGTAGTCATTAGCGCAAAGAGAGATGTGAGTTCTACTCCACCCCTGCTATGTCTCTATAGTCAAACAAGCCCAGCGACTGACGCACTCTCTCCCACCTGCACGCACTCCGGAAATCAAAAAGCTATGTCAGATCGTATATGCAACCGCTCGCTCGATCATCCTCATATACTCACCCCTCCTGTCGCTCCCCACGACGCAAACGAGCGGCACTCGGCAAGCACTCGCTCACGACTCGCCTGCGCCCCTCCCCCTCTACTCACCGCGCTAAACTCACCCCCCCCCTCCCGACGACCACCCAACACCCCCCAACCGCCCCGCCCCCACCACCCACACCACAAACCACTACCTCCCCGCCCTTCATCCCCATGTACGCGACCTGGCCCACACAGCAGTGCTCACGCACAACACAGATGACTGCCTGCCGCTCAGCGCCCGCCAGCCTACCCTAGGGGCTCGATAATATCCTGCTAGCTCCTAGAACACCAGTGATAACACTGAATAAGTTGCGTTGGCTCGGGCACGTGCTACGTGCTACTTGCTTCCGTCAACACCGGTCATGCACCACCAACCTACTGATTGCACGAGGTAGTTGGTCGGAAGTGGCCGATGATGGGGTCAGAGTCGACGTCATCTATCTGGACTTCTCCAAAGCTTTCGACCGCCTTGTTCACCGCATCCTACTTCAAAGACTACAGAGTTACGGAATCGGAGATCCTGTACTTGGTTGGATTGGCAGCTTCCTTTACCAACGGAAGCTTCATTTACGTGTTAGGGGATCACTCTCTAACCCAATTGAGGTGGAATGTGGTGTCCCACAAGGATCAGTGCTGGGACCGCGTTTATTCCTGGTGTTTATCAACGACCTGGTAAGAGTCATCTCCTCAAATTTCCTTCTTTTCGCCGATGACGTCAAGATATGGCGAGCGATTAGTAACAAGGCGGATCAGGATCTGCTCCAACATGACCTAGATTGCATTTACGAATGGTCAAAGAGGAACAAGCTTCAATTGAACATAGCTAAGTGCAAATTGATGCATTTGCGTCACCAGCCGGTGAGCGCTTACAAGCTTGGAGACCACACCTTGGAGAAGGGCTTTCAGGAGCGTGACCTGGGTGTATTGGTACAGGAAAATCTCGGGTGTTCAAAGCAAGCAGAGAAGGCGACGAGAACCGGAAATCAACACTTCGGCCTTCTTCGCAGAGCCTTCGGTCGGTTTGAACCCTCAATATTTCCCCAAATGCTTAATGCTTACGTGCAACCTCACGTGGAATATGCTATTCAGACGTGGCAGAAACAGGATCTCGTTGCTCTCGAGACTCCTCAACGATGGGCAACCAAGAATGTCAGGGGCCGCTTTCATCTGCCCTATCAGCTCAGACTGAAATCTCTAAGAATCTACAGCAGTCGATATCGGCTTTTGCGGGGGGATCTCATAATGGTTTACCGGATTCTGAAGAACTCAAACCACATTTGCCGTCCGCTGCTGGTATTGAACCACAACACTAAACTAAGAGGTCAACCTCTGAAACTGACAATTCAGTATAGCCGGCTTGAATGCCGTAGAAATTTCTTTTCTCTCCGCGTGTGCCAGCCTTGGAACGCCCTCCCTAATTATGTCGTCTCTGCTCCCAATCTGGCGATATTTAAAAAATGTGTTGACGATGCATTGTCTCACTTACATTTCATTTTATGACTTGTTAGCCAGGGGGTACAAAATGCAATCAAACGGTGTCTTGCCAAACGCCTAACCAATGGATTTATACGTTTAATACGCGAACATTTCCGCTATTCCACATAAGTTAATGGTGAGTCCACCACAACGCTTTTCACTTTATTATGCAATTGATTTTCGCAATAATTTCCATCCCACGGGACTTGCTAGGCGATGCTTTTTTACCCGTAATAAACCATTGTTCCATTGTAAACATTTTCATCATTGTATATCATTTCATGGACATATTATTTATCAGTCGATTAGTTCAAGCTTTTTGAGTGACTACCGCCTTCGATTTCCTACAAGAATCTGCAGTGCCGTGTTCTGTGTGCGGTTGTCATGTAACGCTAAGTTGTTTCCCGACCGACGTAGGGGTGGGGTACATTGTAACATGAGAGTATGTGGGTGTTCTCTGAGCTGGTTGATTTGGTTGCAGACTTTTCATCGTCAGGCTAGACGACATCATCAGTGCGATTTATGCGAGCCACTTGCAGATCCAAGTGATTATTGATCACTTGATTCGAACGTCAGGAGTCAAATGGTCCACTTGAGCTGACCCTGTAGTCAGCTCCTGCGTACTGTTGGCTAGAGTCCGTCTCAATGGTGTTCCTGTGTCCTGTTTATCTTGGGCGGAGTATTGATTTGACCCTCGGCGCTTCATAGGCAGTATCTAAATCTAAGTGTCTGTTGATTGAGTTCTTCCCCGGGTATCAAGCCTCGATAAACTCGCGTGCTTTTCAACTTTTTGCCCTGCCTATGATCCTGACATTCTCCAAATCAAACTGATGATTCTCGGCGTTCATATGTACCGACATCAGGGAGTTCCGGTCATGTCGGCGGATGGCTAAGCTATGCTCATGTAGCCTAGTGCCGAAGCGCCTTCCTGTCTGGCCCACATAGTAGTTGTTAAAAGTTTTGCAGCGGATTTTGTAAACCCCACCACTTGTTTCTTCTCTGCGAAGCCAGTCCTTACCATTGAAGAGCTCTTCAGGTATAGCAAATGGATCAGGTTGGATCAAGAAAGAGAACTTCCTTGATCTAATAAGACATTTTATTCAATTTGCTCGTTCCTCCTTGGCCAAGCCGGTACTTTTGCTTCTAGATAACCACATTTCATATCTTTATGTTCCAGCAATTGATCCCTGTAAAGAAAATCATATCACGTTACCTCCTACACCTCCTCATTCATCACATAAATTGCAGCCACTTGATAGAGTAATTGTTGATCCTTTTAAGGCCTTTGCTAGTAAGAGAGCCCATGCTTGGATGAGAGAAACTGCAGGCTGAACCACTGTCGGCACTACTCTCCCTCAAGCCTTTACACCAGATAAAATAATTGAATCATTCCGATGTACTGGAATTATTCCAATTAACAGGGACAGTTTAATGAGTCAGACTTTGCTACATTTGGGGTTACTGCAAGACCATTGCTTGAAAATGACGGACCATCTTCTTCACAATCAGATACAGAACAAAGCAGCTCTCAATTGACGCAGTTACCTGGTACAACTCGTGCTGCACCAATCAAGATAGCTACCGCAGGAGCTACAAATGTTCACTTGCTGCTTCAAACTCTAAAGAACTGTCTCCAGCTGGTGCTGGTCCATCAAACATTGAGCACACATTTAGTCCTGAATTGCTATTACCATATCCACATACAGACAGGAAGACAAATGGGGCAAGTCGCAGAAAGCTAACAAGTGCTGTTCTCACTGATACCCCCTGTTGTTAAGACGGAAAAAGCAACCTGACCAAAAGAGAGAAAGGCAAGGGGAAATTAAATAGAACACTCACCATGAACAGACAGAAGCAAAAAGATAGGGCAACTTCTGATTCATGTTCGGATGAAGATGAATATTTCTGTCTCGTGTGCATGGAAAGCTACAGTAACAGTCATCCTGGTGAGATCTGGATCCAGTGCTCAACTTGTGGACTCTGGGCTCATGAGCAATGTACAGATGTTGGTAGCCGAAACTTTCTGTTTGTTTGTCACAACTGTAATTCTGATTAGCTTTCCTGTTAAAATTACAACTTTTCTGCTTTTGTGTAGTTTTAAATTCACAACTAATCCTGTGTTATGAATTGCCCCCTACGATGTTACAACTTATCCCGGTACCAGAAGCACAAGTGTTTTCACACATTTCTACAACACGCAAAGAAAATAAAGGTTCATTGTGTAGATTGATGATAGTTCATCTGTATTGTAACCAAATTTAGATTAAATGGGGCAACAAATAACTGAGAAATAGCGGATCATGTAAAAAAGTGTTACAATCTGCCCCGGTCTGGTCTACTGCTTCGTGAATCAACGTTAGTTAATGTACGCAAAGGGGCTGCACACAAACGAGTATTCAAAGGAATCCAGTCAACTAACGACGACTCAGCCTTGGAGATGAGGACGACGACCACCTTAGCATGATCAGCGTTTGCCGCATTACCCTGTCCAGATGCGTGTAACCAATAGTGATAGGTCAAGCCGGGCGCAGTTAGTTCAACAACCCCATGACGGTCATTGATCTCAGTTTCGGATACGTAACACACATCAACACCCGGTGTGTCCAACGTGCGTGCGAGTGCAGCCTGTTGACCCATTCGTCTTAGAGTGTGGACGTTGAACCCCGCCACGGAAACGGGAGAGCGTGGCCTTACAAGAGACTGTTGCCGATAGCTGTCCAGTAGGTGGTGCGATAAGACAGCGGCAGACTGTAGAACTACACTGGCATTGCGGTTGCTGTAAATTAAGTTAGGACTTATAGAAGTACGGTGAGGAATGGGGTTGGGAGCGGAGTAAGAGAAAACAGCGGAAAGGAAAGAATGGAGACATCCGCATTAACAATTTTTCGCTTATCCGCACTATGATGGCCAATATCGGATATGGCACGAAGCTGATGATAAATTCATTTAGTTATGGTTTTACCTGGGCTGGGATAATCTCAGGGCGCCAAACCCTAAAAAGAACAAGTAGGGTCCTCAACCGAAGCTTTGGTTCAAAAGCTTGGCCGTAAGGTAGCGGGGATGTGGCAAAAACTAGGTTTTAAGGAAACGGCTAGTAATCTTTTTCCAACCATTAGCCTAATGCATCAGGAGACTGAGTTTGTCTGACCTCTAATAATTGAGACGCGGGGGCAAGACCTAGTGAATATCAATGGGTCGAAGAGATACGAAAACCGCCGCACCGCGTTAAAGTCCAGTCTCGCTGCGACCGAATCAAACTGATTAATGCAACGAATGAAATATCAAAACAAACCGTGTAAATTAGCGGTAAGCGATTGAGGAAGGTATGAACAGTTGGAGATGAGAGGGAACATTCTAATAAGGAAAGGAACAAGTGGGTGGGCGTTAAGCAAATGCGCTATAAAAGACTTGGGCGAAATCGGTGGTAGACAACACGAGTTGCAGGCTGAGACATGGCCAGTTAGTTTAGAGACTCGGTGGGAGACTGAGGTACGAAACGCGATCGCAATCCTTAATCGGATTCGTGCTGATGAGCCGGATTCGCTCGCACCCGCACTATTTAAGGATGGAGGTGAGATCGTCAATAAAGCACTGAGCTCCCTGTTCGAACAGGTCTGGAAGGAAGAGACCATCCTAGCTAACTGGAGTGAATCAATTATAGTGGAATATACAGGAAAGGCAGTCGCACTGACTGCTAACCACGGGGATATTGGCTTCACGCCACAGACAACCCGAAGCAGCCTCTCCAGCGCAGTCCCGTTATTTAATAAGCGCTTTGCAACTTCAAAGTGTTGTTGAAGGAGCACCAGCCACTCAATGACCAATTGACCTTTGACAAGGAGAACTCGAGGCAGTTGATCGATTCACTTTCCTTGGCAGCTGCATCAGCAACGATGGGCGCAAAGAAATTGAAGTCAGCTCACGCGATGCAAAAGCCAGAACTGCCTTCTTGAACCTGCGGAACCTTTGGTGACAGAAGAGGTTCCTTTCATCTGAAAGGCGGTGTATACAAGGCCATTGTGAGGGCCGTGCTACTCTATGGAAGCGAGACTTGGCCTCTCCGATCTGAGGCGCCTTCAAGTCTTTGCTCATCGTTGTCTACGAAGCATTGCTGGTGTCAGGTGTCACCAGTGTGTCCGCAATGATGATGTGTGTAGGCGAGTACTAGGTAGTGATAAGCAGGCTATTTCCTTAGAACACGTGGCTACGTATGCCTAGTCAGCGCTTACCTAGGAGGGCTTTGTCTTGTTTGCCAGATGTTGGCTGGCTTAAGGCACGAGATGGGCAAAAATTAAGTTGGCAGCGGAATTTGAAGTCACTGACGACCCAACTCGGTGCCGTCGGTCCGTCTCGCCTTCCAGGCTGGAATCCACGTGACCCGCCTTGTGCTTGGCTCGAGACGTTACATGGCTCGCAGCCGACACTAGTGGCGTGTTTGCTGTCGTCCCCGAGTCGGATTGCTTAAAGTGTGTTCGGTGCTGAGTTATCTGCGGGGTAATGGCTGATTATGACGCGGGGCAGTGAAAACCGCAAGGAAGCTGTCTCGCTGATGCCACTATACTCAGCTGTTTGTGAAGATTTGTTGTTGACAAGGTGCAGGCGCCTTGACACCGTGTTTGTTTAAGACATTTTAGCACAGATCCCACTTATTGTTTCTTCGTTCCATAGTTCATCATGGCAGTATAGCAGCGAAGCAACAGTTCAAATGGCTGATGTACTGCTGTTGATGATGATGATAGACAACACGAACAAGCCAACCGCAACACACCGATGGGTAGCCAAGGGTGCAAATACAAGGGCGAACACATGTTGCACAATGTGCTTTTTCCGAGTTAGCCGGCAAGTGTAGGATGAAAGAGAGTGGTTAGTGTGAGAAGGAATGTTTCAAAGACAATGGACTAAGCCACCGAGGGGATTTTAATAGCAAAATCTGTACTGACTGCTGTTTCTGCAACTAGTCTACGAAACAATAAGAGATAGTGTAACAAGTAGCTGTGCGCCATGCCACAACCTTTTGATTAGCATATGTGTCAGAAAGGTAATTATACAATGGACAAAAAAGCCGAGGGAACGGTGAATGATTTCCCCATCCAGGAAAAGACGGGGTAAATGCAACGAGGAACCGAAGGAAGGAAAATGATTAACCTGAAGACGGGAAACGATACTAACAACTGGGCTGCTAGATGTAAGGTCGAAAACATCAGCCGGACAGGAGGGTTGAACTTCAAGATCAGATGTTAACAATACGTCGGTCAATGATGGAAGTGAGCGACCACGAGCACGAGGAATTAAACCGTACGCACAAGATTGGCCAAAAGTGACAACGACAATGCACAACTACCTCCGGACTACACAGAAATGTGGCTGCCTCGTACAACCAAAGAGGATGAACAGCACGAAACCGAAGAAATTAGGCTCGCGAGCAGCGACGAACGAAACGAAAACCAGTCACAAACTGCCTTAGTACTGAATGATCACAACCAGTTATGGGTGACGAATAACAGGTCTTTTAGTAATCAAAAGATTTTGATCGAAGAGCAGTGCATGTTCTCTCTTTGGAGTATCACACAACAAAATGTACGCGAATTTAAATGGTCGTAAAAATTAAACGAACAAAATTGGGAAAGAAAATTTGATGGTGCTGAAAATGCTCTGGTTAAACTCCATTATTGCAATCGAACCGTGACATGCATCAGGGAAGTGTGGTGAAACCGCGAATCAGAGGGAACGAAGAAAACAGGGCACCAGAAGGCAATTGAGAAAACAGCAGTAATACAGCTTGATAAGTAGAATCAAAATAAAACGACAGATGATATAGACAGACGCGTAAGTGTTTAACCAAATATAAGAAAATGCCTGAGTGTCCATGCAAGAGAGACGGGAGCGAGAGAGATGGCCACGGATAATAATTGCGCGCTCGTAAATCTAGATGCATAAAAAAGAAGGCAACGGTTAGGCCCGAAAACATAGAGGTTAGTAACCGTGTTAATGAAAAGAAAGTGATCTTCAATGAGGACATTGATTCAAGCGCAGAAGGAAAAAGAAAAATAACAGATTCTTTGATAGTCCATACAAGATAAAGGGCCAAAAACGATAGGTCAGATCTCGAGGAGTTGGAGGTTACAAAGAGCTGGAGACTATAAAGAGCCAGCGTGGCAAATACTCATGAAAGACAGCGAAAGAGCCAGAAGACGAAGCAACGGACTGATATGCACCGAACCAAGGGAACTAGCAGAGACGAGAGGAGCAAGCAATTGGTCATCGTATCCCTTAGTCAGCTTTCCTCGCTCTGGATTTTGCGGTTCGCTGCGTGTTCGTAGAGTCGCCGTTCTCCCCCAGGGCCGAAGTAAGAAGTCGAACTGCTTGGGGATGTCTATCACCTTCACGAACTTCCAGCGCAGCCAAACTAGGGGCGCAAGCAAATTGACTCTCGGCACCTGGCAAACATGGAAACTCCTCGATGCTGGAGATGGATGGAATCTCAGCAGACGCGGAAACTGTTGTTGCTGGATTAATGTCAGTAATGCCGTGATCTGATTCAGAGGAGGCACCAGGAGAACATGAGGATAAGAATGGGGCTTCAACAACTTCAAACTCAGAATCGTCCAAGAGGGGCTTGTTATCTACGGAGTCCGGAAGCGACATATGATTCCCTCCCATTTTTGCATCGCCGTCTTTTGTTGCGTAAGTCTGCACTGGGCGATTCCGACGTTTCCGGCGGGATTTCTTTACGTCTGGAACCGCGGATTGCTGAGCGGTTGGGTTGGCGGAAAGTTCAACTGGACACGGGGGAGCAGTGTCCGTGGTCTGCAACTGTAAATCGAGAGAGCCAGTTATTCGAATGATTATCTCAACAACATCCTTGGTAGTCGATAACACCACAAATCCACGGGCTTAGTAAGATCTGAAAACAGATGGATGCAGCTGCTTAAACAAATGTAATGAGTAAAGACAAACAGAGTAGGTTTATCGATCGGTAGTCTACTTGTGCTGGTTTCTTCGCGTGCATTCATTAGAAGGCCCAGTTCACCACAGTGTGCCGGCCCATATCCTCAAGGATCACAAGTCTGCCTTGTAATCCGAGGGCGCGGGTTCGAACTTGAGTATGGACCGGGCGATCCTCGCAATATCCTTAGCCCATGTGCAACTGGTCGTGGTTGCGCGGCAGCGAAGCGCCGGAACAGCGTACCCGCGTACAAATGATGTCTTCTATCCTGCCTTCCAGCAGGTTCAGCCCGTTCCCAATTATTCAAGAGACATGTCACTCCAAACCACGCTTATGACAGCTCCCGAGAACGATAACCACCCTTCCAAGGAGTTATTGCGACCTTACAGTTTCTTTCGGTTGTCATTTCCCTACTGCGGTCAACTGAAATGAAACGAAGTGAACAAAGTGCACATGAATGGCCGTTTCAGAGAAGCTGCATTGAGAGTACTATCCGAATCGGGTGTGACGCACGCAAAAGGAGAGCATATGAAGACCACCTGATGCGTAGGGACTTGTGAAAATGCACAAGAGAACCGACAAACAGATCGGAGTAAGCTGAGTTTGCTTCAGAGGGGAACATATTCAGGTTTCGCCAGCTGTGTGTGGAGATGTGATTGGTAATAAAACGATGGTGATGCACGCGTGTGCATCGCCCGGCGTCGACTAACGTGATGCGATAATGCACATGCGGATGGCCATAGCAGCGGCAGAAGAGCAAACATCGTGGTAGAAAGGAGACGGCATGCACCGTAATTCCGTTCACCAATAATGAGAAAGCAAATACCGAGTACGAATAAAGAGACATTAGCATGGTATAAGCAGAAGTTCCTCACATCTAGACTCCGTCAGATAGGCATAACGGTAAAGCACTGTATGGCCGTTTCATCCTTTCTGGAATCGTCAATTGTGTGTCTTCCATCTGGCCCCTATGGCGCCAGAACTCACAACCCGACTGTTACCTATCCGTGGTCAATATCAATGGGCTATGGAAGGCAGTAACGATCAACGTGAATAAGTTACTAGATGTGGTGAATTACTACCTATAGCACTTAAATGGCCCTACCACTTCCGTGTAGGCATCAAAATATCAAGTGATTCAGGGAGTTGAGACCCAAAACGTGTGAGATATAGCGATGCAGAACTCTGACTCAGTCATCAGGAATCCCACTAAAAGCACATACCTAACTAAACAATGAAAAACGATTGAACTGGTGAAGCTACCGAAAAATGAAGCCGTTGCAGAAGGCGATGCAAAAGCTCACCGAACCGCAAGATAGCATGGGTGCCGCACTCTCCTGGGGCTGTTGGGTCGCATTTGATGGGCCCAGTGACGAGGAATCATCACCAGACAATGTGAAAAGTCTTTCTTCCACGCAAGCTTCAATAGAGGGGTTAGTAATTGGATCCTCAGGTGTTTTCTCCCCCTCAAATTGCTTTGGTTGTCTGCGCCCTTTTTTAAGCTTTCTAACAACCGGCCGCCACTCTTCGGAAGTAGCTGACTGCTCTGGTACCTGAGCCTCAGAGACTAGAGGAGGAGATAGCCTCCGGATATCAGCGTGGGAATGGGTAGTGGAGTCCAGTGGATGCGAATCTCGACGGCTCAAAACATGGGACTTTGGATCCGTGCATACATCTGTGGCATGGGTGGGATGTGGAACAAGGTTCAATTAAACCCAGTTAAACAACCATGATGAGAACACACATTCATGTTTGTATGAGAGGAAAAATAAACGCAAAGCGAGATAAGGGAACACTTAGACGACAAGAGCTAAGGACGGAAAAGGCGGCAAAAACGTTAAAAGTGCTGGATGAGTAGGTTAGAGCTGGAAGTAACTAGCAGAATATAAGAGGGCCGTTGAAGTCCAAAATCGCGAGAGAAAAAGAATTTTGATTCGGCTAGAACGACAGAACAGACCTCAGTATAACGATTTATTTCGTGCAGTGTTGATGTGTTTTTAGCTCTATTTACCTACTTGACATGTTCTATCGGATGCCCGCTTGCTGTCAGTATGCTGTGGTCATTCCAAGTTTCATGGAATAAAATGACATCCACTATATTGATATCGCGAGTTGTACCGTTGAAGTTGGTTCAATGCGACGCGTTCAAGCGTGAGGTTGGGGAGATCTGTTATAGAGTAGCGGGCAGTTTCGAATATCGTCTCTCCGCACATCAGAGGCGGGTCTTCGAAACTGCCGCCTCGAGGAGGGCCACTGGGGGCACAACAGACCGATGTGGAGGTTCAGGCGTACCGTTGTAAGTCCTGTGGTTCTTCATGGCAGATGGAGCATGTTAGAGTGGAACAGAGCAAATAGAAACCGTACGAAATTCGGTCGGGTGTGTGTGAGAATCCAAAATGCGCTATCCTGTGATACGGTTGTTCTGCCCAATGATCCTTTCGCTGTGGTTCTCACTACCCTTTACCCAACCATTTTTCTTGTCCCAAACCAATGGGAGTGCGCGTGTACCAGCTGACCCGCGGTGGGTAATACATCAATTTTGAAATCGATGGATGGGCGAAAATGGGCTAACGGTGATCCCACTGTAGCTCGCCACCTCAGTAGCATTGCGTGTCCAACAATACAGTCAACAGAACGCACTTGGCATTACCGGTATAAATTAGAACATCTGAAGTAACGGATGCGCGCAGACCTTAGGACACACTTATTCGTAGAAGGAAAATAAACTAAGCCATAGGATCCACAATATAAATTAGTCGAATGTATACACCAAGATATGAGTGAGCAAGAATCGCGGTTAGATCGATGGGACCGGTAGCCTCAAAGGTGGAACGGTAGATATTTGAAAATTCCATCGGATATGGCGCAGTCAAGGAGTTAACAGTGTTCTTGTGGTCTTTCGTACAGTTGGCGATTCTAATCCTTGTTCACGTTTTCAGAATGATTATTATTCGCATTATTATTATTATTATTATTATTATTATTATTATTATTAATATTATTATGGTTCCAAATATTTGGTGACTTGTACCAATGCAACTAGATTCATCGCACCTTGGTGTCCAGATCGAAGTTGACAAACTAGACTGATATAATGGGGGTAGAGAGAGCTCCAAAATTTGTACGCATAAAATGCCACAGGAACTGTGCGAAAACAGCACTTAATCCAACTATTGTGTCGAATGCATGAAGTAACGTGATCACAAGTTGGCCAAACACAATGTGGTATGTTCGAAAAAGGCAGATCATACTGGCGGTTTAAATAGCATAGAAACGAAAAAGCGGAGAGACACATGCGGTTCGCAGCCTCTGCGATCAAAAAATAAAAAGAAGGAAATAGGTACATCCAAAAGAGAGTGCGATTGACCAAGCTGGAGAAAGAGTGAACAGGTAGCGAGATACTACTAGGTCCACGGAAAATTGATGTCTGCCAATTAGAACACCAGAAGACGTGATGGAGAGAACAGAAAAGTTAGCATAACTAACAGAATACGCGTTATAAGTGATATAATGCAAACGTGGCCAAACATGGGAAAATTGAAAAGGAGACATGTTAGATACAGAAAGTTTACTTAAACAAATCCAGCATATGACAGATGAGAATTCAAGGTTAAAAATAATAAATGAAGAAACCTACGAGTTATCTTCTTTTTGCTGATAGACGAAGAGCGCCCACGTTGCAACTGATGTTTATGCTGCTGTACTTCGGCTCCTTTTTCATCCAGCGAGGAGATGGTTACCTGCGGTGTATGATCAATGTGGCGGATACTGCTCTCATCGAGGCTACGACGGGTGTGCCGTCCACGTGGTACGCCATCAGAGCGCTTGTCCTTGGATCCAGAAGACTGAGTGAAAACATTGTGTAAATGTCTGATGTGCGTGCGCAAGGATGAAAAACTCATGTATACAATGACAACGAGAAAGAAATGTGCAAAAATCAACAGTCTGGATACTGCAAGATTCGAGTGTTGGTGCTTCGGAGGCGCTAATGGAAACGGAGATGTGCACGAAGTATATCGAACGACCCTGTAAACGACCATCTACGTGGACGCGAGGTTCAAGAAAACAACAGAATGCGCGGGTCTGAAAAATGAGGGTGACACATCTTGTTCACACCAGTGATGATGATAGAGCCAAGTAGGTGTTTGCAACAGCTAAACTGACATGAAACGCTGGGTCACCTAGTCGCGGTTATCAAAACCATTCAACCTACGGCCCCCTATATCTAAACTGTAGTTGGATATGAAAGCTTTTGTTGCTGTATGCACGTATACTTCAGTATTACTTAGGGTCAATTGACTCGCTTATAACGTTTGCTTCGGTGTGAATGCACGTTAGCGAGATAGAGGGCTTAAAAGGATCATGTAACTAAGTATTAGCTGTGAGACGTTGTGGAACTAGCGAATCCCAAGCGCTTGACATTGATTGGTACAAGGACCAAATAGCGTTCACTAACGATAATGATTCGAGATGCCACAATGGTGTCAGTTAGGTCCAATGTCTTATGGTCGCTAAGGTCGCTCTATCACCCTGATTGGCTGTTTTAAACCTGACCACTCCGATTACTTAATCAAGGCACGCCCTCGAACACCGCTTTAGTGGCCGCAAGTTGCAAGACAAGCACATGGTGCAGAGCATGGTTATTTGCGTTGCCGGTGATCTTGAATGTGCTCTGTTCCCTTATATTCTTTACTCATCAATAATAGCGACAGATTGTCTGAGAACAACTTTTTAACCGGCCAATGCGATTAAACCCTTTTATGTATAGGAAAACTCTAGATATTCGTCTATGTAGTATTCACTGATACATTGCTTAGTAGGTGCCCCCTTCTAACGCAATGAGTTTTAGGAAGCAAGGACTAACAATTCAGGATAGATGTGGGATCGCTAACGGATGCTGATTCAGGACAAAATACCCCCACTTCTCACACGTATTGTCAGAAGAGGAAGAAACAAAAATAAGCCCGAAGATGATAAAACGGCATCACTAGTAATGTTTCCGTACACCAATGCTTAACATCAGTTGTGAATATGAGGCCAGGAACTGTCAGGAGACAAAAGTGAAGCGACGATGCGTGTGGCACCATATACAGCTACTGAAGAAAGTTCACAACCAACAGTTGTGGATTGAGTAAGCTAGTGAAGCATTTACAACCGTCATCATTTGAGAAAAGATAAAATAACATGATTGCACACCATCGGCCAAGTAAAACAGAGAAGAAGAAGTAAGCATCTTATACAGCAAAGAGAAGGGTGGCAGAAGAACCCATGTGAACACCTACCATCAGTTTAGTTTCATTTAATACTACTAAGATTCAGAATCCGACGCGCAGTGGATTCAACTGTCACGGGTCACGTCGCAAGATTTAAGTCAAATCAAATCAACAATGCGGTTTATGCACCCTTGAAGAGTGAATATTCAGCTACAACACACACGCTAATGACACAAATAAAAATATGACAAATGTATGTGGTGCACCACGAATGTGAAAGTTGGCAGTGCTGATATCATCGATTCAGTATGGCAATAAGGTCTTGTTTGTACATCTCGATCCCTCAGAAAACGTGACAAATAGGGAACAACTGACGTACCGTAGTCCCATGTGCGGGCAGCGCAGTGCCTTTACATCACAAGAGGAGTTTAACCCGATCTCTTGCCTTCAGAGCGCGCAGTATTTGCACTCCGGATACCGTCAAGGAAGAGCTACAGAGAATCAGTGACGCTCTTCGTGAAAATGGTTACCGCGATAAGTTTATCATGAAGCATAAGAAAGAACGAAAGCGAAAGCCACCTAGGAGCATTGCTCCCAAGAGCTATTCATACATTTGCCATTTAAAGACGATACTGAAGCTGATATCTTATCTCGACGTCTGAAAGATGCTGTTGAGAAAACTTATTTCGCAGCCCGCTTAAGAATTATTTATCACAATAAGCCAATGCCTGTAAAACCCTTGAAATATAGTCTGCCATCGTTGACCCGTTCAATGCTCGTTTATCAGTGCCCGTGCTCCTGTGGTGCACGATACGTGGGTCGCACAAAGAGACGTCTATCCCAGAGGATTCGCGAGCACATCCCGGCGTGGTTTCACAAAGGCGAAATGAGGTTCTCAGACAGCTCAATCAAGTCGCACCTCCTCGAAAGTGGCCATACTGCATCTGAGAATGACTTTAAAGTCATCTACTCTCTACCTGAACGCTTATCGCAAGGCTTCCGGAAGCAAATCTTGTCTATTGCCGATGCCATTTACATCCAGCATCTGAAGCCGGAAGTATGTGTACATAAACGATTCATACGGCCGATACTAATATCGTGGCCAACTGACATGGTTACTTAACTACCCTTTGTGACCTTATCTATTTACTTTAGGCCGCTGAAGCTTGTATTAATTTCCTTTGGTGCACTTCTCTTACCATCTGTAGCCGCCTTTAGTCATCGATCTTGACCTTTCAAACACCTTAGAAATCAATCCCATCCCGATTTGATGCTTACCCCACACAAGCCGTGTTATGTAAACGTTTGGGTCTGAAAAGAGTTTACCGAAAAGAATTCTTAACCCTGAACTGATTTCTGGTCTTGATTCATCTGGTTACAATGGGAATATTTACTGTGCTGAAAATCAGCATTGCCCGTGATTCGTTGAAGATAAATGGCTTTGTATGTTTGTCTAGCCGAAGTCGAAATACATTCCGACAATGCACAATGGAGAGGGTGACTGGCACCAGTGCGTAGCTTGGAAGTCAGTTCTTCGCAGGAGCGAACAAGATTACACACAATGATGTCGGTAAACACTAGCATAGAAATTCCGCTGCATCAAGCAAGATGCTACAGCGACCTGTTGATGGCTTTGAATTACCCGTTTAAGAGTCCGGGAAATACCACAGGTGAGCAACACGTCCACTGCGGTATTACGCAAACGGTGATAAACCGCAGAACCAATTAACGGGGCACGGATGATGACCTAAGTCGGGAGACGTAGAACTTTAGGCTCTTGACTTTAGTGAATGTGTCATTCACGTGATGCGACCACGTGAGATCCCGACTTGGTGTTACTTCGAGATATTTCACTAATGTACATGAGTTAAGAATAATACTGTCAATACTAAGATGCGGGATGTGCGTCAGGGGCTGTTGATAACAATTTTCCTTGGCTAGCGAGAAAATAACATCTGCACTTTGATTCGTTAAATGAAAAACAGCGCGATTTGGACCAGGAAGTGAGGTTGTCCAAGAAGCATTGCAAGTTGGCTGATGAATCTGTGGTGTGATTGTGTACACCTAGGGTCACGTCATCAGCATAAATAAATAATTAAATAAATAATTTATTCGCATCCTTTCGAGGCACACCATCAAGGGTATGATCAGGGTAATATAGACATGCGTGATCGGCAATCGTACAAATTACTACATTTTGACCAATAGCATAGGATTTTATGTGTGTGTGTGTGTGTCGACATGTACAAGTATGCTTAAGTGTGTATTTGGAAGTAGCCATGTTGTGTGATTATGTAAATGTAACTCTGTGTTTTTGTTCGCTGGGTTCGCCATCAAAGGAACGCTTCGAATTGGATGACGTTCGTGATGTGTGAATGATCCTCCGGGAAGGGAAGAGGCAGTGATTTAGTGGCAAGTCACAGTGTTTTTAAAAGGATATCTGTGGTTTCTCATGGGGGGAACGCTTGCCAGGCGAAATCCCGCCACATCCTGGAACACTGCCGCCGAACCATTTGCTGGAACGGGATTAACCCGAACAATCCAGCTGGCATCACGGGGAGGTTGTTCGGCTAGCAAAAAAATAACATCTTTGCACTTTGATGAGTTGAGTGAAAGGCAGCGGGAGTTGGACCAGGAGATGAGGTTGTCCAAGAAGCATTGCAAGTTGGTCGATGAATCTGTGGTGTGATTGTTTACACCAAGGATCACGTCATCAGCATACTTCAATAGGATGGCCTCCCTTAAAGCGGGGATGAAGTTACTGTAGGTGGATACTAGGAATGGGGACAAAATAGCTCCCTGAAGAACACTTCAATTTGTGATGAGTGAGGAAGAGCTTTTCTCCCCCATCTTGCTAAACTGCGTACGATTGGCAAAGTAGTCTGTAAGAAAAGATATTAATTTAGGTTAAACTCCGGAAATTAGCAGATCGTGGTTTACACAGTCAAAAGCATTACTGTAATCTCGGAAGCAGATCCGCGTGCGCTTGTTTTTCCATCGAGCGATGAAAGCACGGAGTGTACAAGACAGGCTAATGCATCCAAAGTAGACCTTGAACTGCGATAGGTGAACTGAAAAGGATCATTCGAGTGGGTTTGGACAAGCATTGTCAAGTATAATTTGTTCTAATGTCTTCAAAGCCACAGACGTACAAGCAATTGGCCGGTACTTACAAGTTCTTTCTTTTGGTACAGGTGTAATGCGGGCGCTCCGCTAGCAGTCAGCTATCTTGTGCTGATTCAATCACATGGTGTAGATTTCAGAAAAAGGCTGTGCTAAGACATTGGCACATTCGTTGAGGACTATAGGAGATAGTCCGTCTGGTCCAGGCGCTTTGAACGACTGTATCCGGGTTAATTCCTTGTGAACTGTAACACTGTTAATGGCTGGTGAAGTTTGTGGGGAGAGTTGCTGCGGGAAACATGGTAATTGCAATCATTTATATGACCACATAATTTGCGGTTAAATTCCTCCACCTCGAGAGCAGTGTGTGTGACACTTCTGACGACTCCACTTAGATTCTACATCATTTTCCATATTTCTCGGTAATTATTCTTTCCGAGTATAGTTTGGACAAAAATATGGTTGAGGCGGCACATCGTTTTTTATAACAGCCGTTAAGGACTTTACTGTAGTGGCGTTTTGGCGCTAGTAAGCTTTTTCTTTGAGCCTACGCAGTCTATTAAGGCACAGAGATGAACATGGTTTCCAGTGGACAACAAATATCGAAGCAAAAGTTCAACTAGCTGGTTAACTGATCACAGTACTTCGATACACCAGAGTTGTAAAGTATATTGAAGTTTGTAGAGGCAACAGTTTCGTGTAGTAACTCAATGTTTCGGGGAAAAGATTGTTGTTGTAATAACTTGCGATCTTTGCACCAAATAACATTTCCGTAATTCGTTTTGTCATCGATTTTGAGAGACAACTTTAGGGTGGCATGATCTGAAATCCCAAGCGGTGTCTTGGTACAAACAGAAAAGCTTTCAATCTTTGACAAACTTGCATTGTAATCTTGCTTGAAATCTTGTTACACACTGCACGATGTTCAACAAACAAAAACTGGTAATAAGATTAGTGTCGAATCTATTGACGTCACTGGCGAAAACACAGAGAAATCCTGACGCGATTCGCGCGAAAAAAAGGTGTAAAAATTAGTGAATGTGAGCGTGTGTTGAGTAATCCGGTGGACAGGAATAACAAAGCATGGACGTAACTGAAGGTACCGCGGATGAAATAATGGTAAGGAAGTATCAGCGCCCTTGGGATCGAAGACGAGATCACGGACCGTATAGCGAAAGCTCGAAGTGCTTTTGCTAACGTTCGTCACCTATGGCGGCGGCGGCGCGACATCACTCTCGCCCTGAAGGGTAGAGTGTACAATGCAGCGGTACGTTCGACCCTAATGTACGGTTGCGAAACCTGGCCCCTAAGATCGGCGGACATGAAGAGGCTAGTTACGTTCGACCATCGATGCCTTCGCAGTTTGGCTCACATCTGGTGGGAACACCGCGTGAGTAACGAACGTGTTCGACGCATTGTTTACGGCCCAGGAAAAGGATCTGAACCACTCAGCACCGTTATTTCCCGCATCAGGCTCCGATGGCTCGGCCACGTGTTATGCATGCCAGCCCACCGACAACCTCGACGTGCGTTGTTTGCTCACCAGGGATGTGGGTGGAAGAAGAGGAGAGGTGGCCAAACGATGACTTGGTCCAAGGGAATGAAGTCTCTCACTTCGGAGCTAGCCTCGGTTGGAGCGTCACGGCTCCCTGGTTGGGGTCCAAAAGACGGTGAACACGTTTGGCTGGATACACGTGCTGACATGGCAAGGAGCCGACCTCAGTGGCGTTCCTGCTGTGAGTTACTTTGTCCCTCCCCTTCCGTTTTAGCCTCTCCCTCCATCTACGATCTCATTTCGTAGGGTAAAACAATAAAAAATTTTCTTTTTGCCTAGTAGCTGGCTGGTAGCTTACCGGAACGATGCCTATCCGTTGCTGGTAGCTCAACTGGCATGCAACTATTGTATCTATTTTTCCTTTGTGTATTGTAGTACATGTATGTATGTATTTCCTTCATGTATTGCGGCACAATAGCGGAGATGTTTTCCCACCTCTAGCTGACGTGTATAATGATGATGATGAAGGAAGTGACGTCGAACTCAAAAAATGAGAAAAGACCGCAGAAAACCAATCGGGATGGTATGAAACGCACTGAAAAACTGACGAAGATGGCAACCAAGAGGAGCCAAGTTTCCACCAAGGACGTGGCTTTATAGATCACATATTCAGTATGCGGCAGGTGCTAGAACAGCACCAAGCATACCGCAGACAGACAATAGATGTGTTCCTCGATTTCAAGAGAGCTTCGATTCAGTCGACCGATACATTCTGTTGGAAACACTTGCGCAGAAAAACTTCACAGTAAATTTGTGAATATTTTACGTGCTCTGTATTCGAACACGACAGGCCGCGTCACGGTCTACGGTGACCTGTCAGATAGCTTCCTGATAACAAGCGGTGTTCGTCAGGGTTGTGCGATTTGCCCCATTTCCGTTGAACTTCGTCGTGGACTCTATCATTGAGTGTTCCCTTGCAGAATCACCCGATGCATGCGTTGAGGTCCTGCCTGGTGAAAGAATAGTTGATCCAGATTATGCGGACGATATCGTCTCGCTTTTTGATGATGTTGCGGCGGCCCAATAAACCCTGAATAGCCTCTCCAGAGTGGTCCCATTACTTGGCATGCGCTTCGCACCTGCAAAGTGTTGCTGCAGGACCAACGGCCACTTGATGACCCCTCGATAACGAGAACTCGAGGTGGTTGATCAATTCACTTACGTTGCCCGCTGCATCATCAACGATGGGCGCATAGCTACTGACGTCATCTCATGCATTGCAAAAGTCAAAACCGTTCCAGCAAATAGTGCGGCGGCAGTGTGCCAGGGCGTGGTAAGTATTCGTGTGACAAGCGGTCTCCCTATAAAAAGCCACAAATGTCTGTTTAACAACACTGTGACGTTGCAGTTGTGACTCGCCATCAACTAAAGTCACTTCCTTGCTTATTCGGACAACTGTTTCAAGTCCACAAACATCAAGCATCCCTTTAGCACTGGCGACACGATCAAAAGTGCAGCAAAGCAGTTGCAAATCCCACAAACACGGCTACACACGCCTACATGGTTGGCAGCATCCGGCTTCCGATTTGCCTGTCACTGTGGCCCGCCCACATACATACGTTCATATTTCAACATAAGCGACAACCCTATTGTTCCACTGTACATTAACTGGGCACGTTTTTGTACCCTTATCATGATCATGCTTGTGCAGGCGTGCCTCGCGTACTCGAGAATACACATTTCATTTTAGTTATATATTTATTCTTGAACCTGCGACATCTTTGATGACAGATGGGAGTTTCCCTCTGTCTAAAAGGCCGTGTATACAAGTCCACGGTGAGAGCCGTCCTGCTCTATTGGAGTGAGACTTGGCCCCTTCGGTCTGCTGCTCTAAAGTGCCTACAACTCTTTGATCATCGCTGTCTGCGGAGCATTGCTGGTGTCGGATGGTACCAGCGTGTCCGTAACGAGAATATATATTGGCGAGTGTTAGGCAGTGATACCGAAGCTAGTTCGTTTGAACAACAGATAGCACAGAATAACTTGCGTTAGCTTGGGCACATACTAGGTATGCTTGGTCACCGCTTACTGAGGACAGCTTTGTTTATTCTGTCAGATATATGGTGGCGCAAAGCTCGAGGTGCATAAAAGTTGACTGAGCAGAGGGAACTGAAGTCACTGAGGACCAAACTAAGTGCTGCTGGTCCGTCTCGCCTTCCAAGCCGGAGTCCATGGGATGCGCTCTGTGCTTGGCTCGCAGTCGGCACCAGTGGTGCGTCTGCTGTCGTTTCGTAGTCGGACTGCCTGTTTAACATGTGTTTGGTGCTGAGTTATCTGCGGGGAAATGGCTGATTATGACGCGGGGCAGTGAAAGCTGCAAGGAAGCTATCTCGCGGATGCCGCCTTATATCTGTACGATTGCAAGCTGTTTGTGACGGTATGTTGTCTACACAAGGTGTAGGCGTCTTGACCCTGAATTTTGTTTACGGCATTAAGGTTTTCAGGTAAGCCACCTTTCTTACACTTATTATTCTTTATTCCATTGGTCATCTTGGGTGTATAGCAGCGAAGCGTCGGTTCAAAATGGTTGAAGTACTGATTTTTTGTTGAATGAAGTAAGGAGACTGGCCTAGGTTGCAGATTGGGAACGGTGTGCGACTGTCATTGCTGCGACTTCCATTACAGGAAATAACAAATGGGAAAAATACCAAAGGCGAAAACGTTACTCAGTCAACATACTATACGTCACCTCGGGAGAGAAGCGCCTCAGTATTTGTGCAACAGTAAAAGGCAATTAGATGGTGGTGAACAAGTAAAAATAAACGATTGCATGCCTTGAGTTTATAACGTGTTAATGATAAGATCGTGCATAGAGAGGAGGCTACGCCGAAAGAGGAAAGACAAAGAAAATTACAACATAAAAGGAGGTCGACTCTTGGTTATGTGAGAAAGTATAGCTAACCAAACGTGTTCATTGTGTAATGATGATGATGATGTTCATCGTCCTTCAAACCCAAGCCAGGGAGCCGAGAGGCTCCGATCTAGGCCAACCTCGAAGTGACAGCTTCCATTTCTCTTCAACAAGTTGTCGACTGGCTTTCTCTCCTCTTCTCCCATCCACACCCCAGGCGCGCAAACAACACAGTCATGTGAATCGGTGTGATGACATGCGTGCCATATGACCCGGAAATGACAGCTTGGTACGTGAGATAACGATACTGAGCTATGTACTTGCACATTTTCAGTCACAAACAGGACGATTAACAAACGCGTTGCCCATGGATTGTTTCTACCGGACATGAGTTCAGACGTGAGGGCACCGACGATCAAACGCAAGCAGCTTCTTTACTTCTGTCGAAGTGATGGACCGGATTTCACGCTGTTGGCCTTCCTACAAAAACCATTATTGTCCTATGTGAGTTAATATGCACGCATACACGGGCGAAAACGACGAGTGGACTTTTTGTGCGACGCAGAGGACTACTGAGCTGAACATGGAATTAATGAGCAGATGATTAGAGGGAGTTAGATGCTTACGATATTATATTATGAAATACGTGCAAAGTCGGGGTTTATATCTGTTTCCTTAATACAGAGGCAGTTTGGACGCAGTCTCCATCGATGGATCCTCGTGACGTGTCCAATTTACATGCGTGGCTGGTGAGTGCCATGTAACCCGGCGATGGGAACTCCATCGGAAATTGTTGCCCGCAAGAAATAGGCCGCAATCTTCAGAAATAGTAACTGTCCGCCGCTATGATTACGGGAAAATACATCCAGACGGAACCAGTGGAGTGTTTTCCGACTTGAACGTTCAATTCACCAACCAGTACTTAAGTATCGTTATTTCTTCTATGCCGAAGGATCATGTTCAGTTGATAATATGAATCGTCTCTTACGGAGCCAGAGTTACTGTTTGTGGGAGCGTAGGCAGCGATGACAAGTAGGCACCTGTTATCTCCGTGCAATCTTGAAGCCTTGAACAAGCCAGTCAATCTGACGGTGCACATCCGTCTGTTGATTGGGATTCAGTGGATCAGTGCAACTTCAGCCCGGGACTCAGAGGCATGCCTATATCGGCTTGGTCAGCATTTGAAACCGCCTCATCTCCAGACAAGCGTAATGAGAAAGTGCCGCCGGCAACACATGGAGGATGTAGCAGAGTGATCACTGGACTCGAATCTTGCAAGCGGGTTTCTGATAAATGTCATATGTCGAGCGATAAGGCCTCCAGTGTTCGTGTAAATGATGCCTGTTGGCCAATCTGTAGCAAAGTGCGCACATCGAGGCATGAGCTGAAACTAGAAGACAAACACCCATCGAAACAAGATGAAGGAGGGCAGAGAGTTGGGGGGGTGGGTGGGTGGATGGTAGTTATATGTGAAGTAAGAACGAGAAAACAAGAAAAAGTGCGAGGGGTGATAAAAAATGGGACGACCTGAGCAGTAGCATCCTTACCCACATCCACTCTGCTCGATGCAGCAGATTGGGCACCAATAATTATCGGCTACAATGGCCACAGTATCCAGAAATAGTTTAAAGATAAGATCATTGTAATTATAGCGCCGGCGAGCGCGGATTCCGCAGTCAGAGTAAACTACGACGGCACATCCAACTCCTACTAAGGAGTAAATCATATCCAGCTCACTATCCACCCCTTTCGTTGGACAGTACCCTGTAATTCGATCACGATGATAGCGGCCCAGAGATGTAGTATGGTAGTAACAAGAGCTAACGGACACATCGAATGCCTCCATGAGAACGCCGGAAAGAATACCCGTAGCTTTGGTTGCCTCACTGCACATAGGCGGTGCGTGGCAAAATACATGGTCACTGACTAGCAAACTGCACAAACTAATAGCATTAAGTGATTTTGAACCGCCAGTCGCCAGAGTCAGCGACGGTGTACCAATACCCCCAGTCCATATGCAGTAAGTTGCAAACTAATGGAAAATGACAATGAGTGTAATCCCGACTGCGAAGTGATCGGAATTTGAGCTGAATTCATCACGTTTAGAGGTATTACGCATCACCCCGGTTCAATGCATTAGTCAACGTAGACTCCTTTGAGTAACACTGATTTCGCGTGATGTGACAGAGGCCATCCTTCGGTCGACGCTTTTGCTTCTCAACTCGCCACGCGTCGTGTGGATACGTCCGGGTATTCCTTAGAAAGACAGCCCAAAGATAAATGGCAACCAAGACGGCCATCTGAGACACGACGGTAACAAAAGCATCATTGTTCATGGACTTCTCGAGCCTCACGCTTTTTTCTGATAACGAAACGCAGACGTGTAGCAGGCAGCAGCTGTGCTGCATCTACAAAGCTCTCTCTCGCAATGCAGAGGAGGATTCATGTTACCACGGTAGGCGATCCAGTAACCCGTTCTCCATGTAGATACCACATTATAAGCTTCGTCTTGCATCACTGATTAGCTACTTCTAGTACATCCTCGTATCACAGCTGCATTGGCATACGCTTAACTGTAGTGGCAATTTCGTCTCTTGATTTTGCAGTTCATTCTCTACCAACCTACGGGACTTGCTAAGCATTCACTTCATTGCTTCTGCTAAACCATCATCAACTGCATATGTCACCCTTTGTCCTGAAGCGCAGTGTCCCATAACCTTGCCCAATTGATTGTATCCTTAACGCAACGGCTTTTCACCGTAGTGCAGCAGCTTGCATTCTTAACGTAAAAACTATAATCCGATAGTCCCGAAAATTGCATCCACGACGTCCTCAGTGAGTCAGCTGTCCGCTTGCCTCAAACGGACATCTCGTTTGTTCCCTCAAACCCTCTTACTAAAACCGTTATGATCCCATTCACAACGCGCTCGATCAAGCCAGGTCGCAGGACCCAGCGTTCCGGACATGATCACTGCAACGTCTGCGTTCGTCCGGAATTGTGCTGACTTCGCTCAACCTTCACACGATACTTTGAGGTATGAAAGTAGTTCGTGGGCAAGTGCATGCTTCCATCCCTTTATTGTCCGTTGTTGGTGCGCAACTAGAAGAGCGGATGGCTTGAGTGAGCAAACGAGATGTCCATTTGAGGCCGGCGGACAGCTGACTCACTGAGGGTGTCGTGGATACAATTTTCGTGACTACCGGGTTATAGTTTTTGCGCTAAACATGCAGGCTGCTGCACTACGGATGAAAGCCATTGCGTTAAGGATGCAATCAATTGAGAAAATGGTATGGATGGGGAATAAGCACTAAGGTTGCCACATTACCTGTAGCATTACACTCTTATTGCGCCCATCACAATCTCATAGATCCAGGAAGTTTCGTGCGCTGCGGTCATCGCACCAGTGTATTTGGCGATGTGCATCGAGTCACATGCGATGTAGCAGGTTGCGTGGAGTAAACCGTGACCTTACGCTTCAATGCGCCGCTCGCATTGTGCCTGCTGATTCGCACACGTGATAGCTTGCACGGGCCAGCGCCTGGGAGTTCAGCATAGGGACATCGACTATCGGTCGAATGCGACTAGTCAGTAATCGTTTTCGTGAATACAGACACTGTTATGGTGGTGCAGTGGATTCCACAGGCATTCCTTACCTTAAATTAACCCAGTTTCATACTAGCCGGCCAAGGGCGACCTCAGGCAGTGACACGTTACTGAGTTCGCACCCCCGTCATGTAATCGGTCACAGTATCCAACCAATTGCACACGAACAAGTCTGGACTGAGGAGTGCCACTTGCACGCATGCGCAAGACGCTTGGCCGCCAAATCAGCTACAAGTATTGTACGCGAGTGATTGCTTTCCTACGCAATTTGCTCGATGGACAGACCAACGGAGGAATTTGACTGGTGTACAGATGTTTGCTTTCTGTAAGAACTATCCTGAATGAGAAAACGGACACTAAATACTGTACGAGACAACCAAATAGTGCACTCTGGTTGATGACTGTCCAATGTGCTACACATATTCAAGAGAGCCAAGAGATATTGTATGAAAGTCGAGGTACCAGCACTATTTTCAATGAACAATGATTTCATACGGATTAAGAAGCACTGCTTTACGTGCCCCGTGGGCCAGGCGGGTGGATTATCGAAAAGCGATAAAGAAAAAAACGCAGTTAGTAGTTCTACTGACTTAAGAATGCACTTATCGTGTGTAATGCAGTAGCGCTGCACTCCGAGCGTCTTCACAGTTTCAATAGGCGAAAAACTAAACCCAAATTATTTCCCGGGAGTAGGATGGAGAATAGCGGCAAGTAACAAAATGCAGGTGGCGGAGTGCGTCATCCAACCGACTTTTAACCATGACTAACGCAGGCGCAGAAATAACCGATTACGGGGACAATGGTATAATACAGATAAAAATGTCAAGGCTTCATAAGTCCCGTCCGATGGTTTGTGGAGATAAGGTTAGTTCAAAGAAGTTATACAAAAGTAGAGAACACATCTGTGAACTCACCATATTATACACGTTAACACATAGGTATATTCGTCCACCCCAATTTCGTGGGGTCGGCGAGCACATTGTCTGCGTCATCTCGTTACTCAAAGAATATAAGTCAGATCAAGCTATGTAAATGGTGTAAAGCATCGCCGAATCGCTTTTTTAATGGGTAGCGTGGGCGCGGAAATGACAAAAGTCGAAAGAGCGTTCCACGGTTGACAAACTCGGGAGGAAAAATAATTCCGGCGACACTTAAGCCGACTGTATTGGGTAGCAAGGTACAATTTACGACCCCTTAATTCTGTGTTGCAACTAAGCTTCAGGAGGTGGCAAGCGTGACCGGGGTTTTCCAAAATCTGAGATTACTCTGTAGACGGCGATATCTTCCGCTGTACATTCCCAGGGCTTTCAGTCGCCTATGGTATTGCAGTTGGGACAAAAGCCCTTCACATTTTGAGTTGTCCGTCACTGAGCGGTCTCCAGTGCAACCAGGGCGCGTTTTAACCTAGGTTGCCAAGCCTGGATCGCGTCCTCTACATGCGGCCTCACATACGCAGTGAACATTTGGGGGAAGATGGAGGGATCGAACCTCCCGAAAGCCTTCCGTAAAAGACCAACATGTTGGTTCGCGATTTTGGACGCCTTCAAGGACTGCGCCGAACAGCCGAGGTCGCCCTGGATCACCAAAGCAAGGTCTTGCTCTTGTGAGGCGGTGTTCAGCATAACGTCTCCAATCTTATATGCGTACGTGGGCTTGTGGCGGACATGCACGGTTTTGCACTTGTCCGTGTTAAACAGAAGTACATTTAATTTTTCCCATTCAAAAGCGCAGTGTAAGTCCAGTTGCGACATATCGTAAGCTTCCCGATGGTCGATTGCCCTCCATATCTTGATGTTATCGGCAAAAAGCAGGAAATTTGACTTGATGACACTCGCAAGGTCGTTAATGAGGAACAAGAATAACCGCGCCCCCAACATCGACCCTTGTGGAACGCCTCAGTCCACACCAGTTAGATCAGAAAATGAACCTCGAACTCGAACCTGAAGGCGCCGCTGAAAGAGCAAGTTTCTGATCCATCCAAGGACAGGGTTTCCAATTCTGTATGCTTGCGGTTTTTGGAGAAGGATGCGGTGGTCTATGCGGTCGAATGCTTTGGAAAAGTCTAGCTAGATGACATCAATGCTGGTCCCACTGTCGGGTACCTCGGTCCAACTGCCACGGGCAAGCAGTAGGTGGGTAGTACATGACCGATGCTGACGGAATCCGTGTTGCTCCGGTGCTATGATGTTAGATCTTACGAAGAAGCCCATTACAGCCTCAGCTATGATCGATTCCATCACGTTAGAGAGCACCGGAAGGAGAGTCACTGGGCGATAGTTGGCTGGCTCTGAACGGCCACCACTTTTGAAAATTGGGGTATTGATGCCTTGCTTCCACATCCTAAGGACCTGCTGTTCGTCCAGGCATCTTTGGAAAAACCTCGTTAACGGTTCAGCTATGCTTGTAGCTGCCACCTGCAGCCCCTTCGGGGGAATGTTGTCAGATCCGGGGGAAATATGGGTGCGCAACGACAGCACCTTCCACCAAATAGTCGCTGAACTAAACGGGACGTGTGTAAATACTGGCATCTGGGAGAATGGGACAGGTATGTTACAAATACTGAGAGCAAGTCGGAATATTGGGGCACATTGTAGCCGTAGAACGTTGGCCGCATCCTCGGTGGTTTGAGCACATCCATCTGCTGATATTATTGGGGGAACACCACGTTTCACATTCCGGAGGCTGTTTACATGTCTGTACACAAAGTTTGTCCACTAGACTCTGCTGGTGTACTAATTTGTCCTCGCGCACAAGTGTGGTACAGGGATTACGATGCACAATACAGTTACTCCAGTTATCAGGGAGAGGGTTCGCTCTAGACACAAGGCACGTGGCGTCGCTTACTGTCATGTGTTTTCGCGTTCTACTCCGAATGAATGATTGTGCCCTTGCAAAACGAAGGGGCTTGTTAACCGATGTAGATTTAATCAGATCACTGAACTTGCCAGTAAAATCCAACAGAAACGCTTATGGCTTCCCGCAGGTCGCGTGTGCGCTGAATTGTCTCCATGTTCAAGGTCGTCACATTCTGTGCGTCTGGCCCAGGCCGGGCAGATTGAAGCGGCTAGATCGATACGCGGCAAACAGAGGAACTGAGCCATACGGCCACAAGGTGCACGATAGCTGCTTTGATGAACGGTCCACAGATGTAATTGCTGATTCGTCAGATGAAACGTGTAGTTGGCTTTCGTTTGAGACCAAAAATGTTTCTGTGGTTCGTGACTCGAAAAATTCCTCGATGGTGCTTTTGCGGGAATAGCGCAAAAACCGCAATGTGGAGATAAAAGGCGATCCACACAAGCAAGATGGAGTGCACTAGGTAGCGCAGATGCATCTGGGTCGATTGGGTGTAAACAAAGATTCATGTGACAAAATACAACTGAAAACGGCGGCAAAACAAGGTGTTCACAGATGAGCGATTGGAACACAGATCGTTCAAGGTTGTTCACTGCTTGAAACGGTTAATGGTTGAGACACACGAATGAAAAAGAAATTTCTACGGCACGCCAGCCGCTGTACTGTTCTGCTAATTTCAAGGTGCGGCCTCTAAGCTTGGCGTTACTGCTGAGTTGCAGTAAAAAGCGGCACACATGACAAGGCACTTCGGAAGAATCACGCTGCGATGATGCACTGGCCCTTTTGAGAGCTAGATCATTGAGCCAGGTTGGTATTTCCCACGATCGCACTTACAAGTTACATAGCTAATCTTCGTCTAATGTCAGAGCGGAGATACACTTAAAGGGAACTGAATAGCATAGTTGTCCCTGACCTGAAAGCCGCTTTCGACTGCTGATTGCGCGGCCTTATGGTACTGTCTATCCGTAAAGGGAACTTCGTTCCATTTTGAAGTTTTCCTACTGTGACTCCCTAGGCCGAGTACGGTTCTGAGGGAAGCTGTCTCTTGTTCCCCACGACAAGATGGATCTACCAGCGTTGTGCCATACATCATTTCCTCCTCAAATTTGTGTTCGAAACGATCACAGGTGACTCCGGCCTTTCAAAATGTTATGGAGTGGGAATTCTGTCTGGTAACGAACCTTGAGTACGCGGAGGATATAGTTCTTCTTGGGCTAAACGCAATGGTTACACAAACACTACTGAACAGACAGACGTCTCGCGGCGCATGCTTCGGAAGGTGTTTCGTGTTTCCAAAGTGCAACGTACTGTTGAAGGATTGGAGTGATACGTCATTGGTGCTTGCTAGCACCAGTGACTGATATAGTTGTGTCACCTCTCGCAAACACATCACTGTGGAGGTTACTACGGGCATGATGAAAGCCCGTGGGGCTTTTCTGAGACTCAACCATCCACGGAGGCCGTGGCATGTCAGCCAGAGGTGAGGTGTATAACGCTGCAATAAGGCCGGTGTTACTGTATGGATCTGGTACCTGGCCAGTCCGCGGAGAAAACATTAAACGCTTGTCCGTGTTTGACCACCGGTGCACGCAGTAATTACACCCAGTCAGAATATCGGGTGAGTAATGTTAAGGCCAGACAATTATTGTGAGGTAAGAAACCATCTGGTGACTCACTGCAGTGTTTGTTGAAGCATAAAACCACTAGTTTTAAGTCATATCCTCCAGATACCGGCCGACCGCCATGCTCGGTGTATATTATATGTTGTCGCTGCAGCAAATTGAGTGAAAATGTGAGATGGCCAGTCTATGACATGGTATGAAGCCATTAATCAACTTCCAGCCGCTGCGCCAAGCACTGTTCAAGGACCTCAATGGTATAGTGATCATGGCCATAGATGCCAGGCATTATGCACCGAGTTTCACTCAAAAGCTCGGCTATCTCCACGTGATGAGTCCAAACCAGGACGAAACCATCGTTCATGAAATGCAGGCATGGGAAGAGCTACACCGAAACCGTTAAGCAATTGCCCAAGAGTCGTGATCAGGCATGTGAATGTGGCCTCAGTGGATAGATAACTAGGGATGGTCCACATTAGTAGTCGGAGACTCTATCAGACATGGCACCGCTAGTCGCGACCCTGCGCCAAGCCGTTAATAGCCCAACCCAACTAACTGTACTTACATTTAACTGTTTTCATTGTACTCTTTTTGTCTTCCACCTCATTTCGCCCCGTCACCGTTATTATGCCGATACAGTGATTCGTTGGAATTTTATCCATTGCACTGAGGCGCCCGAAGCACAGTTGGTTAACTGTACTGAACTGAATCGTAGCTGTCCAACCGAGATGAACCCAAATCATTTTTATATACGAAACGGTAATAAAGAATCAGCCGGTGACATGACAACAGTTAACGAAGTTTTCTATCACTTGATTGAGTGTAGCTGGCCAGCGAGGGACCCAAATTGAGCACATAGTCACGTTACAGGTGGTGTGGTTCCATCCTGGATTGCTGCTCGTACTGGAGTACGTGCGTCGACTCTGATTATGCCTTGGTACGCTGTCGTTTCTCCATGAAATTTACCGGGAGGCGCATCAAGCGTCTCCTCCGGTTGGCAACTGAGAAATTGCCTCAGCCTTCGGTCAGGCAAGCGTATCAAGCTACACTATGTACCGAACTTTGCTCCGCTGTCCTAATGACAGTAACCTTCAGTGGAATAGGATGTCGATCGCCATGCACGATGTAGGAGCATTTGTTTGTGGTCTTATCAATCGTCACCGCACCAGTCACTAGATATCCGAGAGATCGGTGAACCTGTTGGAATCCAGAAGAAGCCTCCCGGCTATCTCTAAACACAATGTGACCAGACGGACTAGTAGACTCGAACTAAAGCAGACACTGCGCGATGACAAGGAAGCCTCGGGGACCAGTAGGTCTCAAGAAATGGAGGAGGCGCGAGCAGTAGGGAACTATCGTAAACGCTTCCAACTGATCCGAACCAATGGTCCCAGGGAACCAGGCGTCAGTGGGACAATCAGAGGATACGCGGGTGCTTTGATCCATAATAGGGAGCACCGATGGTTCGTTAGGCGGAGCACTTTTAAGATCAGTTTAATTGGCCCCTTGTGTCCGGGTCTCTTGCTACTCAGGTGGTGCAGGGTGACCCATGTACGGGTAGTTTAGAGCCTCCGTCGGAGGCCGAGGTCCGAAACGCGATCACAACCCTCAATCAATTTTGTACTGCTGGCACGGATCCCCTGCAACCTGTACCATTTAAACATGGAGGTGAGGTCTTCTGCAAAGCACTGACCTCACCACTCGAACATGTATTGAAGGCGGAAACCATCCTGGCTAACTGAAATGAATCGATTATAGTGATAAAATATGAGAAGGGCCGCCGCACCGACCGTGCTAACCAAAGGGGAATTAACCTAACGCAATAGTGAGAAAATTACTGGCCTCAATTCTCGCCTCAGAGCCGAACGGGAATGTTGGATTAGAGAAGAGCAAGCAGGTTTCCGCCCAGGACGTGGATTTATAGATCACATACTCAGCCTGCGGCAGGTGTTAGAACAGCACCACACATACCGCAGACCGATAACAGATGTGTTCCTTGACTTCCGATTCAGTCGACCGATACATTCTGTTCGAAATACTTGCGCAGAGTGGTGTTCCCACGAAAAATGCGAACATCCTAGTTGCTCTAGTGGTACACTACAGGCCGCGTCAGGGTCTACGGTGACCTGTCAGATAGCTTCCCGATAACAAGCGGTGTTCGTCAGGGTTGTGCAATTTGTCCCATTTCCGTTGAACTTCGTCGTGGACTCTACCATTGAGCGTTCCCTTGCAGAATCACCCGATGCATGCGTTGAGGTCCTGCCTGGTGAAAGAATAGTTGATCCAGATTATGCGGACGATATCGTCTCGCTTTTTGATGATGTTGCGGCGGCCCAATAAACCCTGAATAGCCTCTCCAGAGTGGTCCCATTAATTGGCATGCGCTTCGCACCTGCAAAGTGTTGCTGCAGGAACACCAGCCACTTGATGATCCCTCGATAACGAGAACTCGAGGTGGTTGATCAATTCACTTACGTTGCCCGCTGCATCATCAACGATGGGCGCATAGCTACTGACGTCATCTCATGCATTGCAAAAGTCAAAACCGTTCCAGCAAATAGTGCGGCGGCAGTGTGCCAGGACGTGGTAGGTATTCGCATGGCAAGCGGTCTCCCTATAAAAAGCCACAAATGTCTGTTTAACAACACTGTGACGTTGCAGTTGTGACTCGCCATCAACTAAAGTCACTTCCTTGCTTATCCGGACAACTGTTTCAAGTCCACAAACATCAAGCATCAATTTAGCACTGGCGACACGATCAAAAGTGCAGCAAAGCAGTTGCAAATCCCACAAACACGGCTACACACTCCTACATGGTTGGCAGCACCCGGCTTCCGATTTGCCTGTCACTGTGGCCACCCCACATACATACATTCATATTTCAACATAAGCGACAACCCTATTGTTCCACTGTACATTAACTGGGCACATTTTTGTACCCTTATCATGATCATGTCTGTGTAGGCGTGCCTCGCGTACTCGAGAATACACATTTCATTTTAGTTATATATTTATTCTTGAACCTGCGACATCTTTGATGACAGATGGGAGTTTCCATCTGTCTAAAAGGCCGTGTATACAAATCCACACTGAGAGCCATCCTGCTCTATTGGAGTGAGACTTGGCCCCTTCGGTCTGCTGCTCTAAAGTGCCTACAAGTCTTTGATCATCGCTGTCTGCGGAGCATTGCTGGTGTCGGATGGCACCAGCGTGTCCGTAACGAGAATATATATTGGCGAGTGTTAGGCAGTGATACCGAAGCTAGTTCGTTTGAACAACAGATAGCACAGAATAACTTGCGTTAGCTTGGGCACATACTAGATATGCCTGGTCACCGCTTACGGAGGACAGCTTTGTTTATTCTGTCAGATATATGGTGGCGCAAAGCTCGAGGTGGATAAAAGTTGACTGAGCACAGGGAACTGAAGTTACTGAGGACCAAACTAAGTGCCCTTGGTCCGTCTCGCCTTCTGGGCTGGAGTCCATGTGACGCGCTTTGTGCTTGGCTCAAGACTTTACAGGACATGGAT
This sequence comes from Dicrocoelium dendriticum, assembly GCA_944474145.2. NCBI lineage: Eukaryota > Metazoa > Platyhelminthes > Trematoda > Plagiorchiida > Dicrocoeliidae > Dicrocoelium > Dicrocoelium dendriticum. The sequence continues at coordinate 62,905,603 of OX104066.1, forward strand.
CGCAACCGACACCAGTGGTGCGTCTGCTGTCGTTTCGTAGTCGGACTGCCAGTTTAACATGTGTTTGGTGCTGAGTTATCTGCGGGGAAATGGCTGATTATGACGCGGGGCAGTGAAAGCCGCAAAGAAGCTATCTCGCGGATGCCGCCTTATATCTGTACGATTGTCAGCTGTTTATGACAGTATGTTGTCTACACAAGGTGTAGGCGTCTTGACCCAGAATGTTTGCTTATGGCATTAAGGTTTTCAGATGAGTCCCCCTTGTCTCCCTCTTATTATTCTTCGTTTCACAACAGCACCTCGTTCCAATGTAGTTTTGTTGAGTAAAATTGACGATTTGCAAACAAAGCGCACCGACTGCATAATAAACGTTTGTATATTTTCTCAGCTATTCGCAATCAAACCAGAGGCACTTCTGCTACGTCGTTCTTTCATGAATAATTTATTTTGACGCCATCTTTTGCTTTATACACTGTTTGTCGGGCGCCCTATCGCAATTTGCCAAAGGCTCATGTCTTCTGTTGCACCTCATGGTTGAGGGTTTGAAGTAGAAGGGAACCGATCTTGCCGCATAGCACTGTCCATAGGACGTCGATACAGCCTACGTAGTGTATCACTAGTGAATTGTTTAAGATAGGTGGGTTCAACGACACGTCAGAAGTTCGAACATGTGTAGCTCATTGGATCAGGATAAGCAAACGACCGCGCCAAATGTGCTCGCGAGGATACCCACGACATACTCAACAGAGACACCTCAAAGACAAATACACAACTAAATGTGGCAGCAGTATTTGATGTGCTTTCAAGAGAACAACGCTTCGAAAAGCTGCACATCAGTGTAATCAGTCAAGCTGAGTGAACGTTGGAAGCAGCAACGGCTTTCGCCGTGTGTGAGGGAGGACTGGTACCAACGATCACTTTGTACACTAGAATACAAAATAGGAAATGGGTGCACAGCATAAAACTTGCAAAAGTGCATGGATTACACATTTTCATGACTGGTACTTCTCTAGACCGTGACGGACTGTAATTTAAACATTCAAATGCATTTTATTACATCCTACCAGCATTGTTTCGTATTGTTGCCAGATCTGATATCACGGTAAACCAAAAACGTTTAAAGCAGCCCCAAACGTTTAAGATAAAAACTAGCGTGAACGATTAGTCACGATAGTTTAGATGCGTGGGGGCGACTGACTTCACTTACTGGACCTTCTGTTTTGTGTCGTTGGTGGGAGTCGTGCAGGACTGAACTTGAACGCAACGCAGAATTCCGTGAGAAAATAAATTGCAGGATAGCAACGATCAAAATTAAAGTGGCACAGATAAGCGAAAACACAGTGACATTACAAACGCCCAAGGTCTCGAGGAGACAGTGGAAAATATTCATGGATTGATGGAATTAAAGGAATTGTAGTATGCGTCGGCTTGAGGAATCCGAGTACTTCCGTGATAGACGGGCGGGAACGTCGTAATAGACCTGGTGGGCTGAAATGCAAAACAAAGACCTCATGGACAGTTGAATAGGCACATCACAATCACCGCGTAAGAGATGGAACGGGATGGAGGATGCGTCTTACTAATACTTCGTGAGGAGCTGGATGCCGTTGCCATAGCTGCCCAGCCTGAGCTGATTGGATGGCGTGAAAATACACGGGAAAGGGTTGTTGTAACAACAGCGTAAACAAAATAGGAAAGGGAAGAGAAAACAACGATAGACTTCTGGACGAGCCACAACGGGCTCTCGGACATGAACTTGTTGCAACCACACTTCCCGACTTGCTATCGTATGCGTCCGGTAGAGAATTTCGGAGGTCTGCTGTGTCAAGTAGGCTGTAAAAAACCAAAGGTCTGAAAAGCCAGACAGATAGTTTGTTGGTGGAAAGGCGGTAAAGTGCTGGCAAATTAGCTCAACTCTCTCAGATGGCACGTTACGGCGCTATAGACACTCACAAAATGTCTGCAGACAACACCTGCGTGCAGTCTAACTAAGATATGAGATGGAGTTGGCCAGGTTTCTGTCAACCCAAAGCGACGGTTCGCTTATTTTAAGAGGCGAAGCGATTTGAGCTCACTTCTACTAGTGTTGTCTGGCTCTGACGCCAGTGAAACCTATATTGGTTACGCGAAAGCATGCCTGCTAGCGGATCAGCATGCGGGAGCATTGGTTCGGTAATCTCTGCTACCGCATATTCATTAAGCGATGACATATAAGGCAGATTTGCTGCTGTCATATAGCCCTATTTCAGAGAGCAAAGTGGTTGCGGTGGATGCTGTTAACCTCAAGATGCTTTACGAAGTAACAATTGAGCTGTGTGAACCGATTATGGCATCGTTCGAGAAGTCATTTCTCAGTTGCTCTTCTCATTCTGAGTAAAAGGAGGCGATCGATTTCCCCGCATTCAAGCAGGTTGAGATAACTATAGACGGGTCAGCTTAACAAACGTTCATGTCAAATTAATGAAGAACTTCATCCGCAACAGCAGCAGTACATCAGCCATTTGAACTGGTGTTTCGCTATCATACAACAACAATGCCCTGCGAAACAAAAAAATAATAAGAGAGAGAGAAGGGAGACCTACTGTGAAAGCCTGATGCCCTAATCAAACATTCAGGGTTAGGCGCCTACACCTTGTCAAAAATATACTGCCACAAACAGCTGGTCATCGTGCAAAGATAAGGTGGCATCAACGAGACAAATTCATCGTGGATTTTACTGCACCGCATCATAATCAATGTAATTGCGCCACAGATAACTCACTTCGAAGACAGCCTAACTAGGAGACAACAACAGGCACGCCAAGGTTTCCGACTGTTAGTCATGTCCTGTAACGTCTCGAGCCAAGCACAAGGCGAGTCACGTGGACTCCAGCTTGGAAGGCGAGACGGACCGATGGCACACAGTTTGGTCCTCAGTGACTTCATTTCTTCCTATTAAGTCAACTTTTGCCAACCTCGAGCTCTGCGCCACCCTACATCTGCCGAACAAAACAAGGCCCTCTTCGGTAAGCGGTGACCGGGCTACGTAGTACGCGCCCAAGGCAACACAACGTATTCCGTACTATCTGTTGTTTTCTGAAGCTGACCTGATGTTCACTGCCTAATACTCGTCTACGCACATCATCGTTGCGGAGACGCTGGTGCTACCCGACACTAGAAATGTTCCGCAGGTAGCGATGATCAAAGAGTTGAAGGAGCTTCAGATCCTCAGACCGAAGAGGTTGAATCTCCCTAAAATAGAATAGGACGGTTCTCACTGTGGCATTGTAAAACCGGCTTTTCAGACCGAGACAAACGCTCTTTAAGAAGGCAATTCTGTCTTTGGCAATACGTGAACTAACTTCGGCGTCTATGTGCCCATCGTTCATGAACTGATCAACTACCTTGAGTTCTTCGCTATCAAGGATAAAGGGACCATCAAGTAGCGGGTGACCTTTCAAAAAACATTGCACTTTGAAGGTCGGAAGCTCATGCCGAATGATGGGTACATTTTAGAGAGGCTATCCAGAGCTTATTGGACCATCCACATAATTAAGTGTAACAATTTTTCCACTAGATAGCGCTTCAACGCCTGCATGGTGAGATTCCACAAGGGAGCATTCTACGATCAAGTTGTACGAAAATAGGAAATTGGACGACCCTGACGAACGATACTTGTTGTCGGAAAGATGTCCGACAAATCAAGGTAGACACTGATGCGACCTGTTGTGCTCGAATACGGGGTAAGTAAAATGTTCACATACTTCATGGGAACACCTCTCCGCGCAAGTATTACGGAAGGATGGATCGATCGACTGAGTAAAACGCAATATTGCAGTCGAGGAACACAGCTAATGTCGGTCTGTAGTACGTGTGACGCCGCTACAACACCTGCTTCAGAGTGAATATATGATACATACAGCCCCGTCCTAAGGGGAAACCTGCTTGCTCTTCCCTAACCCGGGATTCCCGTTCCACAGTGAGGTAACGAACGAGAATTGAGGCCAGTATTTTGTCACAACCGGCGTTAGGCTAATACCCATATGGCTAGCATATTCAGTGCGACCGCTCTTCTTGTGTTAGGCCACTGATCGATTCAGTCCAGTTAGCTGAGATGGTCTCTTCCTTCCAGACCTGTTCGAACAGGTAAGTCATTGCTTCGCAGTGGATCGCATCACCGTCCTTATATAGCGCGGGTACGAGGGAATCCAGGTCTTCAACGGAAAAACGGTTAATGGATGTGATCGCGCTTCGGACGTCAGCGTCCGAAGGAGACACAACAAACCGTCCATGTGTCATCCTGCATCACCTGAGTAGGAAGAGATCCGGAAGTGGGGACCAACGGAACTGCTCTCGAAAGTGCTCCCCCAACGAGCGTACGGCTCGTTATTATTGTGAATCAAGGCACCTGCGCTGTTTCTGGTCGTCTCACTAACGCCTGGTTTCTTGGTACCAGTGTGCGGATCAGTTAGAAGAGGTTGCGGTAAGTGCATATTGCTCCTGCCATCACTATTTCTGCAGCCCTTTTGTTCCACTAGGCTTCGTTGTCAACATACAGGAGAGTTTTAGTTCGCCTAATAGTCCATCTGATTACATTGTTCTCAGAGCTAGCAGGGAGTGTACATTTGAATTCCAAGGGGCTTGGCAACCTATCGGATATCCAACAACTAAAGCGGTGATGAATGACAGTGTCGGAAGCAGAGCCCCTCGCGTGGTGCATGACGGCTATGATTCTGTTCCAGTAAAGTCCAGTGTTATTAGGACGAGGGAGCGGAATTTCGGTACTCAGGGCATCATGGTAGACTTGCCAGACTGAAAAAGGGGATAAGTTCTCAGTTGCCAATCGGGAGAGACCCTTGGTACTCTTCCCGATGAAGTTCGTGGAAAAGCGACAGCATACCAAGGCATGAACAGAGTAGATGCACGTATTCGAGAGCGAGACACAATCCAAGATGAGATCACGCTACCTGTAATTTATGGTGCCTGGGAATTGTGTGAATCCCGAGACAGATTTCAGCATTGACTTTTTTCAAGGGGCAAACTGTTCCAATTGGTACCACTCGCTGCTCAAAGCAAAGAGTGTGAGCTATCCGCGTTAGGTCCGGTAGCACAAGTTTGTACCGGTGCCCGCAAGTGTTGTCTGATGCTTAGGTGCGCAAGCAGCAGTGGCCCCAACATTAAGAAGTCACGCAAAGGTAAAATCCTGTGCGTTATTGTGAGGTCCACTCGAAACTGACGATACAACAAGGTGCACAATCACAGTCTGCTGCATCGGTCATAATACGACATACCCCAGTATATGGGGACGAGCGTGGTAGCCGCATCCTGAACACAATCCCGTTTTCGCACCTGGTCTCGAGTGATTGGACATTAGGGGGTGAACCGTAATCGAGCATTGTGGTGATGCCCATTCCCTCATTTTATGAAGCCAGCTGACAAAAAGGTTACTCGTTATTTTCTTTTCTTATTCCGACCCGGTTTTCCTATTCCGCCATGATTCCGATGACACGACAGCTGTACCACAGACCGTGATTTTATATATATATATATATATATATATATATATATATATATATATATATATATATATATATATATATATATATATATATATATATTGATCGTGTCTTCATACATTGTCATTTTTCTATGAACTTTGCCAAGAGATGTAACAAGCGTCTCCCTCGATTGGCAACTGGGAAGCTATACATCGATCAGGCAAGCCAGCCAGCATGCCCTACTTTCCGAACTTTCGCTCTCTTATCCTACTGACAGCCTTATTGTAATAGGACCTCGGCCGCCATGAACCATACAAGAGCTGGTTGCGGCACTATCGGTCACCACCGCATATGAGAGAGGTCGGTGAACGTGTTAGAATCCTGAAGCAAACTCCTGGCTGGTCCTGAGCGCAATGTAATGTAATGACAAAGAAGCCTAGTGGACTAGTAGGGCTACCGAAACTGGGGAAGCAGGAGTAGTTGGTAATTACTGCATGCTCATCCAACTGATCCGCACCACTGGTCCCAAAAACCAGACATCGTTGATACAATCAGGGACAGCACGGGTGCTCTGATTCCCAATAAGGAGCGCCGTGTAGCTCGTTGGACGGAGCACTTTCGGGATCAGTCCAGTTGTCTCCCTGCTTCTCTACCTATTCCTACTCAAATGTTGCACGCTGAGTCATGGCCGGTTGGTTTAGAGGCACCATCGAAGGCTGAGGTTCGAAACGCGATCGCAGCCCCAAATCGTTTTTTGTGCTGCTGACGGATCCCCCCCCCCCCACTATTTGAGGTTGTTGGTGAGGTCCGAGGCAAAGCACTGACCTCCCTGTTCGAACAAGTCTGGAAGGAAGCGACTATCCCAGCTAACTGGGATGAATCGACCATAGTGGTAATATATAAGAAGAGCAGTCGCACCAACTGCTAACCACAGGGGCATTAGCCGAACGTCAGTGGTGACAAAATTACTGGCCTCGATTGCTGTTCGACAAATTACCGCTAAGTGGGAATCACGGACTAGGGAAGAACAGACAGGTTTCGACTCCAAACAAGGCTGTGTAGACCATATATTCACTCTGTGGCAGGTGTTAGAACAGCGTCACGCGTATCGCAGACTGACTATAGCTGTATCCCACTGTAGTGACCTGGAGATTCCCACGCACGACTGTGTAAACTACTCTAAAATATGTGAAAATTATAGCTTTCTTATGTATTAGGGAATTAGGCGGTTTGCCTGTTGGAACGTTGTTCCCGTTTGTTTGAAACACGAACACGATCTCCGCCTTTGGCGCGCGACTCGACTGCGAACGACGCTCCGTCCACGCACTCGACGCCCAACTACATCCTCTTTAGATAGCTCTCTTCTGGTGCCCTATTTTTAGCATTAGCTAACTCTCCTCCCGTCCAATCAACTTTTTCCCTGGTTTAATTTGTATGGTTTACCCATTGCTTTTGGTTGGCCGTCTGGTTTCGTACCGAATATATAGCGCACCATCATCGCGCTATAATTAGTGACCCCGAAAAAAAGAACTTTTTTGGTGAGTTTGTTACTATTTCTTTTCAGATCCGGTGACTTATTCTGTCTACCCTTCTACTTTTATATTTTACTATTTGAGATTACTTTCACAAGCTCCGTATTTTTTTTTACCATGAAGGTCATTCACCGAGATTCTGACGATCAGGTTAGTGGATTCAGTTTCCCTATCCCGCCTTTCCGAGAGACTAACTCTAAGGCCTGGTTTAATCAGCTAGAATCCATTTTTTCGTTACATGGCGTTAACTATGACAGCGTCAAATTGCACTGCGTTGTCGCAGCACTTACTTCGCAAATCGTCGATGACCTCGACAACTTGGAACTTCTCGAATATCAGAAGAGTTACGATGAGCTTAAGGCCGTAGTCTTAAAGCGATTAGGCATATCAGACCATGCTCGCGTTATGCAACTTCTTAACGAAACCGAGGTAAGTGATCGAAAGCCTTCTCATTTGCTGCACAAAATGCAGGATCTAACTATGTCTTTCTCTGTTGGTGATTCATTCCTTAAAGAGATGTGGCTTCGTTGCCTGCCACATGACATGCGTAACCCCTTGTATGCAAATGATGCGCCACTTTCTCAGCTCGCCGACATTGCAGACCGCATTTGGGAATCAAACGCCCAAGTATCTCAAGTTCAGTCCACTTCCAGTACGGAGGTAGCAGAACTAAGAGCGCAAGTAGCGGCACTTACCAACCGACTAGAGAACCTAACACAGTCCGGATCCAACCGCCGAAATCGTTCCAGTAGTCGCACTCGTCCTAGATCACGTTCGAAATCTCCCCTAGGTCAAGCTATTGTTGGTACCACGAGCGATTTGGTCATCAGGCCAGATCGTGTCGCCCGCCTTGTTCCTTCAAGCGCAACACGCAGGGAAACGGGCCGGCCAGCACGTAGGGGCGACGGACGTTGCTGGCTGCCCCAGTCGCCTTTTCTTTGTCACTGATCGCAGTACGGGAGTACGCTATCTCGTTGACACCGGCGCAGAAGTCAGCGTTATCCCACGTGATTCTAATGAGTTGATCGAGGCGGCGCCTAGTTCATTGCGCGCAGCAAACGGAACCACCATTCGCGCGTATGGTCAACGCTCGCGCACGCTCAATTTAAACCTAGGACGTTCTTTTAAATGGATCTTTCTCGTCGCAGATGTCCAGACGCCAATTCTTGGCCTTGACTTTCTGCAGCACTTCGAGTTGCTTGTTGATGCGAAGCAACGCCGTCCGACCGATCATTAAACAAACCTGGCAGTTATAGGTACTTTGACCGACATAGAATCAATCAGTCCTGTATACGCCAACCTGTCAAGCTCACCTATCGGTCAGATGCTTAATACTAAGTTCCCGCAAGTCTTTCGTGCAACGGCACCGTTTTCATCCGCCACTGATGCTGCAAAACATCACATCGTTACCAAAGGTCCGCCTGTTTTTGCCAAAGCCAGGCGAATGACCCCTGACAAGTTGAAAATTGCTCGCGCAGAATTCGAGCACATGCTTGAATTAGGCATCGTTCGCCCTTCTAAAAGCCCGTGGGCATCGCCGCTCCACATGGTGCCCAAAAAGTCAGGAGACTGGCGTCCAGGTGGTGATTACCGCGCGTTCAATAACGTTACTGTTCCCGACCGCTATCCTATCCTTCACATTCAGGACATCACGGCAAGCCTGCGCGGCACCCGTGTGTTCTCGAAAATCGATCTGGTTCGCGAGTACCAGTCGCTGAGGAAGACATACCGAAGACTGCCATAATCACACCGTTTGGACTCTTCGAATTTTTGCGTATGCCGTTCGGTCTTCGCAACGCAGCCCAGACTTTTCAACGATTCAGTCACTAGAGGTCTAGATTTCGTCTATCCATACATCGACGATATCCTAATTACAGAAGAGTAGTAGAGGGAGTTGAATGGTATAGGTAGAATTTCGTCACATCTAGGCTCACTCAGACAGCCGCCACAAGCCCGGAAAAGCACTGTACGCGCGTTTCATCCTTTCGGGAATCATCAGCAGTGCACCTTCCATCGGACCCTT
>OX104066.1:62915134-62980573 GCA_944474145.2 Dicrocoelium dendriticum
CACACAGACTGTGAGTTTGGCGCAGCGATAGGAACGTTCCCCAATCTGGTCAGCTTTCTGACAGTGACACCAGGGAAAACAGGTGGAAGCAGCTTGTTGACACACAGTTTCAGCCACTTGATGTCATCCAAGATGCGTTCCCTTGGGAGAACGGCCTCAGATTCAGTAACGTTACGGAATATAACGCTACTATCAGTGAAAGAGTCGGCACGACGGGGAGTGTTTACCCCACGTGCCTTGGAGTCGACACCTGTACCAGCTGTTTTCACCACTGGCGGTGGGACTGTCTCTGGCTTCCCAAACGACGCCGAAGCAACGGGAACGCATCTTGGATGAATCAAGTGGTTGAAACTGTGTGTCAGCAAGCTGCTTGCACCTGGCTTCCTTGGTGTCACTGTCAGAAAGCTGACCAGATTGGGGAACGTCCCTATCGCTACGCCAAATCTACGACTCCGACTACTTCGCGTGGTCCTTTCTACCCCGGAGGAACGCAAAACATTACTGCGGTTTGCATTCAAACTTAAGGTTAGTGGTGTCAGTGTTCAGCCGGACCTACCACTGGCAGATAGATTGAAGTTAAAGGAGGCTATCAAAGACCTCAAAACTAGACGGGCGGCTGGTGAGCAAGGCCTCCGTCTGGTGGGATTTCAGGTGGTCAGCCGGAAGTTATTTTCCGCTTTATCAGAACCCATCTTGATGGCGCACGACCCACGGATGGTCGTGCCGACTTCCTTGAGGTAGTGCGTAGCCTAAGAAACAAGGTGCACGAGTTGGGTCTACTTGTAGACAAATCTCGTCCCGACATACTTGCTTTCACTGAGACGTGGTTGTCTCCATATATCACGTACGGTGAGGTATATTTACCTGGCTACGCACTGCTTAAAGCTGATCGCTCTGTTGGTCGCCAAGGCGGAGGCGTTGTACTGTATGTGAGCTGTAACTTAGATGTGTTGAGGACCTGCACATTCCAGTCGTCGGATCAAACTGTTGAAGCCCTATCGGCTGTTTTGTGCACTTTCTCTACCCAGTTTACAGTTATAGTGATATACAGAAGTCCTGGAAGTTCTTCTAGGGGGATACTTGACTTTATTCGCACTCGGTCTGCGAATAAGTGTTTAGTTCTAGGGGATTTCAACCTCCCGGAAGTCTGTTGGGCCAATCTTTCTTGCAATTCGTCATTAGGAACATTCGGTGTAGACTTTCTTGAACTGACTCACTAAGTGCCTTTGCACCAGTTCGTTGACTTTCCCACTAGGTATATGGACAACCAAATACCATCTACTTTGGATTTGGTTTTCGCTAAGTCCCTGGACTTCGTGACTGACGTTTCATACGGTGCACCTCTAGGGTCCAGCGATCCCGTATGCATATCCTTTCGATTCGCTCTTTCAAGGCACCAAGAGACCGCTGTTGAATTACTTCCGAATATTTGGCGGGCGGACTTTAGTGCAATGCGAGCTAAGGCTTCAGTTCTGAACTGTGAGATCTCGATGGCTGATTCTGTCCAGTTAGCCTGGGATAAATTTAAGGCATACCTTACGGAGGTTCCCACTCCCTATATTCCACTCATGAGGAAAAGAGGGTTAAGGGCACAGCGTCCATGGATAGATACCACAGGCAAGTACCTACACAAGAAACGGTCTAGATGCTGGCGAACCTACCAAGCAGCACCATCAGCCAGTACCTATGATAGTTATCGAGAGATCAGAAATAAATGTAAGCAACATCTCAGAACTGCTCGTCTCCAGTACGAGCAGGGTTTAACGGACTCAGCCGCAGCTAATCCCAAGAAGTTTTTGCTTACATTAAAAGACCCAGCGAGGCAAAACTGTCTATACCAGCGTTATTGCGAGCAGACGGGACCCGTGCGCAAACCGACTATGAAAAGTCTTGTATACTTAGTGATCAGTATACTGGGGTCTTTGCTCGGGAGACCTCTTTACCGCAGGTTGAATTGGTTTCAAGAGTTCCAGAGGATTATTGCTTAGATAACCTTAGGATATAACGGAGACTCAAGTCTTCGAGCTACTGCAAGGCATTAATCCCTCTAAAGCTTTCAGTGCTGATTCAATTCATCCAAAGCTGTTGCATGAATTGGCCACTGAGCTGAGTGGTCCTTTTACATGCGTGTTTTCGATATCGCTGGACAGCTGCATCCTACCTTCGGAATGGAAGGAGGCAATCATCTGTTCGATTTTTAAGGGCGGTGACAGCGCTTTACCCGCGAACTACCGGCCTGTCAGTTTGACAAGCGTAGTAGTCAAGTTGTTTGAAAAGCTGCTAAGGGAATCAGTGGAGAACCACCTGAATCGATTCAACCTTCTCAGTGTTGCGCAACGTGGATTCCGCAAAAGATTTTCATGTCAGACTAATCTACTTGTAGCTCGTGAAAGCTGGGCCGAAACGGTAGACAGTGGCCACGCTGTAGACGTGCTATTCGTAGATTTTTCGAAAGCTTTTGACACTGTTCCACATCTTCGGCTCTCACTGAAGTTGAGATCTTACGGGATATCTGGTGGCGCCCTTCAATGCGTGTCTGCTTTCCTTGAGAGGAGGGAACAGTGCGTACGGGTAGGGTGTAGCCTTTCTCTCAGGCAAGCTGTCCTTAGTGGCGTCCCGCAGTGCTCGATATTGGGACCATTGTTGTTCGCGATCTATGTAAATGACTTGCCGGGAGAGATAGGGGTGCCACCACTAGTGTTTGCTGACGACCTTAAGCTCTGGAATATTGTGGATATCCCGGGGGGTCCTGAGGCAATTCAGCATGTCTTGGATAGGCTCTGGGAATGGTCTACCTTATGGTTGATGCCCATAAATAGGGCCAAGTGCTCTGTTCTCCGAATCGGAGCTGCAAATCCTCCCACCCGATATGTTGTCGGCGGTGGTGAACTCCCTGTTGTCACTCAGCAGGTTGATTTAGGAGTCGTACACGCATCAGTACTTCATTCTGGAGACAACTGGAAGAAGGCTGCTTGTCGAGGGTTTCGTATGATGTGGTTTATCCGCCGCTCTTTCGGAATCTTAACGGCCAATTTGTTTGTGAAGCTATTTTCGGCATTCGTCCGACCCCACCTGGAATATTGTATTCAGGCTTGTCCGCCATGTCTTAACCGAGACAAAATGGACTTGGAGAGGTTGTTACGAGTGGGCACTCGGCTAGTGCAGGGTCTACGGGGACAGACGTATCGTGAACGCTTGCTCAGTTTGGGTATGTACTCCATGCTTTACCGAAAGATAAGAGGGGACCTGATTCTCACTTATCGTATCTTGACGGATAAGATAGGCCCGGACTTGTCAGGGCTATTTAGTCCTGCTACGTTACCTAATCTCCGCGGTCACCCACTGAAACTGCATAAACCACGGTCTGATAGGATTAGGACGGAAACTCGCCGAGTTATAGATTGCTGGAATTCGTTTCCAGATCACGTGGTTAGGGAACCTACGGTTAAGGATTTTGCGCGCCAGCTGGATTCTCTTGGGTGGCAACAGCAAACTTTTCCTTTTTCCTAGCTGACTCACCTTCACTTTTCAGTTCTTCTTTTAATGACTCAAATATCTTGGTATTCCACTTGCTTAGCTCTTTCCACTTTCTCTTTTGCCTTCTGAGTTTACTTTTTTCTCTTTCTTGCTTCACTTAACCGACCCAGCAGGGACTGTTATTGCAGGATACATGGGCATTAATTGGTTGGACAGGGTTGGATGCGGTCTTTATTTTAGGTTCATCAGTATTTCAAAGTTCGCCAACTCCTGGTTCAACGACCCGCCGAAGAAGGAACACTCAGGGGATAATCCTATCGTTCCAGTCCCGCTTGAACTTGAAGGCGCCTACACCTTGTGTAGACGACATACCTTCGCAAACAGCTGGCTATCGTGCATAAATAAGGCAGCATCGGCGAGGTAGCTTCCTTGCGGCTTTCACTGACACGCGTCATAATCAGCCATTACCCCGCAGATAACACAGCACCAAACACACTTTAAACAGACAATCCGATTAGGAGACGGCAGCAGACGCCCCACTGGTGTCGGTTGCGAGCCACGTCCTGTAAAGTCTCGAGTGAAGCACAAGGCGAGCCACGTGGACTCCAGCCCGGGGGGCGAGACGGACCAACTTCATCCAGTTTGGTCGTCAGTAATTTCATTTCCCGCTGCCAAGTCACTTTCTGTCCACCTCGAGCCTTGCGCCACCCTACACCTGGTAGATTGAACAAGGCCTTCCTAGGTAAGAGGTGACCAGGCATACTTAACACGTGCCCGAGCCAATGCAGCTTATTCAGTGCTATCTGTTGTTCTAGGGATCTAGAATGATTATCACTACCTAGTACTCGCCTACGCACATCATCATTGCGGACACGCTGGTGCCATCCGACACCAGCAATGCTTTGCAGACAACGATGATCAAAGACTTGAAGGCGCCTCAGATCTTCAAACCGAAGGGGCCAAGTCTCACTACCATAGAGCAGAACGGCCCTCACTGTGGCCTTGTATACCCGGTCTTTCAGACGGAGGGAAACTCCCTTCTGTCGCCAAAGATGACGCAGGTTCAAGAAGGCAACTCTGGCCTTTGCAATTCGTGTGCTGACGTCAGTTTCTATGCGCCCATCATTGCTGATGCAGCTGCTAAAATGAGTGAATTGATCAACCGCCTCTAGTTCCCCGTGATCAATGGTCAAGGGGTCATAAAGTGGCTGTTGGTCTTGCAGCGACACTTTGAAGGTGCAAAGTGCATGCCAAATAATGCGACCACTCTAGAGAAGCTATTCAGGGTTGATTGTACCGCCGCAACATCGTCGAAAAGCAAGACGATATCGTCCGCATAATCAAGATCAACTAGTCTTTCACCAGGCAGCACTTCAAGGTCAACCTCATGAGATTCCGCAAGGGAACATTCCATGATAGTGTCCACGACGAAATTGAATAAAAATTGGGAAATCGGACGTCCTTGACGAACGCCACTTGTAGTCCGAAAGATATCAGATAGGCCACCGTAGACCCTGGCGCGGCCTGTAGTGTTCGAGTATATAGCACGAAGGATGTTCACATATTTCGTGGGAACTTTTCCGCGCAAGTATTTCGAACAGTATCGATCGATCTACTGAATCGAACGCAGTTTTGAAATCGAGGAAAACAGCTATTGTCGGTCTGTGGTATGCGTGGCGCTGCTCTAGCACCTGTCGCAGAGTGAATGTACGGTCTATACAGCCACGCCCTGGGCGGAAACCGGCCTGCTCTTCCCTAATCCGAGATTCCCGTTCCACATTGAGGTGACGAACGAGAATCGAGGCCAGTACTTTTGTCACAACTGGCGTTAGGCTAATACCCCTGTGGTTAGAACAGTCTGTGCGACTGCCCTTCTTGTATATTACCACTATAATCGATTCGCTCAAATTAGCCGGGACACGCATCCAGATACATACGAATAAGGAGATCAGTGCGTTGCAGAGGACCTCACCTCCATCCTTAAATATTGCAAGTGGGAAGGAATCCGGGCCAGCAGCACGAAAATGATTAAGGGCTGTGATCACGTATCGGACCTCGACCTACGACGGAGACTCTAAACTAACCGTCCATGGTTCGTCCTGCATTACCTGAGTGGGAAGAGGTCCGGGAGCAGGGGACCAGCTGAACTGATCTTGAAAGTGTTTCGCCCAACGAGCCATACGGCGTTCCTTATTGTGTATCGGTGCACTCGCGCTGTCTCTGGTTTTATGGGACCACTGGTGCGGATTAGCTGGAAGAGCTTGCGGAAATTGCCCACTGCTCCTGCTCCCTTCATTTCTTGAGCCCGACTGGTCCATCGGGCTTCCTTGTCAGCACGTAAGCTCCGCTTTAATTCACGCCTAATAGCCCGTCTGGTTAGGTTGTGTTCAGAGCCAGCCGGGCTTTTTCTAGATCCCAACTGGTTCACCAACCTCTCGGATGTTTAGTGACTGGTGCGGAGACGATAGATAGTATGAATCAATATCAGAAATCATTTCAGGGTAAAGAATGCTTTTCGGTAACTCTCATCAGACCCAAACGTTTACATAACAGTGATTGTGGTGATAGCGTCAACTGGGGCTGGGATTGACTTCTTGACTGTTTGAATGGCCAAAATCGATAACTTGAGACAGAGATAAACATGGTAGACCAAGTAAACTAAGTAAACATGTGTACACAAGGCTCATTAGTACAATGTAATTAAGTAGGTAAGATGACAGCCAAATAATTAAGTAACGGTGTCCGTTGGCCAAGGTAGTAGTATCGACCGTATAAATCGTTTTTGGACACATAATTCCGGCTTTAGATGGTGAATGTACATAGCCTCGGCGATGGATAAGAGCTGTTTGCGGAATCCTTGGGAGAAGTGTTCAGGTAATGAGTAAATGACTTTAAAGTCATTCTCTGAAGCTGTATGGTCACCTTCAAGGAGGTGCGACATGATAGAGCTGTCTGAACACCTCATTTCGCCTCTGTAAAACCATGCCGGGATGTGTTCACGAACCCTCTGAGATAGGCGTCTCGTTGTGCGACCCAAGTATCGTGCACCACAGGAGCACGAGTACTGATAAATGATCATTGAACGGGTCAACGGCAGTAGTCTATCCTTCAAGGGTTTTGTAAGCAACGGCTTATTGTGAAAAACGATTCTCAGGTGGGCCGCGAAATAAGTTTTCTCGACAGCATCTTTCAGGCGTCTGGATAACATATCAGCTGCAGAATTGCCCTTAAAGGGTATGTGTATGAAAAGCTCTTTCTTAGGAGCAATGCTCCTAGGTGGCTTTCGATTACGTTCCTTCAAATGTTTCATGATAAATTTATCCGGATAGCCATTTTCCCTGAGGGCGTCGCGGATTCTCTGTAGTTCTTCGTTGACGGTATCCGGTGTACAAATACTGCGCGCCCTGTAGGCGAGAGATCTGATTAAACTCCGCTTGTGCTGTAGTGGTACTGCGCTGTGGAAGTTCGTGTACTGCCCAGTCCATGTGTGCTTTCTGTATACCTTTCTGCTGCATGATCCGTCTGAGTTACGGATAACTTCTACATCCAAGAAAGGTAACCGGTTTCCGCGCTCGTGTTCACAAGTGAAATGGAGATTCTTGTGTGCGTCATTGAAAGCTTTCAGCAACTGTTCCGCATGCTCTTCGGATTTGCAAAGTACGAAGGTGTCATCCACATACCGTACGTACATTTCGGTTTCGCGGATGTGCGTTGCAAGTGGGCCATGTTCCAATTTCGCCATGAATATATCAGCCAACAGCGGCCCCAAAGGAGATCCCATGGCCACTCCGTCAATCTGACGGTACATTTCACCATTGAAAGTGAACTGAACATTTAACGTGCAACGAAGTAACACCTCCTTTAGCAAATTCTCCGGAAAAGTTGTGTATATGGGCAGTTGCCGAGCAAGCTCGCATACGTAATCCACGGTTTCGAGCAATGGAATGTTTGTGAACAACGACTGGGCATTTACTCATTACCTGAACACTTCTCCCAAGGATTCCGCAAACAGCTCTTATCCATCGCCGAGGCTATGTACATTCACCATCTAAAGCCGGAATTATGTGTCCAAAAACGATTTATACGGTCGATACTACTACCTTGGCCAACGGACACCGTTACTTAATTATTTGGCTGTCATCTTACCTACTTAATTACATTGCACTAATGAGCCTTGTGCACACATGTTTACTTAGTTTACTTGGTCTACCATGTTTATCTCTGTCTCAAGTTATCGATTTTGGCCATTCAAACAGTCAAGAAGTCAATCCCAGCCCCAGTTGACGCTATCACCACAATCACTGTTATGTAAACGTTTGGGTCTGATGAGAGTTACCGAAAAGCATTCTTTACCCTGAAATGATTTCTGATATTGATTCATATTAATGAAATGGGAATATGCTTTGCTGAAGATCAGCATTGCCCGTGATTCATTGAAACGATAGATAGTGCCACAAACGGATGCTCCTGCGTCGTGCGTGGCGGCTGAGAACCTATTCCACTGTAGTTCAGTGTAATTAGGACAAGTCAGCGAAAGTTCGGTACACAATGCGTCTTGATAGGCTTGCCTGACAGAGGGCTGAGACAATTTCTCAGTTGCCAATCGGAGGAAACGCTTGGTGCGCCTCCCGGTAAAGTTAATCGAGAAACGACAGCTTACCAAAGTATGATCAGAGTCGAGGCAGGTACTCCAGTACAAGCAACAATCCAGGATGGAACCACGCCATCTATGACTTATGCCCATGTGGTCAATTTGGGTCTGTAGTGACCTGGAGATTGTCCTGGTTGCCTGTGTAAAATATTATTAAAGTATATCATTCTGCACATAGACAACTTAAGAAACTTGCCTGTTAGCACGATGACTGCGTGTGTTTGAGTCATTCAGACGAATCGCATTCACGCGGCACTGGCATTTCCGCCTCGAAGGGCGTTTGGTGCGTCTCGGCTGGCGACTATACCTTTCCCCTAGCTAGAACCTTTTTGCAGTGCCTTCAGCTAGCGGCATTGCGCGTTTCGACAATAAACGTCTACCTCACCCATATATCCGTTCTTTTTCGACTTTTCCATGAGGCGTAACGAACCTGACATATAGCGACCAAGCGATTCCCCTATAGGTCCATCGCTGGCCAGCTACAGGAGGATGCCAAGTAGCACTTCGGCGCCCACTGTGTCTAAAAGTAGTGCTACTAAGAACCAACTGGTGCTCCGCACACAGTTGCAGCAGACGCTCACCGTTAGTCCGTTCGGAGTTAAGCCCATAATTACCACCAAGCTGTGCTTCTGAAGAGCTCAGATGCCCTACTTGTGCGTTCATCTCTCCTGCAAGTACTATAATATCTGAACTGGTAGCATTGCGTAGTAGCGCGTTCAGTTCGTGATAAACTGTGTCCTTGACATCATTAGAACTGCATTCGGTGGAAGCATAAGCGGAAATCACAAACAAACAGCGTTTTGTACTACTTCGCAAATTCACCTTAACTGATGTCGTCAAACGGGCTGCACATAAACAGCTGTTCACCGGAATCCAATCAACCAGCCTTGGCTCAGCCTTGGAGCTTAGAATGATACCTACACCAGCTTGGCCCGTGCGTGGTGCATCGGTGTCTCCGGATGCGCGCAACCAATAACCACAGGATAAGCCGGGTGCAGTTAATTCAGTAACCCCATTGGGGTCATTGATCCTAGTTTCAGACACAACACACATCAATACCCAGTGTGTCCAAGGTGCGCGCGTGTGCAGCCTGTTGACTTATTTGTCTTAGAGTGAGAACGTTGTGCATATCTCCATGGAAACGGGATGGGATGGCCTTATAAGGGACTTTTGCTGATAGGCGTCCGATAGGTGCGGTGGGATGGTGGCTGCAGATGGTTCTACTCCAATGGCACTTCGGTTGCTGTCAATTAAGCTGGGAATTATAGAAGGAAGGTTAGTAGTGGGGGTCGGGATGGGAGTAAGAGAAAAAGATGGAAAAGAAAGAAGGGAGGCGCCAGCAGTAGCATGTTTTCACTTATCCGCCCTGCTGTAAACAGCAGACAAGGTGACGCTTGATAATCTGCGCGACGGCCGATGCAGGATGAAGTTAATGTTTGAAGAAAACGTCATGGTTGTATGTGGGCTGAGATATTGCCAGGGCGCCCAGACCTAGACAGGAGGACGATTAAGGTCCTCATCCAAAGCCATTGACTCAAAAACCTGTCTGCAAAGCAGCTGGGAGGTGGCAATGATTTAGTTTTACAGAAATGGGTGCCATCCCATTTCAAACCCTCAACCTGGAGGACCAGCAGACTGAGTTTGTCTGACCTCTCACCATTGACTAACCTGGTATGAGTACCTCTTAGGGTGCTCGGAGGCATTACCCAGTATAGCCCAATGGGTCATGGAGATACGCAAACCGTCGCACCACGCTAAGGTCCAGTCTCGTTGAGACGGTGGTATTCCTGCTCTCTATTCCTTGACGCATGTCGGTTTACTTGACGATGACGCTGGGAAAGCCAGTCTCCTGACCATGCAACATTCATCTGTTCACTCGATGGAGACGCCGTTTCCCAGTGACGCGGTGCCAATACTCTCTTCTTCGTTGGAGCATGTAGAAATGAGCGCTGGTGTCGTTGCCAAAGGCATTCGTGAATTAGATCCGAACTCCTCGTCGCGTCCTGATGGGTTGCATCCGCTGTTCCTCAAGACTGTGGCCGATTACGTTGCCGCTCCTGTTTGCCGAGTATTCCGCCATTCCCTTAGAGTTGGACCGCTCCCGATTGCTTATAAAGTGGTGCTTGTTAAACCCATACAAAAAGGGGGGATCGTCCAAATTCTGCCAATTATCGACCCATCTGCTTAACATCAATATTGCACAAGGTAATGGAGAGGATTCTCAAGCGGGCACTTCTCCACCTCGAGAACCTAAACGTTATCTTTTGTGCGCAGCATGGTTTTCGGCGGGCGCGCTCATGTCCTTCGAATCTGCTTGTGGCCCATGAAAGATGAGCGAAATCATTAGACGCTGGGAAACGTCTGGATGTTATTTTTGTCGACCTCAGCAAGGCTTTTGACAAGATTCCTCATGAAAGGCTCCTCTGTAAACTACGATTAATCGGTGTTTCTGGGAACGTTCTCTCTTGGATAGCTGATTTTTTGGATGGCCGGACAATGTGAGTCAATGTGAACGAGACTTACTTTGCTCCTGTGCTCATGACTAGCGGTGTCCCACAGGGATTGATCTTGGGCCCAGAACTTTTCGAGATCTTCATCAATGACCTCCTGTCAGAACTTCAGTTAGATTGCTTGATTTACGCTGAGAAGTTGTGGATGGAGATATCCTGTCTTGGCGATACAGACCGATTACAGGCTACACTTGCTACGTTACATGAGTGGTCAGTCAAATGGCGATTGCCCATAAATCATAAGTGCTCGGTCCTCCCCACTGGTGTTCCTGAGCCTTTCGGGACGTACCACATTGGTGGGGCCTTGCTCAGAATTTCAATCGTTGAAAAAGACCTCGGTGTGTTGGTGTCATCTGATCTACGGACTACACAGGACACGTTACGAAGACTTGCTGCTGCCAACAGGATGTCCCATGTCATACGAAGAGCCATCTCGCATTTGACTCCGGATATCTTCCGACTATTGTTTACTTCCCATGTGCGCCCCATTCTCGAATACGGATTACCTGCCGTCTTCCCTCTCACCAAGTTCGAATGTGACCTCATTGAGAAGGTCCCACGGCGGGGATCGAAATACATCTTGGAGGTACGGGACTTGCCTTATCCCCTGAGACTTCAGTGGATGAACCTGTTCTCCCTGGATTATCGCCGACCTCGCGGTGACCTGATTTTTATCATGCGCATCCTGAGAGGAGAGATGGGGACGGAGCTGCAGGCGTGCTTTCAATTCAATGCAAACAGTCCAACTCGAGGCCATAGCTGAAAACTGTTCAAACCCAGAAAGCTCCGAGTTCATCCTGCTTTTGCTCTATCAACTCGCGTAGTCAACGATTGGAACGACTTACCGAAGCATGTGGTCGATGCCCAAACTGGGGAATGTTTCAAGAGAATGTTAGATTCTTATCTTTTGAGTACGATGGGCCCGTGTAGCTTCCACTGTAGCTGTCACGGTCCCTTGTGGATTACCGCTTAACATCGAATCGCGGCCTCCACACAATGATCGGGAAACCATGGAGCTGACAGGATTTCTCCTTCTGCTCTCTACAGTCCTATGATTACAAGGTATGTGCTTTATTTTTCGCTGACCCTAGGGTCATAGCTTATTGGAACGCACTGCCTGCAAAGGTCGTGCTGGCACCGACGGTGAAAGAGTTCCAGCATCAATTTGACGCTTTCGGTCTGCAGTTTAAAGTCTTTCACTTCATGCCTTAAGCTTTTTTTCGTCTAATACTGTCTACGCTTCTTTAAATCATTTTTACTTACATCTTACTATTGCCTACGAAATTCCATAAGCTTGTCTTCTCCTCTATTTCCTTTCCTTTACCGGCACTACTCTTTTCTTTCATTCTTCACTTGACCGGCACAACAGGAACTGCTAGTGCAGGGCACGTGGACATTGTTTGGTTGATCATGTGAATCGTGTGTTGATTTGGCTCTTTGGCACGTCAGTGCACCGGTCTTTTTGTTGGATCAACGACATTTTCGTAGGTGGAACATTCGCGGGATTTTCCTACTTGAATGTTTGCTTAGGGCGTTAAGGTTTTCCGGTAGTTCAAGTTCAAGTGGGACTGAAACAGTAGGATAAATCCCCGTGAATGTTCCTTCCGTGGCGCTTCGTCGATCCAGGGTATTATTCGTCCGCGATAACTAGAATCCAAGAGTCAGATCAGCGCGCACAAATCACACTACGGTCAACCAATTAATACCCTCGCGATATACATTATCAGTACCTGCCGCACCAGTCACGAGAAATAAGAAACGGAAGTACGAAGTAATAAGAACGTCAAGAAGCAAAACGTAATAGCTTTAATAATTCAATAAGGTGAATAAGCTAGGACGTGAAGGGGAATGTTAAGAATTGAAGGCCAATAGCGTCAAGTCGGTGTTCGAACTCTTTCATCGTTGGTGCCAATACCACGTTCTCGGGCAGTACATTCCAGGAATCCACCACGGCGCGATAAACGAAAGTACACCCAGGCTCCATCCGATCGAGGTTTGTGTAGTTTCATTGACTGACCTCGGAGCGATGGAAGCCGAGCCTTGCGAAGCCTAGATAAATCGGGTCCGATTTTCTCGGTACGTATGCGATAGGTCAAGACCAGGTCGCCTCGATAGCGACGATAATGCATTGAGAACATACTCAGTTCAAGTAGTCTTTCTGGGTAAGAATGGTTCCGTAGTCCATGAACCATTTCGGTCCAAACTCTCAACACTTTCTCCACTGACATGTTATCCCTGACTGAGCGAGGTGGACAAGCCTGGATGCAGTATTCCAAGTGTGGCCTGACAAACGCTGAGAATAACCTAACAAACGTAGCGCCCGTGATGGTCCCGAATGCCCTGCAGATCATCCACAACATTCTGAAACCCTTGCAAGTAGCTTACCTCCAGTTCCCACTAGATTTAAGTTCTGAAGACAACGTGACCTCTAGGCCTACCAATTGGGAAACATGGTGTAGTTCATTACCGCCAAGCAGATAACGCGTTTGGGGGCCATTTGGCTCTAATCGTAAGATGGAACACTTATTTTTATTATTTTTTATTTATGGGCAACTGCCACAGAGCAACGCAGTCCCAAAGTTTATCGATTGCCCGTTGCAGAGTCTGGGGTTCATCGACGTCAGACACTGTGTGCCAAAACTTTAAGTCATATGCAAGCATGAGAGATGTTACCCCCAGCAGTTTGGGCAGCTCACTGACATACAAAGAAAATAACAACGGGCCAAACATCGAATCCTGAGGGACCCCACTGAGGACTGACTGACGGAAAAACAGACTAGACCCCGCACGAACACAAATCTCTCCCTTACAGAAACGTGGTGATCCATTTTAGTGCACGCCCTGTTATTCCATAGGACAGAAGCTTCAAGAAGAGGCGAGAATGTGATACAGTGTCGAACGCCTTCGAGAAGTCAATAAACACTACATCTGCTGCATGACCCCGATCCAAAGCATCCGCCCAACATTCGCGTGAAACTAGCAAATTAGTCATGCAGGAGTGACCCTTGCGAAAACCGTGTTGAAGTGGACTGAACAGACCAAACTCCCGCAGGTGGTTTTCAAGCACATCCCTGACCAACTTCTTCAATACCTTTACCAGTACGTTTGTCAAACTTACCGGTCTATACTTGGCAGGGAGATGCTCGTCAGGCAGACGATAGCATCCTTCCAGTTCTTGGGAAAGGAGCAGCTGCGAAGCGACAACTGAAACAAACGCGTCGCTGGGCCACATAGCTCGCTTGCGAGTTCGTACAGAAGCTTAGGGTGAATATCATCCATCCCAGCGGATTTAGCAGGATTTAGCCCCTGAAGAAGATGGAGAACTTGTCTCTGAATTTGAGACTGCGTTAAACAGGAGTCCTGTGGGACTCTCATCGCTAAGTCAACATGCGGCAACTGCTCATCCCGAACAAAAGTCTCGGCATACTGCGCACTGAGTAGACATACTTTTTCGTGATCAGTGTTGGCAGTGGCGCCGTCGCTGCCTAATAACACTGGGATAGATGAGCCAACGTTACTACGCCCATTGACTTAGGTGCATAATCGTTTGGGATTTGCGGAGGCTGTTGGCCATCTCCATCTCATAGCTAAGTCTAGTAACTCGTAGATGACTCCGCATTCCGCGCTTCACGATAACGCCGAAAAGTACATTCAGAGAGAACTGTCCAGTAGATCCACCAGCATCTCGCCCGTGTATTCATTAGCTGGTGTGCGACGAAGTCCAACCATGGTGTCTTCGCTTTGATAATCTTCACCGAAAAGTGGATGTGGAAGTGGGATATATTAAAGAGGAAAGACTTAAACGTATCCCAAGCCCTCTATATACCATCATGCGGCAAGATGATTCATGGGAAACTTACTGCATTGGCTCTAATAGACTGAAAGTCGGTGTGCCAAATGTTCGGAGTACGGACCCTGCGTGAATCGTAGTCTCTAATGAGAGCACAATTAAATGACAAACACGTATGGTCACTGGCTCCCAAAGGGGGACCGTACTCAAGGTCACACACAAAGTCAACAGACTGCGAAAACTAGGTCCAAGAGAGAAAGAGCATGCCCTTCCATGTACCTGGTGGGTCGATCGACAAATTGGTGTAAGTGTACTTCCAGTGTCAAGTCAACCAGCTCGGCAGCCAACCCTGACGTCGCTGCCTCATAAAATAGGTCATGCCAATTTGCTTCAGGGACGTTGAAGTCTCCCCATTATCAAGCATCTGTTCGCAGTGTGTCCGGATGAAGTCAGTGAAACTCCTAGAAGGGCTATCAGGGCTCCCATACAGCAGCACAATTTTAAATTGCGTTGATTCGGTACAGAATTCAACTGCAAGAGCTTCAACAGTCTTATCAGCTGAGTCACAGATATGTGTTTTGATGTTTACACCAGATCCGATGTACAAGGCGACTCCACCTCCGCGGCGATCAGCTGGGCGCTCAGATCTCAGTATTGCGTAGCCCGGAATGTATAATACACTGTCCATGACATCAGAAAACAACCACGTTTCAGTGAACTCAGGTCATCATTTTTGTACGGCATCGAAGCCTCAGTTCAAATGGCTGATGTACTGCTGTTGTTGATGATTGATTTACACAAAAATGAGGGAATCTCCAGTTCACTACATTGAGCTCACGACTGAGACATAAGCATCCGTGGTGAGCAAAACTGTCATTGTCTTAATTAGTCGGATCCAAACTATGTGTAATGTTCATAAGATCATTGAATTGTAGAGAGCAGGAGGAAAGTCCTTTGTCACCTTCGCTTTCCGATCATTGTGTGGATGCCATGAGTCGCTACGAGACGGTATTCCACATAGGAAGAAGCAAGGTCCCAGCTTACTCATCAAGTGATAATCCGAAAATCACTTGAAACATTCCTCAGTCTGCGCGTCGACCACATGTTTCGAAAAGTCATTCCAGTCATTTACAATGAGGGTTGATAGAGCGAAAGTGGA
The DNA here is from genome assembly GCA_944474145.2 of Dicrocoelium dendriticum. NCBI lineage: Eukaryota > Metazoa > Platyhelminthes > Trematoda > Plagiorchiida > Dicrocoeliidae > Dicrocoelium > Dicrocoelium dendriticum. The sequence goes on from OX104066.1 coordinate 62,930,722, forward strand.
GCGAATACTGAGTCTTCTGGGTTTAAAGAGTTTCCAGTTGTGCCCCCAAGTGGAACTATGTGTTAACTTGAAAGAACGCTTGTAACTCCATCCCCATCTTCCCATTCAGAATTCGCCTAGTAAAAATCAGATCACCTCTACGTCCACGATATTCCAGGGAGAACAGGTGCATCCGATATAGTCGAAGAGGGCAAGGTAAGTCCATTAACTCCAGTACGTATTTCGAAGCACGCCGCTGGACCTTCTCAATCATGTCACACTCGAACTTGGTAAGAGAACAGGTGGCGGGTAGTCCGTATTCAAGGATCGGGCGCATATGCGAAGTAAACAGGATTCTGAAGTTTTCCGGAGTCACGCGAGAAGGCTCTCCGTATGGCATGAGACATCCTGTTGTCAGCAGCAACGCTCCGTAGTGTGCCTTCTGTGGTCCGTAAATCATGTGAGACAAGCACACTGAGATATTTCTCAAGTATGGTGGTTCTGAGTAACACCACACCAATATGGTATATCCCGAACGGTTCAGGGGCGCTTATGTGGAGAACTGAGCATTTTGCACGGTTTCTGGGCAATTGCCAGTTGACCGACTAGTCGTGTAGCATGTCTAATGATGCCTGCAATCTGTCAGCATCCTCGATATAGGATACGTTCATCCACAGCTTCATGTCATCAGCGTAAATCAGACATTTCGTCTGAAGCGCCGCCCATGGGAAGTCATTGGTGAATATCCTTGCGGAACACCGCTAGTCATGAGTACAGGAGAGGAGTAGGCTTCATTCACCTTGACTCGCATGATCCGACCATCCAAAAAATCAGCGATCCACGAAAGGGCATTCCCAGCGACACCAATACCTCGGAGTCTAAGAAGGAGCCTTTCATAGGGGACCTTGTCAAACGCCTAGCTGAAGTCTACAAAAACCACATCCAGGCGTTTCCCAGCATCTAACGACCTTGCCCAGTTCCCCCTAGCAACAAGCAGGTTCGAGGTACATAAGCGTGCTCGCCGAAACCCATGCTGAGCAGAAGGGATGATGTTTAGGTCCTCGAAGTGAAGCTGAAGAGCCCGCTTGAGAATCCTTTCCACTAACTTGCACAGTACGGAGGTTAGGCACATAGGTCGGTAGCTGGCAGGATCTTGACGACCCCGTCCTTTGTATATATATTTAACAGTCCCCAATTTCCAAGCAACTGGGAGTCGTCCAGCTTCCAGGGAGTGACGAAATATCTGACAGACGGAAACAGCAATGTAGTCCGCCACAGTCTTGAGGAACAGTGAATGCAGCCAATCAGGACCCGACGAGGAGTTCAGATCTAATTCACGAAGGCCTTTGGCAACGTCAGTGACACTCATTTCTATGTGCTGCAATGAAGAGGGGTGGATTGACGCAGTGGCACCGGTTAACGACGTCTCTATCGAGTAGACAGATGAATACTGCAGGGCCAATAGACTGGCTTTTGTCGCAGTCGTAAAGTAAACTACACTGTTCTGTGGGTCACAGGGCAGGAATGCTACTGCCAGCTATGGTACTTTTTCAAGTAAGATTAGAATGACTTCTGTGTCATCCTGGATTGCACAACCAAACTGTGTTACAACTGATGCAGTTTCGGATGTTTTTTCAACATGCAGTGATTTCTGATTAATGTGTGCTTAGAATAGTCAAGCGCGCAGTGAGTGAACTTGACTCGGTCCCATGATTTACGTTTGTTAGACATTAAGCACCTCAATTCTCGGTCTATCCATGGAAGGCCTCTGATAAACGTTTTTCTTTTGCAAATATGAACGACTTGCTCAACTAGCAAAATCATCTTGGAGTACAAAAGGTTCCACTCCTCATCTGGTTCCGAGGGTTGGGGGATATTCTAGTCCACAGCGCTAGCGGCCGCTTGCAGGCGGATTGGATCGGCACGCCAGAAATTTCGGCGGAAACTATCTTGGTTGTGTAGAGTGCGGCGTCGAGTCCAGAGGAATGAAACCGTACAGTGATCACTATTACCAATAGGTGGAAGAGTAGTAATGTCTGCGACATCTGATTGCGCCGGGGAAAGCACAAGATCGAGAATATGGGGGGTCTGTCCAACAAATATACGGGTAGGCAAAGTAACATGTTGAAATAGGTTACACTCGAGAACGGTTTCCAAAAAGTCCGCAGCGAAAACGTCTGAAGAATTAGCACAGTGCAACAAATCCCAGTCGCCACTTGGGGTATTAAAGTCTCCCAGTATTGCACAGTCCTTTCCCCCACCATGCATTTTAATGGAATCCAGCAGCCGAGCTCCGGAAACTAATGGAGCTCTGTAGACAACACCGGCCATCAGGGATCTGCATCCATCATGACCCAGGCATCACAGAGTTTCGAAGTCACCATTACCATCACAAGTAGATTCAACTAGATAAGCCTTGTGGTCTGCTTAGCAGTACGAAATCATACCGCCACCAGATCTCCCTCCTAGTCGGTCAGCCCGGCAGAGATGATATCCGCGGATCTGCACCACCGAGTCCAGGATATCCGACGACAACCAGGCGAAGTCTTAGACCGCACCCAAGACTACTGCTTCCCAGTCCCAAGGGAAATTTGCGGATAGTTGCGTCATGTTGAGAGTTCCGTTTCATTGGTTTTTGATCGAAGTAAACGAATCATAATCTAGTAAAAGACTCATCTGCTGAATATTTGCACTTCATCTGCTATGAAGTCCAAATGCTTGTCATGTTGCAAAGAAGTTACTTCACGCTCCAAAGGCTTGCGGTGCACCATCTGCGTTGGGTGGACCCACAGCTTGCTGTGGATTCGACCATGAGTTGTACGAATTTCTCCTGCGATCCAGCGTTTCGGGCCTAGGTTTCTTTGGCGATCTGTGCCGCGTTACGATCAGCAACAGACGATGTCTTGACGGACTGCTTGCGCTCAATCCGCTGGCCTCTCGTGCTCAAGCCAAAATAAACACCGCTGATGTCTCGCTACCAACTCCCTGCTTTATCTCGTACTTCTAGCGCAGCTACCCCAACGGTTAAGCGTAGCTGATCACCGTCCACTTCACCTACGGCGACGCCGACGGTTGTTGACGAGAGCGAAGTGCCTAAGATCCAGATGTGCCCATGGGTACGCTTTGGCAGAAGCGGTGAAGGAAAACATACGAAATGCTGAACGTAAAAGCAAGGCAGGAGTTAGGCTAAAACCCAAGTCGTCATCATCTCAATCGCAGTTGAACCTAGTTCTCGATAGAGTCGGTCAACTGAAGAAACTGCTTAAAGGTAGCTCGCTTGTTCTTAAGCCAAAGATCCATAAGAATGTCAAATTGCCATCTCGCGACCTCTGCCTTATCATCGTGAATGCAGCCAAGTCGACCAAGGCCACTCCAGCTGAAAGGATTGCAGATGATCAGGAGTTCCTACAACAGATGATCTCTTTACTGTTCGATGAAGGAGAAACAAGGGATCAACATTGTTTCAGCTTTCCGCTTCGGCAAGACACAGGACTCCTCAAAGATTCGTCCATGTAAAATTGTATGTCAATATGATGATGAGGCCCGCCACATTCTTCGACGAACTCCGTGTCATTTTATATATTGTGAGATCTTTCCCCGGAGGATCGATTGCAGATGAAACAAGCGGTTGACGAACTCCGATTTCGCCGAGATAACGGGAAGACAGATTTACATAGTGTGGATTTCCGCCCAGTCCGAAAAGCTACCAAAATTCCTTGGAAACCTCTTCTTGTCATACCCAGGCGTTAGAGGTAAAGTACGGCTTGCGCGTAATTCGCTAATGTGCGTAGCCTTACGAACTCGATGAAATTCAACTTTTTGCCTCAGTGAATCGTCCTGACATAATGGCTTTCACCGAGACATGGTTGTTCTCGGATATCTTGAACTCAGAGGTGCAGATCCCCGGGTATCATCTCTGCCAAGCTGATCACCAAGGAAAAAATCTGGTGGTGGTGTGATTCTGCACTGGAATGCAGCTTTCAAGGCTCATTTAGTTGAAGCTACTTGTGATGGTAATGGTGGCTTCGAAACTCTGTGATGCCTGGGTCATGATGGATGCAGATCCCTGATGGCCGGTGTTGTCTACAGAGCTCCATTAGTTTCCGGAGCTCGGCTGCTGGATTCCATTAAAATGCATTGTGGAGGAAAGAACTGTGGGAGACTGCAATACCCCAGGTGTCGACTGAGATCTGCTGCATTGTGCTACTTTTTCAGACGTTTTCGCTGCGGACTTTTTGGAAACCGTTCTCGAGTGTATCCTATTTCAACATCTTGCTGGGCTTACCCGTATATTTGTTGGACAGACCCCCCATATTCTCGATCTTGTGCTTTCCCCGGCGCAATCAGATGTCGCAGACATTACCACTCTTCTGCCTATTGGTAATAGTGATCACTGTACGGTTTCATTCCTCTGGACTCGACGTCTCACTCTTCACAACCAAGATATTTTCATTGGTTCATTAATGTGTAGAGAGCAGGACGGGAGACCCTTATCATCTCCGTCGATTCCGATTCATTGCCGGTTTGACGCAACTGGCTGCGAGGCGATATTCTTCTGGGATCGTCGCCGTTGCAGTAGGAGCAGCAGAGCCTTGCGTTACTCATCAGATAGCAGTCAAGCAGCCGTTTGAAACTTTCCTCTGTCCGTACTTTAGAAATGATCTCCGACAGGCTCTTCCAATCATTCACTACACGAATTGATAGTGCAGCCTCTGGACGGACGTGAAATATTCGGCTCTTCTACAACTCCCACTTGTGGCCTCGTGTCGAGCCGTCCAGGTTGAGCCGAAAGTGCTTTTCTACCTTACTTCCAAGTTCTCCTCCTAGGATCCGTCTGGTGTAACTGAGGTTACATAACACCGACAATAATCCGTTGGAAATATGTTCAACTTTCGGAGTCGAAGAGGGTAAGCGAGATCTTGTAGCTCCATGACGGATTTCGAGCCATGCCACTGGACTCATTCTAGCAAGTTGCATTCAGATTTTAAGAGAGGAAGCCCATCTTCCAATATCTGGCGGATATGTGAGTCCTGCAAATTGCCGGAGTGATACCGTAGAACGACCTGCGTACAGCACCCAACATCCCGTTTGCGGCCGCGACCTTTCTCAGGGTGTCTTGGGAATTTCTAAGGTCGTGAAACCATAACCTCCAGATCCTTCTCGTTCATGACATTCTTGAGATATCCGCCAATGCGGTATACACCGAATGATTCTGGGTTACCAATCGGAAGGACAGCACATTTGTCGTACTAAACAAGTAGTTACCACTTGACGGACCAATTATGCAGCTGGTCCAGCGCCGTTTGGATTCTATCCGCGTCCTCAAGACTAGCTACTTCTGAGCATAGCTTGTGATTATCAGCATAGACTAAGCAGTAGACTTGAAGAGCTGCCGGGGAGTCATTAGAGCTTGAAAAGTTTCGGCTCAAGGACAGAGCATTGTGGGACTCCGCTAGTCATAGACACAGCCAGACAGTCTTTGGTTCACATTCACTTAAAGAGTCCGATCTCTCAGGAAGTCCGCAATCCATGCAGGGACGTTACCAGTGAGGCCAATTCCCTGGAATTTGAGCGTTGGAACATTGTCTTTAATGGGAATAAAAGCTCGAGCTTTACATGACCCATAGGGTAAAAATACGGACGGGTCTGATGGAAGGCCAAGCAACCTTATAGCAGGTTGGACTCGCGTGTTAGCCGTATCTTCATCAGACTTATGCAGCATTTAAACAGAAATCACGCAGCCTCACAGCCTGACATCCCACCACGCCCATCAAAACGGCTATGGAAAGGAATTAGGTAGAAGAGGAACTCCACCAAGTAGAAAGTAGTTGTCTCAGGGAATATCACGGTGTAGCTCGGCCAGATGACAGTCCAGGCGGGTCTTAAAATCCGCCACAGTGGGTGCCGAGACTAAATCGGCAGGCAGAACATTCCACGGTCGACAGATTCCCAAAGCGAAGTAGTGTCGTCTACAGTTCAGCCGACTGTGCTGATGTGTGAGCCTCAGTGGGTGGTCACGTAGGTTGGAGCACGATTGGTGCAGTGTGAGTAGGTGGGGACAGGGACGTCCAGGGTTGGATAAGACCACAAATACAAGGATCACGTCGCCTCGGAGACGTCGGTACTTCAGCGAGTAGAGGCCCAGTCAGTGAAGTCGTGGATAATCTAGGTGATTGAGACCTCGGACCAGTTTTGTTGCTCGATGTTGTGGGGCTTCGAGTATACGTTGGTCTTTCAGCAGCCAAGGGCTCTAAGCCTGAATAGTGAACTTCAAGTCTGATCAAAAAAGCCTTAAGGAGGAGGCAGAAATTGCCAGAGTCAGTCTAACCGGAGACTAGTTTCAGCAATCTCACCATACGGTTAGCAGCAGAAGCTACTTTCCGGTGGGAAGCTGATACAGAAGAACTCGTCTGGGTAATGATACCCAAGTCTCTTTCGCCTGACGAGATCTGAGGATAGACACTCCCAGGAAATATATAAGAGAAAAAGCGGAAGGGCGAGTAGAAGGGATGCAACATTTCAAAGCATTAAATGGAAGGTTGTTTTCTACGAACCACTGATGTCAACGTTCAAAGTCCGTCTGAAGTGCGTGGGCATCGTCCGGTACGTTAATTATGCACCACGGCTTCGCGTCATCCGCATATACCAGCAACGAAGACTCCACTTGCATTATGACGTCATCAGTGAAGGCTAGGAAGAGGTCCGGTCCGAGAACAGACCCCCTGTGGAACTCCGCTTGTGGCAAGGATGCGGGAGGACAACGCTCCGTCGACGCGTACTTGGACGGTACGGTTTTGGAGGTAGTTCCAGATCCAGTCCATCAAGGCCCTTGAAACACCGTAAGACAACAGTTTCTTCAGTAGAATATTGTGGTCGACTTTGTCGAAAGCTGTGGTGAAATCCAAGAATATGACGTACGTTTCTAGGCCAGAGTCGGCAACAGTCATCCAGCTATCCCTTGCAAGTAGCAGGTTACTCAGGCACGACCGTTGCCGCTGGAAGCCGTGCTTGCAATCAGAGAGCAGTTTCTGGACCTCCATATGGTCCATTAAAGCGTCTGCGACGATCGATTCCATCAGTTTGGAGATCGTAGAAAGGAGGGTTATCGGTCGGTAATTGGCCGGGTCTTTGCGAGTGCTGCCTTTGTAGATTGGTGTAGTAGTCCCACATTTCTAATCATTGGGAACTTTGCCTTGCGAGAAGAAGTAGGTGAACAGCTCGGCTAGAAGTAAAGTTAGTAATGAAATAATACTAAGGCTAGAGCGGCAGCGCACGCTCGCAAGAGCCTTGGGTAGAAACCATCAACGCCAGGAGAGGCCGTTAGGCGCAGTGATTTAAGTTTCATCAGGACCTTCTCCGGAATGAACTGTACAGTCGTCAGGGAAGTTGGAGGTGTGACTGAAGAAGGTACTATCATCATATGCATTGATGGAACGGAGAATGTGGATGCGTACTGCTGGCACAGGACTTCTGCTGACTTTTTGATCCCTATGGAGGTCGTCAGCGCAGTGACACCGTGCTTGACTTATTGACTTGACTATACAAGGTTTTGGGATTGGATGAATATTTACGCATAAGCTGACTCAGATGCTCACTCTTATCTTCGCTTACAAGCTGGACGCATTGGTTGCGGATGGATCGGTATTATTGCCACTGAGTAGCCGTTGGATGGGAGCGATAGTTTCTCCATGCCGTGTGAGAGTATGCGGGTGTTCTCCGAGCTGGAGAACACCCGCATACCCTCATCCGCATCCTGAGCTACAAATATTCTCACGGATTTCCATGCCGTGTCCCTGGAGGCAATCCACTTCCATGTACGACTTCGGATGACTGCTGGGCGTCTATTTCTTATGGAAACTTGTTTACAGGCCGTGGTAGTGGAGCAGAGTTCATGTAGGGTAAGGCAAAAGGTTGACCACACGGTGTCGGCACTCGATTGGGGCTCGGGTAACCAGCTGTTAGCGGAAATAAGAAGGTTCACCTTTCCGTAATCAGTCCAGCCTTTGGTATAAGTTGGCGTGCTGACGGGTTTTTCGGCGAAGCATATAAAATCGAAACGGAGGACGCAGTGGTCACTGAACCCCAAAGGGGCCTCATACTCAACGTGCTCAACCATCAGTTCTTCGTTAGTGAGGATGAGATCTAGCAGGGATGGTTGGTTGTTGGATCGGAATCTGGTCGGTTGATAGATGTGATTGTACAGCGGGGCCGTGTGAAGAAGATCAATGGGGTCTGATGTAAAAGAGTCAGTAAACGGGACAGAATGAAATAGAGGGGGCAGTTTGAAATCTCCCATGATAAGAATGTGTGTGTGCTTGTGGAATAACATAAGGTGGACGTCATGCAGTTGTCGTACATCCTTCTCTGGGGAGTTGTTAGGGGGGCGGTAAATGATATCAAGACAGCTGGAGTGTTTGGCGGTTAGTGCGACCTCGCATCACATGGTGTCTGGAGGGCAGTGTTTGTTAAGGTGCTGCTGATGTCGTAGTACAGTGCGACACCACCACTTGGGGTTGCGTGATCAAAGCGGAGAACTGACATGTGAAGAAGTCGGATTTCACCATCGTTTATGTCGTCGGAGAGCCATGTTTTCGTTATGGCTATTAAGTCTGCTGGCGTTGACGGAAGTCGGGATTGCAGTTCCCGAAGTTTAGGCATGAGACCCTGTGCGTTCGAGGCCCGTTTGATTGATGACCGCGGAAGTAACTAGGGTGCTGCCGGTCAACTGATGACCGGCAGTGCACCGATTTTTTGGTTTAGTGAGGTGGAGCCGCTAAGGTTGGCAGTTGGGGAAGCAAGGTGTGGGTCATCGGAGCACAGATGGTTACTGGCGCCTGGTTCGTTGGAAGCCTGAAGGTTGGAATTTGTTGGTGAGTAGATTACTCCGGGCAGTGAGGCAGTTGGCTCCGTGATAGACCGCCTAAAGACGGTTTGGTCAGTGTGTCGGAACCGAGGGAGCTGCTGCTGCTAGGGGTCTGTGGGAAGCTGTGCGCCTCGGTACCGGGTGCCCATCAGGACGCGGACTTATATCTGGTGGTGCTCGTCTTTTTTGTTAGCATGACAGATGGTGAGGGCATCGGTTGCCATACTAGCGGTGAGGGATGTCACTTTCAGGAGATGGTGGGCTATTCCTGTATAACTTGCTGGACGAGGTAGGCGGTGAACGTCCGTTGTGATTACGTTGACACTATTTAGTGTCTGCTGGATGAACCGCCATTGATTACAGTTATGCTGTTGTCGTTGTTGTAAGGTTACCTCAGGGGCGCACAGTTCTGGAACGCCATGCACTATGATAGAGCATGGTTGAGCTGGTGGCGTCAGTTGCCGCCTGCGCGCAACGCGCCTGGTCCAGAAGATGTCGGGGAAGATACGAATATGATAGATGTCGAGAGACGCGTTGTTTCGGTGTAGATGTGCTGACAATAGGACATCCTCCATAGCCGCGCTTGGCTGCAAGTCAACACGCAGAAGTCTTGGCGTGCCAGCGTTCAGAGATGAAGGATGGCGAGTTAGTCTTGTGAGACTATTGGGTTTTGTTTCAGGAAGGTTTAACGCGATACAGATCGAGCTCCACTTAGTGGAATCATGAGAATGTCGATTCTGAAGTTGCGGGTCGTTAGACTGGCATATTTGTACGTTTGACAGAATTAGGAGTAGGGCTACTCGTTATTCGCTTAGACGAACGCGGATATAGGACGGTAGCAAGCTTACTTGGTGGGAGGGCCTCCGACGGAAGCGTTGGGCGTCGGCGAGTGTTGAACAGATCAGCAGTTTGTAACGGTGAGACGATACGTACTTCAGGACGGCTGGGAGGTTGTTATCGTTTACTTAGGCCATCGACTTTCAGCAGTAGGCGCTGTAGTTGTTCTTCCAGATTAAGCAAGCGCACTTTAGAGCGGGTCTTGTTGCTAGGCGGTTCGACGAATCGTGATGACCAAGGCGACTGCGTCTACGATTAGTTGTTACGCGGTGTGGAGGTCGAGATTACAGAACCAAGCACAGGGCAAGTCGTGGAGGAAAGGTCGCTAGGGATATCGCACCCGGAATTCACAATGATGAGAAGGCTGGACCGTCTGCGGATGCGAGCGACAGAATTCGTTGTCAGTTGCATGGACTAATTGTCGCAGGGAGCGTGAACACAGTGCAGACAGATCGAGCATGTGATGGCTTTAGCACAAGGCCCTTCACGCTGAGTGCAAATCGAGCAGGTGTTCAGTGGCCTCATGGGCGTATTAGGCGAGACCGAAATGATCGGCATGGTCAAACGGATGACACAAATGTCTGCAAATAAATGTGGATGGGTGCCTGCCTCAGGAGAACAGAACGCACAGGAGGTCGCTATCCGTTTGTGTGGGACTTTGTCAAAGGCCTTGCTGAAGTCAATGTAGATAACATCTAGGTCTCTCCGGTCGTCTACTGCTTTGACCCCTGCTTCTCTGGCAACAATCAATTTAGAGATGCAAGAGCGAGCCCTGCGGAATCCGTGCTGAGCGGGGGAGATGGCGCGCAGACTTCCGCAGTGGGTGTGGAGGGCGCGTTTGACGATCCGTTCCATGATCTTGCAAATCACAGACGTCAGGTGTATCGGTCAGTAGTTTGCAGGATCGTGCCGGTTCCCTCCTTTGTACTTGGACATTACAATCCCTACTTTCCAGTCAGGTAGTAGGCGCCTGTTTGCAAGGGGACACCGGAAAACTTGATGTATCGGATCAGCAGTATATTCTGTTACCATCTTGAGGAATAGCGGGTGAAGTCCATCGGGGCCCGATGCAGAGTTAGTGTTTGGTTCAAGGAGGTCTCTCTTGACTATCTCGACATTGATTTCAACTTGCTCGAGAGGATAATGCGTTGTCAGATCGTCAGTGGGTAGTGACGATTCCACGGAGTAGATCGAGGAGTACTGCGAGGCTAGTACTTGAGCCTTCCCGTCATCGTGGAGCACTGTGTCCTCCTCCTGGCAGGATAGAGCAGGAATACCACTGCCAGCCTTGGTGTTTCGCCTCAGGTACGAGAACAGCTACTTCGGGCAGGTTCATGATTGCATGACTAAGCTGTGTTCATATTGTGATCGTTTTTGGCGCTTTCTTAGAAAGCACGGATTTCTGATCACTTTCTACCTCGGGTAATCTGATGTTACCTGTGTTGACTTGAATGTCCCACAGTTTGCGTCGTCTATTCATCAGAGATCTCACCTCTCGGTCGATCCAGGGGGGACTTTGGGGAAAGGCCTGCCCTTGGTGATAGGAACAACTTTTCCGATGACCGACATCATCTTCGAGCGTAGTAAATTTCATGTCTCATCAAGATTCAGGCATGGTGGAATGCTCCCGTCTGTGGTGCTTGCCACTTCTTGAACTCTGGATGGGACAACACGCGGGAAGTTGAGACCTTGTGTCCCCTGATCGTGGATGGCAATGCGACATGCCCGAAAGAAGGAGATTATTGAGTAGTCACTCCGACCGAGTGGTTGGAGCATCTTCAGGTCATGGACATCAGAGAGCGCTGGTGTGAGGACGAGATCCAGTATTTTTGATGTTTGACCCGGTGTCATCCGTGTTGGTGCTGCAAGATGTGCTGGATCAGATTGCATTCGTGAATAGCGTCGAGAAAGCCAGCCTCGAAGGAATCTTAGTAAAGATCACAGTGAAGCAGGTTCCAGTCGACACTAGGTGCATTGAAGTCGCCCATTAGCAGACAGTTCCTTCCTCGACCATTAGTTTTTACCGACTGTAATAGACGGACGCCTGAGCTCAGTGCTGCTTTGTAAGCCACACCGACCGTGTGCAACTGATAGCCGTCATGAATTCGGCATCACAGTATCTTTGAGGCTCTGTCATTGTCGCAGAGAGCTTCGATAACGTGTATCTTGAAGCAGGACCTCGATTAAAGAATTACTACACTCCCAGTCCGCCCACTGAAGCGATCTGCTAGTGAGAGTTGATAACCTGATATGCTAATTTCAGCGTCTTGGATCTCTTTATAACCAGGTCTCGGTGAAATCCAGTGAATCTGGCTGATGCTCAATAATGAGAAGAGGAATCTTGTCGAGCTTATTTTTAAAGCTGCGTACATTGGCAAATATCACGCAATACGCTATTTAGACTTGGGGGCTGGGTAGCCGAACGATTGGCTTCCAGCAAGTTCTCTGGGTTTTCTGAACAACGCGCAAATCCATAGTATGGAGATCAGCTTCGCCGTTCGCTCATCGGGTTCGCAGTTCATTGACGGCTTGTCTCATTTTGACTCTATCTTCTAGGGAAAGGTCTTTCAGGACACAGGTTTCTCCTTTGAGACGCGCGATACGCCTGTGGAAGCGACGACATTCATCCTCATTCTGACAGACAACTAGCGGGCGAGTCTTGGATGGGTCATCCTACTTTTCTACCTAGACGGAAAGCAGAGACGATGTTGGTACCCTGCTCGCCTTCACCGAATAGGATGGATACCATCCGCTACAAAAAAAACCTGGTCGTCAAGAAGCACTTCAGCTGATGATTCTTTGTCGGATTCAGGAACATTCGTAATTATTAAGCAATGCTCACGAGGTGCTTTGTTTTTCTTGAGAGACCTATCTTTTATGGGACTGGCTTTTCTTTACTGAGCCGTTCAAGTTGGGTAACTTTGTCAATAATGAGCTCCAGTTGTGTTGGGTTAAATTTTGCTTTAGGCCTTGAAGCTGCTTTTTTCGTCTGTCTTTCGACCTGGTTCAACGCGGATGTTTCTGCAGCGTTTATGCCCGCCATAGCCGTATAGGTTCTCATCTTTATTTTTGACTTAGTTGCATCCTACTGGTCTTTGCAGACACTAACCTGCGTTAGTAATGCACCTTCTGAGGAAGAGGTGATCCGGCTTCGACTTTGATTTAGATTGCCAGGAACGACGGGCAACAGTGTTCCTACCGAAATTGTGGAGAAGACACGGCTTCTTTTCCCCTTGGGCGTAGAGTAGCCAGACCCGGACAGGCACACAGATGAAACAGGTGTTTCGCAGTCAGAGTTAGAGCTTGTGCAGGAGCAGTAGGTACGCTGAAGGGGCGTAAGCTCATCAAAGTTTTTTGTCCCTAACCACTGCTAGACACGGGTTGCAGTGAAAGCTTATGCCCTTGGAGGCACTGTGCTGAAGACTGGTAGAGATCCTGACTAATGTTATAGCACCCTGTGTGCATCCAACTCTCGCAGAGAGCCCACTGGATGGCCTTTGACCTGGATTTGAAACCTTTGCCAGAGTCCACACACTTGGACGTCAAAATTTTGGAGAGCAAAAGTTGGCACCAGTCAAATTTTGTTGCAAGTGTTTACTGGAACGCTTTCTTCACGATATATAAAAAAATTTGACAAAAGTCAAATTCTGTTCCCAGTATTTATTTACAAACTGTTTTCAACGATATTTCGGTAAAGCAGAAATTTCTGGCGTGATGATCCAATCCACCTGCAAGCGGCCGCTAGCGCTGTGGACTAGAATATCCCCCAACCCTCGGAACCAGATGAGGAGTGGAACCTTTTGTACTCCATGATGATTTTGCTTTTTGAGCAGGTCGTTCATATTTGCAAAAGAAAAACGTTTACCAGAGGTCTTCCATGGATAGACCGAGAACTGAGGTGCTTAATATCCAACAAACGTAAATCATGGGACCGAGTCAAGTTCACTCACTGCGCGCTTGACTATTCTAAGTACACATTAATCAGAAATCACTGTATGTTGAAAAACATCCGAAACTGCATCAGTTGTAACTCAGTTTGGTTGTGCAATCCAGGATGACACAGAAGCCACTCTAATCTTACTTGAAAAAGTACCATAACTAGCAGTAGCATTCCTGCCCTCTTCCGCAAAACAGTGTAGTTTACTTGACGACAATGCGACGAAAGCCAGTCTATTGGCTCTGCAGTATTCATCTGTCTACTCGATAGAGACGCCGTTAACCGGTGCTACTGCGTCAATCCACCTCTCTTCGTTGCAGCACATAGAAATGAGTGTCACTGACGTTGCCAAAGGCCTTCGTGAATTAGATCTAAACTCCTCGTTGGGTCCTGATTGGCTGCATTCACTGTTCCTCAAGATCGTGGCGGATTACATTGCTGTTTCCGTCTGTCAGAAATTTCGTCACTCCCTGGAAGCTGGACGACTCCCGGTTGCTTGGAAATTGGGGACTGTTAAATATATATACAAAGGACGGGGTCGTCAAGATCCTGCCAACTATCCACTTATCTGCCTAACCTCCGTACTGTGCAAGTTAGTGGAAACGATTCTCAAGCGGGCTCTTCAGCTTCACTTCGAGAACCTAAACATCATCTCTTCTGCTCAGCCTGGGTTTCGGCGAGCACGCTTATGTACCTCGAACCTGCTTGTTGCTAGAGAGAACTGGGCGAGGGCGTTAGGTGCTGGGAAACGCCTGGACGTGGTTCTTGTAGACTTCAGCTAGGCGTTTGACAAGGTCCCCCATGAAAGGCTCCTTATTAAACTCCGAGGTATTGGTGTCGCTGGGAATGTCCTTTTGTGGATCGCTGATTTTTTGGATGGTCGGATCATGCGAGTCAAGGTGAATGAAGCCTACTCCTCTCCTGTACTCATGACTAGCGGTGTTCCGCAAGGGTCGGGAATTAGTTCAGAACTGTTCAGGATATTCACCAATGACCTCCCATGGGCGGCGCTTCAGACGAATTGTCTGATTTACGCTGATGACATGAAGCTGTGGATGAAGGTATCCTATATCGAGGATACTGACAGATTGCAGGCATCATTAGACATGCTACACGACTAGTCAGTCAACTGGCAATTGCCCAGAAATCGTGAAAAATGCTCAGGTCTCTCCATAGGCGCCCCTGAACCGTTCGGGATCTACCATATTGGTGGGGTGTTACTCAGAACCACCATACTTGAGAAATATCTCAGTGTGCTTGTCTCACATGATTTACGGACCACAGAAGGCACACTACGGAGCGTTGCTGCTGACAACAGGATGTCCCATGCCATACGGAGAGCGTTCTCGCGTCTGACTCCGGAAATCTTCAGAATCCTCTTTACTTCCCATATGCGCCCGATCCTTGAATACGGACTACCCGCCACCTGTTCTCTTACTAAGTTCGAGTGTGACATGATTGAGAAGGTCCAGCGGTGTGCTTTGAAATACGTACTGGAGTTAATGGACTTACCTTGCCCTCTTCGACTATATCGCATGCACCTATTCTCCCTGGAATATCGTGGATGTAGAGGTGGTCTGATTTTTACTAGGCGAATTCTGAGGGGGAGATGGGGATAGAGTTACAAGCGTTCTTTCAAGTTAACACATAGTTCCACTTGGGGGCACAACTGGAAAATCTTTAAACCCAGAGGACTCAGTATTCGCTCCACTTTCGCTCTATCAACCCTCATTGTAAATGTCTGGAATGACTTACCGAAACATGTGGTCGACGCGCAGACAGAGGAATGTTTCAAGTGATTTTTGGATTATCACTTGATGAGTAAGCTGGGACCTTGCTTCTTCCTATGCAGCTGTTACGGCCCCTTGTCGAATACCTTTTCGTGACGACTCACGGCATCCACGCAATGATCGGAAAGTGAAGGTGACAAAAGACTTTCTTCCTGCTCTCTACAATCCGATGAAAATCAGCAAGTTTGCAACGTTGGTCAAGGACTGCGTCACCGCAGATCTCTTGTCGCGCTTTACCACCCTCTCATGAATAATGTCTTATCATTGTGAATGCGCCAGAATCCACCAGACACCTCTGCAGAAAGGATGCTGGATTACCAAGGGTTCCTTGAACGGATGATTTCCATTTTATTCGATGGTGAATTAGGGATAAACATTATGTCTGCCTACTGTTTGGGCAGGAAGCAAGAGGATCCTTCTAAGCTATGCGCCCTCAAGATCGTATGCCAAAGCGAGGAGGCATCCTCCGGCGAACCCCACGTTGAAAGATGAGCCTTTTTACATCCCGCGAGGTCTTTCTCCGGAAGATCGGATTACAGTTAAAACAGCCGTTGATGAGCTCCGGTCCCGCGGAGCGAATAGTGAGACAGACCTCATCGTTGATTTTCGCGTAATTCGGAGAACCCCGAGAACCCGTTAGGGGCCAATTCTCGTCAACCCGAGAACTAGAGCATGAGAACGGACTGCGTGTGCTTTTCGCCAATGTACTCAGTCTGAGAAACAAGCTTAATGAGATTCAAATACTTGATACAGATACTAACCCAGACCTGATAACCTTCACTGAAGCTTGGCTGTTTGCGGTCATCATAGACTCATAGGTTTCTATCCCACTGGCGATGACGATGGTGATTTTGACGCCTTTGATGTCCTATTTATGATGGATGCAGATCCTTCACGATTGGTGTCGTCTACCGAGCGTCATCGGGATCCGGAGCTCACTTGCTTGATTCTATCAGGAAACACGGCACAGAAACGGACAGTGTTATCGTGGGGGTGTGTTAATGCCCCTTATATCGATTGAGACTTACTTCTTTGTGGTCGTCCACCGGATTCCTTCGATGCTACCTTACTTGGAACCGCGTTCACTAAAACCTGCTTGCCCACCGGCGTCCGAGAGCGAAGTGCGCTTGACAGGATACACTGCTGAGGTGTGACTGCACCTCTGATCATCGCAGAGGTGGCGTTGCTTTTTACTTCAACTACGCCCTCACTGTCTTCAAGACGTATACTTTCCGCTCACCAGGCGGTTCTGTTTGAGCACTCGCAGTCTATTTGTGTATTGCATCCGTGCGACTTAATGTTGTACTGGTCTTTAGAAGTCCCGATAATGCTGCTTGGAGTCTCATTCATTTCATCCTTGAACATTCGGTAAATAGGTCTTTAATGATGGGGGACTTCCCGATGTTGACTGGCGGAATATTTCCCGCCATGCTGTTTCAAGGTGTTTTGCTACTGACCTCGATCTAGATTTGCAGGCTCCCCTACACTAGTTTTTGATCGGTCCACTTGATTCATGGTGGCTCAAAACCTCCCGTCCCACTTGGACCTGATCTTTGCTAAATCCGTTGACTTTGTCACGGACATTGTGTACAACCCACCTCTCGGCGCTAGCGACCACACTTGTCTGTCGTTCAAGTGTGCTTTTAGTTTTTTGACTAATGATCGTCCCAACCGGGGTCCAAATTTATGGCGTGCAAACTTCAAGCAATGCAAGGCAAGGCCGCAGAATCGTCTTGCGTATTTTCGGAAAGTGACAATATTCATGCAGCTTGGGACAAATTTAAGTCATGCTTGTATGAGCTTTGTTCACCATATACCACTCTCTGGGAGGAACAGAACGAGGGCAAAGCCACTCTGCTTTGATTCTGCTGCAAACCTACAACTTAACAGACGTATCAGATTTTAGCGAACTTTATCTGCTCCTTCATCATGTACCTACAAGCGCTACCGCGAGGCTCGAAACGCCTGTAGATAGCATCTGCGTGGCTCTCGACTATAATATGAAGTTAAGCTTGCTCGTACAGTTTCGTGTAATCCAAGACGTTTTTCGTTTATGTCAAAAGACGAAGCAACATGAACTTGTCCATCCCGGTGTTGTCTGGCCCTGACGGCTCTGCTGCTGTCACAGATCACGACAAAGCTTGTTTACCCAGATAACAGTCTGCAGGTGCCTATGTTCGTGGGTCTCAGCTGCCGCATATCAGCCTGCTGGCAAAAGTTCCTGAGGACTCTTTCCTAGAGCTGCATTCCATACCAGTGGCTTAAGTGTTCCGACTTCTGCGGGAATTAGATCATAATAAAGCTGCTGGGATGAATGCTTTTCACCTCAAACTGTTGTGCGGGTTGGCTGATGAACTTTAGTGTCCGATTACACATCTGTTAGAGAAGTCACTACGCCCCTACTGGAAGGAGGCTAATATATGTTTCATTTTTAAAAGCATGACAAACACCTGGAAACTATAAGCGGTCCATTTGACGCACGGGCTGGTCAAGCTGTTGGAAAACGTATGAGGGACGCTCTCGGAGGACATTTAAGAGCTTTTGGGTTGCTCAACCCCTCTCAACACGTCTTTCGTAAGAGTTATTCCTGCCTTACTAACTTGGTGGTGGCTCGAGAACATTGGGTCGAAGCCGTCGAGCGAGGATAGTTAGTGGGCCTGATGTTCATGGACTTTTCCAAAGCTGTTGACACCGTCCTGCATTCGCGCCTTTTCTACAAGCTGCAATCATGCGGTACTACTGAACTTGTCTTACGGTGGCTTTGAACTCTCTTAATTGGAAGGGTGATGAACGTTCGTGTCTGCTCCGGCCTGTCTTTTTGACAATGTGTTCTCAGTGTGGTCCCGCAAGGCTCAGTCCTTGGCCCAGTTTTCTCCACTTTATACGTCAACGACTTGCCTGCTAAGCTGGGAGCGCCATTCCTAATGTTTGCTGATGACCTAAAATTCTGGTTCACAGCAAACGATCCGAGTGGTCTGACCCTACATAGGGCTCTGAATAGACTTTTTGTACTGGTTTCTTTTGTGGCAGTTGCCTGTGAATCACGCAAACTTTTCAGTACTACGCATAGAACCAAATGACCTACGGACGCGTTATCTGCTTGGTGGCAGCGAAATGCCGCGGGTGCAACTCCAATCTGACCTAGGAGTCTTGCTGTCATCCGACTATAAGTCCAATAAACATTGGATACTAGCGGCTCGCAAAGGCATCGGCATGTTGTAGATGATCCGCATGTCATTCGGGATCATGACGACTGAACTGTTCGTTAGACTGTTTTCGGCTTTTGTAAGGCCGCACTTGGAATACTGTGTACAGGTTTATCCCCCAGGCCCCGTTCATGACAGGATGGTAGTTGAAAGGGTCCTGCGGTCCGGCACGGGAATGGTTCATGGGTTAAAGAAGCTGAGGTACTCTGAGGGGCTACGTAGGTTGGTTATATTTTCCATGCATTACAGACGACTTCTGGGCGATTTGTCTTCACATATCACCTACTATTGAATCATATTGGTCCTGCTTTCACTGAACTGTCCCACCTAACCCGAATGCCAACCCTTCGTGGCCACTCATTGAAGTTGCACAAATGCCGGTGTGACAGGGTTGGGGAAGCTTTTCGGTTATTGCCTAGGGTCATAGGTTATTGGAACGCGCTGCCTGCATAAGTTGTGATGGCACAGACTGTAAAAGAGTATGAGCATAGACTTGACGCCGCCGGTCTGCGTTTTAGAATTCTCCTCTTCGTGCCTTAAACTTTTATTCGTATATTCCGGCTTACTCTTCACAGTTCTAGCAGAAGATATGAATACACAAGTGGGTCGTATAGACTCTTCAGAAGCTCTGCTAGATGGCAAGTATAAACTTAACGCCGACCATACGGGCAACGGCGAGCGTCTGTTCTAGCTGTGTGCGGAACACTGGCTGTTTCTTAGTAGCACCGCAGTGGGCGCCGAAGTGCCACTTGGCCTCCCCCTATAGCCGGCCAAAGATGAACCCAAGTTGATCGCGCTACCATAAGTTGCAAATGATGTAAAAAAAATACATCGTGAGCTATGCGCCGTAACAGTGCTTCACTGCCGTGCGAACACAATCACCGCGAGGACACCCGTCCCTACGCGGATTCGAACCGGTGACCTTATGATTGTAGGCCTGCCGTGCAGTCCACTCTTCCACCGTCCGACGCAAATGGCGTGGTTCCATTCTGGATTGTCACCCTTTCTGGAGTACTTGCGTCGACACTGATCGTGTCTTCATACATTATCATTTCTCTATGAACTTTGCCAAGAGATGTAACAAGCGTCTCCCTCGATTGGCAACTGGGAAGTTATACATCGATCAGGCAAGCCAGCCAGCATGCCCTACTTTCCGAACTTTCGCTCCCTTATCCTACTGACAGCCTTATTGTAATAGGACCTCGGCCGCCATGAACCATACAAGAGCTGGTTGCGGCACTATCGGTCACCACCGCATATGAGAGAGGTCGGTGAACGTGTTAGAATCCTGAAGCAAACTCCTGGCTGGTCCTGAGCGCAATGTAATGTAATGACAAAGAAGCCTAGTGGAGTAGTAGGGCTACCGAAACTGGGGAAGCAGTTGTAGTTGGTAATTACTGCATGCTCATCCAACTGATCCGCACCACTGGTCCCAAAAACCAGACATCGTTGATACAATCAGGAACAGCACGGGTGCTCTGATTCCCAATAAGGAGCGCCGTGTGGCTCGTTGGACGGAGCACTTTCGGGATCAGTCCAGTTGTCTCCCTGCTTCTCTACCTATTCCTACTCAAATGTTGCACGCTGAGTCATGGCCGGTTGGTTTAGAGGCACCATCGAAGGCTGAGGTTCGAAACGCGACCGCAGCCCCAAATCGTTTTTTGTGCTGCTGACGGATCCCCCCCCCCACTATTTGAGGTTGTTGGTGAGGTCCGAGGCAAAGCACTGACCTCTCTGTTCGAACAAGTCTGGAAGGAAGCAACTATCCCAGCTAACTGGGATGAATCGACCATAGTGGTAATATATAAGAAGAGCAGTCGCACCAACTGCTAACCACAGGGGTATTAGCCGAACGCCAGTGGTGACAAAATTACTGGCCTCGATTGCTGTTCGACAAATTACCGCTAAGTGGGAATCCCGGACTAGGGAAGAACAGACAGGTTTCGACTCCAAACGAGGCTGTGTAGACCATATATTCACTCTGTGGCAGGTGTTAGAACAGCGTCACACGTATCGCAGACTGACCATAGCTGTATCCCACAACCTCGAGGGTGCTTTCGACTCAGTTGATCGATCCATTGTTAGTTAACTCGATAAAAAGTCTGTGCGGCGTTTTGTAGACCGGAAGGCATACGATCAAATTCGTAGAGCCCAGTGGGAGTTGGTTTTCATCCGGAGCGACAAGAATTTGATAGCAGGCTTGAACAAGATCAATTTTGGAAATTCGTGGACTTCATCAGCAATCTCCGCCAGCGTGTCTAAAGATACATCATCGGCGGGAACAGCGAGAATATCCATAGTAATTGTTGGGAGACATTTGGTCCATAGTTAGCGCAAAACGCCTTCGTCACCTTCTGTGGATTTGACGAGGGTACGCGTGTATCGGAAAAGCTGCGATGATGTACGATCGCCATTATGGCGCTTCGGATGAAATCTGGACGAGCAAATCCAGGACATCCATCGCCATATGCTTAGCGAGACTCGAGGCAACACGAGAAAACATGGTAAACTGTGAATTAATACGGCAACATTCGAAAACTGCTTCTAACTGTACAAATCAAATATGCGAGTTGGAAGCGTCGAGTGGAGGGACTGAGAAACCCACAAGATTTTCGTAAGCGTAAGAAGAAATATGGTGTGAGGACATTTTGGCGAGTTAACGGTATAATGGGAGATCTGAACTTTGAAGTAGGATACGTCAAAAGCCAAATAAATTCAAAATGGAGTCACTACTTATGTAGTGGAAAAGACTACACAAAAGGCGAATGGAAATCTCGGTCGGCTACGAACTCATTTCATCCGAAGCTCGGTTACTTCGAAGTGTCCGAAGCTAGCCGTATGCCTCGATAGGAAACGCAATTCGTGTTAGCAAGAATTCCGGTCACCAGACACCGAACAGCAGCACTGAACAGTCTCGACAAACGCATGCGCAGCGAACCGGAGCAACAACGCGGAACGAAACTCGAAGAAGTGTGTATCGATTCAGATAATTTAAAACAGTTTGCATATATATATTTGCAAAGTCTACGAATAGACATAATGCCATCAGAAACCATGGGATTCAAACGAAGATACAGAAATAGTAAAATAAAACACAACACAACAATGTCCATGGTTTCCTCAGAGGGCTAGATACTACCCGGTTGCCCAAGCCGAAGTAGGGTGTTGACTTAGGGGACACCACCCCGAGCCTTTGGCTGAATAACCTGTCCGCAAGGCAGCGGAGCGAATTCAGGGAATCGCGCTCATTGGGAGCCGGTGACTGATTGCTCATTTCATACGCCTTTCTTTTGTTCCTTTGTCAAACAGGGGCCCAATGCTCCCCAGAAGTACAGCATGTTGTTGCTGGAATACAATGCTTCGCCAGGATGAAGCAAGGGGCAGTGACTTTATTTAGTGGTGATTCACGTTCGCCACGTCACAGTGTTGTTAAACGGACATATGTGGCTTCTTATAGGGAAAACGCTTGCCAGGCGAAAACCCACCACGTCCTGGAACACTGCCGCCGAACCATTTGCTGGAACGGGCTTAACCCGAACCACCCAGCTGGCACCACGAGGAGGTTGTTCGGCAAGCCAGCCAGTTAGTCCCCTTCAGTAGTTTGAACAACGAAATGAGAAGACGCATATTGGCAGATGCTAGCATTTCGTATTATCTCATCAGTACCAATACAATAACAGGGAAATCCTTTTATATGTCTTACAGGGCACAGCCAAGCCAATCAAATTTATGGTTGTGGTCATTGTTGATGGGATTAGGTCCGCGGCAACCGCAGGTTGACAACTAATTGCTTTTGGACACACAAAGCTGGTCTAATTCGTCTTATCGCGACGGCCTCGGCAAATCGTAAAAGGCGTGCATTGGTATGACGTAACAATATCCGGAACGCTGATGAGGAATTAACCCGGTGACGAGTCGCCAAGGTGTGCATGCCTATGGAGGACACTGGAGGCTTACGTGAGCACGTATCATCGGAGGTGGATTGAGTAACTTCGCGCTGAACCCAGTTTGGTAAGTGTTCCTTCACTCTGGAATCTAAAACCCGTTCGGTCCTGCCGACGTAACTGATACCGCAGTCACACACGAATTGGTAGACACAATGTGATTTGGCGCCGATGGGTTCATCTTCCTTTACTGAAGGTAACGGCATCTTTCGGGTTCTGTTGATTATTACCGCCTCGGCAGCACAGTATGTACGCTGAATGGCCGAGACAATGCGTTTGGTTATCCTTCTCGCTGCGGTGTCACTCTTGAATGGTAGCTCAATGTACACCTTCTTAGGGGCTGTCAACACCATCTCCTTGGGCGGTCTAACTTGGCTATGTTTGTCTTTGAATCGCTTTGGGTAGCCATTCTCCATAAGTGTTTTAGTGATCAGCTCAAACTCCTCAGACAGGCAGTCGTTGGAGCAGATACGTCTGGCCCGAGTGAATAATGTTTTTACTAGCGCGCGCTAGTGTGCCATCGGTGAGAAGCTAGTGAAGTGTAGGTATTGGCCGGACCACGTTGGTTTCCGGTATACAGATCGCTTAATCAGTCCATTATCCCTGCGACTCATGAGAATGTCTAGATACGGGAGACGGCCATTCGATTCGAATTCATAAGTCACCTTCAGGTTAGCGTGAACATTAGTAAGTTGGTCTACTAGTTTTTCGATTTGCATCTTTTTTGGAATTAAAAACAAGGATATTATCTACATATCGTTTATAATACGGCAGCTGAGAATTCTGTCCACTTAGTTTTCTCTCAAGCATCAACATAAAAAATCAGCCAGTACCGGGCCCAACGGACTACGCATAGCTACTCCGTCGATTTGGCGGTATGTGGTGTGCTGGAATCGGAAAGCGACATTCTCCGTGCAAAGTAGCAGGGACTGTCTCAGGATGTCGGCCGGTATTGCTAGACGAAAATTCTCCTCTTCTATCAGGTGGCAAATGTAATCAACTGTCTCAAGCAAGGGGACATTAGTAAATAACGACTGGACGTCCACGGAGCACATAACCTTGTCGGCTATGCTGATTTGGTCTAGGTCTTCGATTATTTCAAAAGAGTCCTTAATGCTGTGCAAATTGTAGTGCTGCCTCAGTGATGCAAGGATCCGAACTAACCAGCGAGCCAATTTGTGCTGCGGGGAATTTACCATCGACAAAATGGGTCTTAGTGGCATTCCCTGCTTGTGACTTTTTGGTAACCCGTACAGCTTTGGTGTCGAGGAACCGCTTGGCTCCAGGTGCTTGTAGGTGGTTTCATCAATTACACGATGTAGCAGAAGCGTTTCAAGGTGTCGGGTTATACGGGCCTCTACTTCCGTCAGACATTCTATCCTGTCGGTGCGTTGAAACTTGCTTTCGTCACTTAGAATGTTTAGCATTTTTTCTACGTAATCACTCTTGTTCATGACAGCTGCTCCTGAACCTTTGTCCGGTTTTAGTACAACCACTCCCTTATTTCTCAGCTCTCTTAGTGCTTTTAAATGACGGCTTGTAAGCGCACACTTTTCGTTTACCGGTACCATCAGGACTTCATAAGCAATGTCAGTCAGCTTATTTCTAAACCAACTGACAGCATCAGGACTGGTTGACTGAAGTTCAGCTACTTGGTCGAAAAAATTCTCAAACTGTGCTTCAACAAACAATCGATTCAGCTTATTGGGAGTAACTTTGTAATCTATCCCCAAGGCTAGTGCTTCCAGTTGCATATCATCAAGTTGTACGTTTGACACATTCAAGACGTACTTACCGAGATCACGTGTAATGGGTTGGTCATTTGCTTCCATCAGGGATTTCGATAGGCGCTTTATGCAAGTTTCTTTCGTGCGATCGAGAAGTCTCTGGCGATGAGTTAGGAAAGAGTAATTGAAAATGCGGAAGTTTACAAGCCCTACAGCCACCTACCTCGTGTTGCCTTGTGCAGTAGCAAAATTGCCTGTAAACCGTCACCAAAAGTTGCGGATGTTCCAATCCTAGTTTCTAGCAATTTAGCAGACAGTATAGAAGAGTAGTAACACGCTTTTGGGTAGACAGACGATGACTTAGGGAGTGTAATTATAACCAAATCGCATTGACCAAGGTAACGCACAACCGATTCTCCAACCCTTAAGGCTTGTACCCGTTCATTTCCAGAAGTAATTGGGGCGTATCTTTGAGGATATATTGATGTGCGATTTCATCCGATAGTCCGAGTCACCTAGCCGCCCCGTGGCCTTAACGATCACAAGTCTGTCTTGTAATCCGATGGCGCAGGTTCGAGCGCACTAGGGCCACCCTCGCAATGTCCTTAACTCACGTACGGCTGTTGGTGGTTACGTGGCATCCGAGCATCGGCACTGTGTACTGCTGGTGTTCTTTTTTTTCTTTTCCAAATCACTTTGGGTTTCTCCCATCGTTTTAGTCAAAAACTAATGCGGTGGATTATCACTCTGTACCCATTACAGAAAGCTAAACGCCGTCATGTGAAAAGACTCGTTTCCACTGCCGCTGTCGATCGACACCATATGCATTCTTGCGTCTTCTCTCTGGTTCATCACGTTGGACTTGGCGTCAGGCTACCGGTAAATTGAACTTCATTCTAATGACCATTGTGTTCATCGGCCAAACTGGCATGTACGAGTTCCAAATAACCCCCTACCCTATCCAAACTCACACCAGAGCAGTGCCTGTTTTATCTGAATGATATCATCATTCATGGTAGAACGGAGGAGAAACACAAACAATGTCTGACACTCCCAATAAATCGATTAATGCAGCTGTGGTTATAAAATAAAACCTTTAAATATTTGTTTTCATGGAAATAAGTGACCTGTCCAGACCACATCGTATCCGAAAATGGCGTAAGTTGCCAACTGACAAAACTCGAACTCGTTCGCTCATGGGCCATCCCAGAGAGTGTTGATGAACTACGCAATTTTCTGGGCCTGACATCTTATTACCGACGCTTCTTCCGCGACTTTGCGACCATTGGCTCTCCGCTAAACGAGCATTTAAAGGTGAATAAAATATTCATTTTTCAGACAACCGAGCAAGAATCGTTTGAAAAACTTCGGACTACGTTGTGCGGAGCAGCCGTGCTAGGTTATACTGGATACAGTATCGGAACTGTTACATTGTATGTCTTACGGAACCGTACCAGTCACTGCGTAGGCAAGCATTCTCTCCAAAAGGGAGCGTGACTACTGTCCAACTCGTAAAATGATGCTTGTCTTAGTGCACTTTCTCGAGCGGTTTTTACACTACCTACTGGCCGCAAAATCCACCACCAGAACTTCCGTGATCCTAAAGTGCAAATCGCCGGATAACAGGAACTACGAGAATACGACTTCAGATGCCAACAATTCTCGGGCACAAAGCACACAAACGCTGACGCTTTATCTCAGAAGCTTCCTAAGAACCATGCATTATGTCCATCAGGCACGAGCGTATCCGTGTTTGCCATCATCTTCGACGCCTTCGAAAACGAAGAATGCACCAGCTTACATTCAATTGACCCAGAGTTGAGCCTATTTTACGACCGCATCGCACAAAGTAAAGACAGACCAACACATCAAGGGCAGGTTGGTAGCTGCTGTGTACTGAAATGCCTGTGGTCGCTTTGGCTCTATTTATGCGTGACTGACAGAATTATGTACCTCGGGTTCATGTACTTGAGGCGAATTGATGTCTCAACATCCGCAACTCAGGAAGTGATGCAACGAATGCACGAAAAACTATGGCGTGGGACAAAAATTGGGTGTGGCTATCCACCGCCGCTTCTAATAGTCTCACTTACGACGTGACTTCGTAAATTGCTGCCAATCATGCGCCGATTGTTCACGAAGCGTAAATCCTACACCAACCCGCCGTGTGCCGCTGTAGCCATCGCGACGAGACTGGACCTTAACATGGCGCGATGGTTTGTGTGCCTCAATGATCCATTGTGGTATGCTGGGTGGTGCTTCTTACACCTTCAGTGCTATTCATACCAGATTGATCAATCGTTAGAGGCCAGACAGACAGCCTCATGGCGTGCCAGGTTGGGGGATGAAGTAATGGGGGCTACTTACTCCATAAAACGGACTCATTGTAGCCGTGCCACAACCTCGCTGCCTTGCGCTCAGGTTTTTAAACCGAAGTCTTTGGTTGAGGACCCTAATCGTCCTTCTGTCTAGGCCTGGGCAACCTGACAGTATTCTGCCCACGCAATGCAATAAACCTTTATTCAAGCAGTTTCTTGATGTTCTGGCCAACACAGATACTCATCGGCACCCTATCTGTTACGTAGGACAGGGTAGATAAGAGTTTGATTACTACTGCTCAGCCTTCTCATCTTTTCATTCCCATTCTTACGCTTTTATATCTTTAGCATCGGGCTCCAGCTACACTTTTATCCCCCCATTCTTGGTTATCCTCATCTTGCTTCAGTAGTCGCTTGTCTTCTAGTTTCAACACACACGCAGTTGCAGAGCGTCGCTCCAGTCCAGTCGACAAGCCCATGTTTAACCTAGCGGACAACCTCGGTTCATCCGTTTCCCTCTGTAGTCCTCGATCCTCGTTAAGATTGACATGCCCCAACCTGCGCACTTTGCTACAGATTGGCCAACAGACAGCACTTGCCCGCACACTAGAGACCCTATCGATCAATATTTGCTGTTTATCGGAAACCCGCCTGCAAGATTCGAGCTCCGTGCTTACCCTGCGATCCCCCACATGCGACACTGGTGGCACATTCTCATTGCGCCTGTCTGGCGATGATGCAGCTTCAAATGTAGCTCAAGCTGGTGTCGGCATTGTTTCGAGTGTCCGGGCTGAAGCTGCCCTGATCGATTGGATCCCAGTAAACGGTAGGATGTGCGCCGTTAGATAAACTGGTTCGTTCCGTGCTACGAAGTCGCGCGGGGCCAAACGGCGCTTGTTGTCATGGCAGCCTACACCCCCACCAACTGCGGCCTTGATTCGGTGAAAGATGAACGCACCCTTTTGTTACAGGAAAGGTACGGATACTGTGGTTCTTGCTGGTGATCTAAACGCTTAAATCGGAAAATTGTCCTCTGATTCGCTCCATCTGGGCGGCCAACGTGATGTAAGCTTCGTGATGAT
The DNA here is from genome assembly GCA_944474145.2 of Dicrocoelium dendriticum. Taxonomy (NCBI): domain Eukaryota; kingdom Metazoa; phylum Platyhelminthes; class Trematoda; order Plagiorchiida; family Dicrocoeliidae; genus Dicrocoelium; species Dicrocoelium dendriticum. The sequence continues at coordinate 62,958,405 of OX104066.1, forward strand.
AACGGTGAGCGATGGTTGCACATGTGTGAAGATGTTCGTCTCTTTCTCGCGAGCTATAACTTCCGACACAGCACCCGTAGACGAGTAACTTGGCGCCCACCAGTCTCGAACCAGTCATGGACACAGTTTGTTCACATCGCGATCAATTACTGCCGGAACGGCTGCGTCCAGAACTGTCGCTCGATTTGGAGAGCGAGCGTAGATTCAGGATCACACTCTTGTGTGTGCCGATCTTCAGGTGCGTTTTGTTGGATGTACGCAACGTCTCTGTAATCGCATACATATTGGCCAACTGGTGAATCCAGGTGTTCTGAATGCGAACCAAAGTACGCTGGCAACCGGGCCGCTGAAGATCACTGATTGCATATTCATCAAACGTTAATACCAGCAGGCATGTCTTCATGTGGCAAATCAAATTGCTAACCTGCACATTGGCTTTCTACACAGTCTCTGGAACTACTGGACATATTCCGACTCGAAGCGAATACAATGCGACTCGCAAAGACTTCAGGGCAAAACTCCGTGCTAGCCTGAAGAGAGACCGCTAAGCGTGGTGGCCTCATCATGCTTCAAAGTGGAAACAGCCGATGCCATTGGTAATCATCGTAACTTATTTCATCTGATACGGGGTACAGGAAGAAAGAGGCCTGCTGTTAGCTAGACTATATGTAACAGGATTGGACAACCGATCCACAGCTTGTCAAAACGCTTGGAGCGTTGGGTCGAATACCTTGCAATGCAGTTTAACCACTTTCGGGCATTAAGTGCCCTTCTCACGGGGTCATCTTCTATTATCCACTCTCATGCACAGAAGTCGAGGGTGATCAGACTATTGAAATTGCATAAGGCCGCGGGGCCAGTTAGAATTCCCCCAGCTCTCTTCAAATTCTGGGAATTTTCGCCTGCAGATAATTTACACTAGTTACTAGTGAAACTTCGGGATCAGAAAACTGTTCTGACAGACTGCAGCCGCTCTGTCCTAATCCCAGTTTTCAAGGGAGGCTCCCGTTCTGATTACGACCACCATAGAGGGATCAGTCTGATCACAATTGCCTTCAAATTGCTTGCGTTTATCATTCTCCACAGACTGACTGGCAGTCGTGAAAGCCAGATTCGGGAGGAGCCAGCTGTTTTTCGTCGAGGTCGGGGCTGCATCGACCACATTTTCACCTTGCATCAATTGTTGGAGCACCGCCAAGTTTATTAGCGACCCATCATTGTCGTGTTTCTCGACACATAAGGTGGATCACTTTGCCCTTTGGGACTGTCTGCTCAGGAAAGGTTTGATAAATATTTAAACATTATCAGAGCGCTTTACGCGCATAGTTCGGGTAGAGTGAGAGTTTATGGCAAACTATCGCCGCCCTTCAATATCTCCTGTGGTGTGAAACAAGCTTGCTCAATGCCACCTTTCCTCTTTAGCTTCGCCATTGACGAAGTCATGGAAACAGCGTCCACTGGACACGATCTACTAGATATTTGGTTACTTCTTGATGAGCGACTTCTTGACTTGGGGTATGCGGACAACATTGCGCTCATCTGTGACAGCTCCCAAACGTACCAAGCAGCACTGGAACGATTAGCACTGGCTGTCAATCATTTTGGGCTATGTTTTACTCCTTACAAATGCAAAGCCCTCCAAGATTGACTGATACCCACCCCTGGGCTGACCCTTGGTGGTGTTCAGCTAGAAGTCGTTCAGAGATTCAAGTACCTAGGCAGCTGTGTAGCACCCGTGGAATCGAAGATGTGGTTACGAACCGTATAGCGAAAGCTTGAAGTGCTTTTACCAATCGCCGCCATCTATGGTGCCGACGCGACATCACTCTAGCCGTGAATGGCAGAGTTTATAATGCAACCATCCGTTCAACCCTCTTATACGGCTGTCATCATCATCATCATCAACAGCAGTACATCAGCCATTTGAACTGATGCTTCGCTGCCATACAACCATGAGGACCTATGAAATAAAGAATAAGAAGAGGGAGAGGAGGGGGACTTACCTGAAAACCTTAATGCCCTAAGCAAACATTCAGGGTCAAGACGCCTACACCTTGTGTTAACAACATTCCGTCACAAACAGCTGGCTGTCGTGCAAAGATAAGGCGGCATCGGCGAGACAGCTTCCTTGCGGCTTTCACTGCCACGCGTCATAATCAGCCATTACCCCGCAGATAACTCAGCACCAAACACACTTTAAACAGACAATCCAATTAGGAGACGGCAGCAGACGCGCCACTGGTGTCGGTTGCGAGCCATGTCCTGTAAAGTCTCGAGCCAAGCACAAGGTGAGTCACGTGGGCTCCAACCCGGAAGGCGAGACGGACCAACGGCACCCAGTTTGGTCGTCAGTGACTTCATTTCCCGCTGCCAAGTCAACTTCTGTCCACCTCGAGCCTTGCGCCATCCGACACCTGGTAGACTGAACAAGGCCCTCCTAGGTAAGCGGTGACCAGGCATGCGTAGCACGTGCCCGAGCCAACGTAACTTATTCAGTGCTATCTGTTGTTCTAGCGAGCTAGCATGATCATCACCACCTAGTACTCGCCTACGCACATCATCGTTGCGGACACGCTGGTGCCATCCGACACCAGCAATGCTTCGCAAACAACGATGATCAAAGACTTGAAGGCGCCTCAGATCTTCAGACCGAAGGGGCCAAGCCTCACTACCATAAAGCAGAACGGCCCTCACTGTGGCCTTGTATACACGGCCTTTCAGACGGAGGGAAACTCCCTTCTGTCGCCAAAGATGACGCAGGTTCAAGAAGGCAGCTCTGGCCTTTGCAATGCGTGAGCTCACGTCAGTTTCTATGCGCCCATCATTGCTGATGCAGCTGCCAAGATAATTGAATTGATCAACCATCTCGAGTTCCTCGTTAGCAAGCGTCAAGGGGTCATCGAGTGGCTGGTGGTCCTGCAGCAACACTTTGCACTTTGAAGGTGCGAAGTGCATACCAAATAATGGGACCACTCTGGATAGACTATTCAGGGTTGATTGTGCCGCCTCAACATTGTCGAAAAGCAAGACGGCTGTGAAAAGACGGCTGTGAAAATTGGCATATCAGGTCGACAGACATAAAGAGGCTCGTCACATTCGACCATCGCTGCCTTCACAGCTTAGTTCATGCCTGGTGGGAGCAACGCGTGAGCAATGAGCATGTCGCGTATTTGGTGCAGGAAGAGCTAGTTAACCGCTCAGCACCATTATATCACGTACCAGGCTCCGATGTCTGGGCTACGTGTTGCGCATGCCAGACACCGACTGTCGCGATGTGCATTGTTTGCACACCCGAGGTGCGGTTGGAAGAGGAGGCGAGGAGGCCAAGTGATGACTTGGTCGAGATAAATGCAAACCCTCGAAGTTGGCCTCAGTTGGTGCCTGGCTGGGGTCCGAAGGACACGTTTGATTGGACACACTTACTGATATGGCGAAAAGCCGACCCCAATAAAGTTTACGATGTGAGTTTCTTTGTCCATTCCCCTCCGCTTAGATTCCCTTACCAACTACGATCCCTTACGATTTGCATAATATAATATTTAACATAATATTACTCGCAACGAGACTGCACCTTAATGTGGTGCGACGGTTTGCGTACCTCATTGACCCATTGAGCTATACTGGGTGATGCCTCCGAGCACCTTGAGAGCTACTCCTACCAGGTTAGTCAATGGTGAGAGGTCAGACAAACTCAGTCTCCTGGTCCTCAAGGTTGGAGGGTTTGAAATGGGATGGCGTCCATTTCTGTAAAACTATATCACTGCCAATTTCCCGCTGCCTTGCGGACAGGCTTTTGAGCCAAAGGCTTTGGATGAGGACCCTAATCGTCCTCATGTCTAGGTCTGGGCGCCATGGCAGTATCTCAGCCCACATACAACCATGACATTTTTTCAAACATAAACTTCATCCTGCATCGGCCGTCGCGCAGATTATCAAGCGTCACCTTATCTGCTGCATACAGCAGTGCGGATAAGCGAACACATGCTATTACTGGCGCCTCCTTTTTTTCTTTTCCACCTGTTTCTCTTACTCCCATCCCGACCCCCATAACTAACCTTCCTTCTATAATTCCCAGCTTAATTGACAGCAACCGAAGTGCCATTGGAGTAGAACCATCTGCAGCCACCATCCCACCACACCTATCGGACGCCTATCGGCAAAAGTCCCACATAAGGCCACGCTATCCCGTTTCCATGGCGACATTCAACGTTTGAGCTCTAAGACAAACAGGTCAACAGACTGCAATCGCACGTACCTTGGACACTGGGTATTGATGTATGTTGTGTCCGAAACTAGGATCAATGTCCCCAATGGGGTTACTGAATTAACTGCACCCGGCTTATCCTCTCGTTATTGGTTGCACGCATCCGGAGACGCCGATGCAGCACTCACGGGTCAAGCTGGTGTAGGTATCATTCTATGCTCCCAGGCTGAGCCATCGTTGGTTGATTGGATTCCGGTGAACAGCCGTTTATGTGCAGCTCGTTTGGCAACTCAGCTAAGGTTGATTCACGAAGTAGTACAAAACGCTGTTTGTTCGTGATTTCCGCTTATGCTCCCACCGACTGCAGTTCTAATGCTGTCAAGGTCACATTCTATTAAGAACTGAACGTGCTACTACGCAGTGCTACTAGTTCAGAAATTATAGTACTTGCAGGGATATGAACGCACAAGTAGGGCATCTGAGCTCTTCAGAACTTCAGCTGGATGCTAATTGTGGGCTTAACTCCGAACGGACTGACAACGGTAAGCGTCTGCTGCAACTGTGTACGGAGCACCAGTTGTTTCTTAGTAGCACTGCTTTTAGACACAGTGGGCGCCGAAGTGCCACTTGGCGTCCTCCTGTAGCTGGCCAGCGATGGACCCAAATTCACCACATAGCCATAAGTTACAGGTGGTATGGTTCCATCCTGGATTGCTGCTCGTACTGGAGTACCTGTGTCGACTCTGATCATGCCTTGGTACGCTGTCGTTTTTCCGTGAAATTCACCGGGAGGTGCACCAAGCATTTCCTCCGATTTGCAACTGAGAAATTGTCTCAGTCCTCGGTCCGGCAAGCCTATCAAGAAGCACTGCATATCGAAGTTCCGCTGTTTTGTCCTAATGACACTGAGCTTCAGTGGAATAGGATCTCGGCCGCCATGCACGACGCAGGAGCATCTGCTTGTGGTACTATCCATCGTCACCGCATCAGTCACTGGATATCTGCTGGACTCTAGAAGACACCTCCCGGTTGGTTCTGAACACATTGTGACCAGACGGGCTATTAGGCGTGAACTAAAACAGCGCTTACGTGTTGACAGGGAAGCTTGGTGGACCAGTCGGGCACAAGAACTGGAGGAGGCAGGTGCAGTAGGCAATTTCCGCAAGCTCTTCCAGCTAATCCGCACCACTGGTCCCAGAAAACGAGACGTTAGTGAGACAATCAGAGACAGCGCGGGTGCGCTGATACACAATAAGGAGCGCCGTATGGCTCGCTGGGCGGAACACTTTCAAGATCAGTTCAGCTGGTCCCCTGCTCCCGGACCTCTTCCCACTCAGGTGATGCAGGACGAACCATGGACGGTTAGTTTAGATTCTCCGTCGTAGGTCGAGGTCCGATACGTGATCACAGCCCTTAATCATTTTCGTGCTGCTGGCCCGGATTCCTTCCCACTTGCAATATTTAAGGATGGAGGTGAGGTCCTCTGCAACCCACTGATCTCCTTATTCGTATGTATCTGGATGTAAGTGTCCCGGCTAATTTGAGCGAATCGATTATAGTGGTAATATACAAGAAGGACAGTCGCACAGACTGTTATAACCACAGGGGTATTAGCCTAACGCCAGTTGTGACAAAAGTACTGGCCTCGATTCTCGTTCGTCACCTCAATGTGGAACGGGAATCTCGGATTAGGGAAGAGCAGGCCGGTTTCCGCCCAGGGCGTGGCTGTATAGACCGTACATTCACTCTGCGACAGGTGCTAGAGCAGCGCCACGCATACCACAGACCGACAATAGCTGTTTTCCTCGATTTCAAAACTGCGTTCGATTCAGTAGATCGATCGATACTGTTCGAAATACTTGCGCGGAAAGGTTCCCACGAAATATGTGAACATCCTTCGTGCTATATACTCGAACACTACAGGCCGCGCCAGGGTCTACGGTGGCCTATCTGATATCTTTCGGACTACAAGTGGCGTTCGTCAAGGACGTCCGATTTCCCAATTTTTATTCAATGTCGTCGTGGACACTATCATGGAATGTTCCCTTGCGGAATCTCACGAGGTTGACCTTGAAGTGCTGCCTGGTGAAAGACTAGTTGATCTTGATTATGCGGACGATATCGTCTTGCTTTTCGACCCTGAATAGCTTTTCTAGAGTGGTCGCATTATTTGGTATGCACTTCGCACCTTCAAAGTGCAAAGTGTTGCTGCAAGACCACCAGCCACTTTATGACCCCTTGACGCTTGCTAACGAGGAACTCGAGGTGGTTGATCAATTCACTTATCTTGGCAGCTGCATCAGCAATGATGGACGCTTAGAAACGGACATCAGCTCACGCATTACGAAAGCCAGAGCTACCTTCTTAAACCTGCGGCATCTTCGGCTACAGAAGGGAGTTGCCCTCCGTCTGAAAGACCTTGTATACCAGGCCACAGTGATCGCCGTTCTGCTCTATGGTCATGAGACTTGGCCCCTTCGGTCTGAAGATTTGAGGCGCCTTCAAGTCTTTGATCATCGTTGTCTACGAAGCATTGCTGGTGTCGGATGGCACCAGCGTGTCCGCAACGATGATGTGCGTAGGTGAGTACTAGGCGGTGATAAATATGCTATCTCCCTAGAACAACAGATAGCACTGAATAAGTTGCGTTGGCTCGGGCACGTGCTACGTATGCCTGGTCACCGCTTACCTAGGAGAGCCCTGTTTAGTCTGCTAGGTGTGGGGTGTCGCAAGGTTTTAGGTTGACAGAAGTTGACTTGACAGCGGGAAATGAAGTCACTGACGACCAAACTGGGTGCCGTTGGTCCGTCTCGCCTTCCGGGCTGGAGTCCACGTGACTCGCCTTGTGCTTGGCTCGAGGGTTTACAGGACATGGCTCGCAACCGACACCAGTGGCGCGTCTGCTGCCGTCTCTTAATCGGATTGCCTGTTTAAAGTGCGTTTGGTGCTGTGTTATCTGCGGGGTAATGGCTGATTATGACGCGTGGCAGTGAAAGCCGCAAGGAAGCTACCTCGCCGATGCTGCCTTATTTATGCACGATAGTCAGCTGTTTGTGACGTTATGTTGTCTACGCAAAGTTAAGGCGCCTTTACCCTGAATGTTAGCTTAGGGCATTAAGGTTTTCATGTAAGTCCCCTTCTCTCCCTCTTCTTGTTCTTTATTTCATAGATCCTCATGGTTGTATGGCAGCGAAGCATCAAGTTCAAATGGCTGATGTACTGCTGTTGATGATGATGATGATGAGTTTAATATTTTTATTATCTTATCTCCTTGTATTGCGGCACATTAGCTGAGATTTGTTACTCACCCTCAGCTAACGTGTATAGATACTGATGATGATGGTCCGCTACAAATATTGACGACTGGGTGCCCGGATGATTTGTTTGGCATCGACATTCTTGGACCGCAAACATACCCTACAAGAAGACATCGCTATATTTTGGTGATTGCAGGCTACTCCACCATGTGGTATGGAGCGGTTTCACTACAGCATAGACGCATGGAGCGTGATAAATGTTATATGGTAATTGCGTAGCGAAATGGTTATTACTGTACCAGTTATACTGCTCGCTGAACAGCTTTTGAAAGCATGCTCATAACCACTGCTTATCCTCCAAAAGGAAATGACCTGATCTAGCGCACGAATCGCACTCCACGTTTGGTTCGAGGACCTGAGTGACGAGGCGGTTGAGGGGGATTCGTGTGATCACGTTTTTCACACAACTTGATAACTGGCTACTTGCAATAGGTCTGGGTGTGGATGTGCAAAGGAAGAAGAAAGTGTGTATGACTGATCACGATTTGGTGCGCACCGAATTCCACATATATTTTCTTAAATTTATGTTTTCGTCGCCTGATTTGAATCGGCAAAAATTTTCTGTTCGTACCGTGGGTACTGTTGAGAAGAGTATGGAACTAAAGGATGCGATGGTTATCCGCCTTGGTGATATTGGCTGCATGGCTTTAATCGGCTACCTGTGGCACCACATCTGCGAACAGTTGACCGTTGCGGCTGAGGAAACGATGATTCGCGAAAACTTCAAGTTGCTTTATTGGTTTGATGACCACAATGCGACCATTGGTGTCAGAGAAGAATTCAACTTTTCCTGCGCATCTACACAACCCCGCCGACTCCGCAAAAGAATAATTTTCGCAATTTGCATCGATTCACTTGAGAGCTGGATCTTATCACGACTGCATGGTGGCCGAAGAAGGCGGAGCAGTTGGATACCACGCTAGACGTCGCCAACCTAAGGTGTTCTATGACTCCTTGAAGACGGTGTATGGACCCACGTCGCAGCTGCTGTGGACGCTGGTGAACACTACTTCGGATGCTTTCTACACTCAGACTGCAAACATAGTGCAAATCTGACGAACGCGCTTCGACTGTATCGTGAACAACCGTTGCACGGGCTGCAACAACAGAAGTTGGAGAGGTGCCTGGCGAACACGCTGATAGTTCATGAGACGCAGAAAACACTTGATCAGCTGCTAAACAGCAAGTGCGCCGAAGCATACATGATACCGCCGGAAGTGTTAAAACACGAGGAATCCGCGTTGCCATATGCGCTTCATCGCTTGGTGGAATACGTTTGCTTTGAAGAGGTGGTGCCAATTGTGTTGAAGGATACCCTTGTGCTACCACTGTACAAGGGCAAGAGAGTAACTAGTGTACCAACAATTACGCTGGTATTAACTTGCTGAACTGGCACTGTGGCTGGTGTTGGGTAACTTTGGTTGTCCGAGTTGGTCTATAAGTCTAAGTGAGTGCTTACACAGTAGTCTGCGAGTGATGGTGCAGCTGAGTTAAAAAAACCAGTCTTTGTTGTGTCTGGTGCGAAGCAACTCGGTGTCAGCCTCTATTTTGTTTAGCATACCAAACCGTCATAATGCTTGTGTTTTATATGAATTTGAATATGCTCTGTCTTGAACATCCATCGTTTTGGGATGAGAACCCTAGTGCACGAGACAACTTTCCATCTGTTGTTTGCCTGGGCATAGCCTAGAGGTAATGTACTTGTCTCGTAATATTGCGGAGCGGGTTCGAGCCTAAGTAAGGGCGACCGGGAGTGGTTGCGTGGCAGCGAAGCATCGGTACTGCGTACCGGCGTATTGCTGATATCTTTCGTTTTACTCCACCTTAATTCATTTTCGCTTGCATCACAATATCACATGTGTGATTTGATGAGCTTGTCCTTCCCCTTAGTTCCTTTTTTCGCCTGAACGGCACAACAGGAACTTCTATTGCAGAACACGTGGGCATTGTTTATGCATCGTGTGGGTTGATTTAGCTCTCCTTTGGCAGATCAACCCACTGCATTCCCTGTTTACTTAAGGCCATTTTTGTGGTGGAACATTCACGGGATCTGTTCTGGTCCCAATTGAACGAACTTGTTCTCCCGATTAGTAGGCGGGATTCGTTCGGTGCATACGGCACGGGCGGTTCTCATTTCAAGTATCTTACTCACTAGAGGGACCTGCGGGTCATCGTGTCACACGACCTTAGAGCATCACAGGACACCCTAAAGCGAAATCGATAGACGGACGCTATATGCGCACTACCAACCAACGGAAAGTGAAAAGATAAGTAAAAATAGAGTGATGTATACGTTTATTGCCGGAACGTACAGGCTCGCTAAGCTAAAAAGAGCACCCAACGAAGCTAGCTAGGGAGATGAGAGAAGTGACTTTCCCGTAGCGCAGGAGGTTGATTCCGGCGGCGGAATTCCGAAAGTGTATAGATATAAACAAAACTGGTCAACGAGCGACAGACACACTGCTTGATTTCCCTGTGTATGGATGAAACTATATTTTGGTAATGTTTTACACATCATGCAGGGAAATCTCCGGGTCACTATAACCTTGAGGAAGGCCGCAGCCGCAAAGATGATGCTGGGTGCCTTACGCAGCTTGCTCCCCCCTATCACTCCGGCAATTTTGAGAATCGTATTTACATCACATGTTCGCTTCCAGTTATCTATCCTCTCGAAATCTAAATGCGAGTCACTAAAAAGGGTTCAGAGGCGTGGCTCGAAACCTGTGGTGGGGCCTCGAGATCTTGACTACCCTCTTCGACTCCAAAAGCTAAACTTATTCCTCATGGATTATCGTCGGCGCCGTGGAGAGAGAATCTGGAAGTGAGGAACATGGACGACTGGACACGGGGCCACAAGTGGGAGTTGTACAAGATCAGAATACTTCACGTCCGTCCCTAGGGTACGCTTTCAATCCGCGTGGTGAATACTTGGAACAGCCTACCGGAGATTGCTGGTACACCGACAGAAGAAAGTTTCAAATGGCTTCTAGACTACCAACTCCAGAGTACGGCAGATTTCTGGTGCTCCTACTGCAACGGCGTCGATCTCCAGATGTATGTCGCTTCGCAGCCAGTTGCGTCAAACTTGCACTGACTCGAAATCGACGGAACTGACAGGGATCTCCCCTCCTGCTCTATACACACCAATAAAGCAATGTTCGCAATGAATTTAGCCCCTATTTCTGGCCAGGACCTCCGATGCCTTAGCTTGAGTCCATACCGCCGCATGTGGTCCGAGGTAGGTGGTTCAAACAGATTGGAAGACCTGAATCACTGAGGTTCTTCATAATTTGGACATTCCTATCAGGTAGCCTCTCAATCTGCGCCGTTCCATGGAAAACAACCCTAAGCGCCAAAGGCGTTCATCATATGACTTTCCACGTTGGTCCTCAATCATCCTAGTCGCCAACTTTTGAACTTTTTCATCCCTTTTACGAATGTCCGAGTGGTCTTGCCGGCGTTTACAGTGACATACACAGCTGAAAAGTAGGCCGTCGCAGGTGGCCAACTCCGCGCACTGTTCAGGATTCTAGTCCATCCAAATCTGGTGGTACCACGGGTTACAGACATCCCACAGCATGCTGCCGGAATCGTCAATTACCTGTATAGGGCAGTTTGAACTGCCACAAACTTCGCTAGCCACAAATCCAAGTTTGCTGACTGGTTGCACGACAGTGATTTAAATTAACTGTAGACACTGACTTTTTTTATCTGATTTACCTTGAAAACAATGTTTACTACACTAAATAACCTCGAACCTGGTCAACGGATTAAATTAAATAAAACTAAGTGGGCCGAAACCGGGTGTAAAAAGTGTAAAACTGCAGGAAAACGGGCCAGGTTGTACGGTAGGAACTGCAGTTAGGACTAGGGTTAGATTCCTTTTATTCTCTATTCAACACCCAGATTCCGGAGTATTTTGTGATACTAAAGACAAATGCGTATCCATGGTTAAACTTCGGGCTAGGGATAACCTTGAAATAAACTAACGCATTCATTGGTATATTGAGAGCAGGGGAGAGGGTCCTTGTCAGCTCCATAGGTTCCAAAATCATTCATAATTGGCAGACAATAGTTCAAGTTCAAGTGGAACCGGAACAGGAGGAATATCCCGTGAATCTTCCACCTCAAAAAACGTCGTTAAGCCAAAAGGGAATGCAGTGGATTGATTTATCAAAGTAGAGCCAGATTAACACACACGATTCACATGGTTAACCAAACACTGCCCACGTGCCTTGCACTAGCAGTCCCCGTTGTGTCGGTCACGTGGATAAAAAAAAGCGAAACGAAATAAGAGGAAGGACAAGCTTATCCAATTACACACGTGATATTGCGGTGCAAGTGAAAATGAATTAGGGAGGAATAAAAGCTTGAGGCATGAAGGTGAAGATTTTAAACTGCAGACCGTAGGCCTCAAGTCGCTGTTCATAACCTTTTACCGTCGTTTCCAATTATCTTTTCTTAACTCATCATCCACTATTGATCGCACAGTTCGTTTAAATTATCTGAATCGATACACACTTCTTCGAGTTTCGTTCCGCGTTGTTGCTCCGGTTCGCTGTGCATGCGTTTGTCGAGACTGTTCAGCGCTGCTGTTCGGTGTCTGGTGACCGGAATTCTTGCTAACACGAATTGCGTTTCCTATCAAGGCATACGGCTAGCTTCGGACACTTCGAAGTAACCGAGCTTCGGATTAAATGAGTTCGTAGCCGACCGAGATTTCCATTCGCCTTTTGTGTAGTCTTTTCCATTACATAAGTAGTGACTCCATTTTGAATTTATTTGGCTTTCGACGTATCCTATTTCAAAGTTCAGATCTCCCATTATACCGTTAACTCGCCAAAATGTCCTCAAACCAGATCTCTCCTTACGCTTACGAAAATTTTGTGGGTTTCTCAGTCCCTCCACTTGACGCTTCCAACTCGCATGTTTGATTTGTACAGTTAGAAGCAGTTTTCGAATGTTGCCGTATTAGTTCACAGTTTACCATGTTTTCTCGTGTTGCTTCGAGTCTCGCTAAGCATATGGCGATGGATGTCCTGGATTTGATCGCCCAAATTTCATCGCAGCTTTTCCGATACACGCGTACCCTCGTCAAATCCACAGAATGTGACGACGGCATTTCGAGTTAACTATGGACCAAATGTCTCCCAACAATTACTATGGCTATTCTCGCTGTTCCCGATGATGTGTCTTTAGACACGCTGGCGGACATTGCTGATGAAGTCCACGAATTTCCAAAATTGATCTTGTTCAAGCCTGCTATCAAATTCTTGTCGTTCCGGATGAAAACCAACTCCCACTGGGCTCTACGAATTTGACCGTATGCCTTCCGGTCTACAAAACGTCGCACAGACTTTTCATCGAGTTAACTAACAATGGATCGATCAACTGAGTCGAAAGCACCCTCGAGGTTGTGGGATACAGCTATGCTCAGTCTGCGATACGTTTGACGCTGTTCTAACACCTGCCACAGAGTGAATATATGGTCTACACAGCCTTGTTTGGAGTCGAAACCTGTCTGTTCTTCCCTAGTCCGGGATTCCCACTTAGCGGTAATTTGTCGAACAGCAATCGAGGCCAGTAATTTTGTCACCACTGGCGTTCGGCTAATACCCCTGTGGTTAGCAGTCGGTGCGACTGCCCTTCTTATACATTACCACTATGGTCGATTCACCCCAGTTAGCTGGGATGGTCTCTTCCTTCCAGACTTGTTCGAACAGAGGTCAGTGCTTTGCAGATGACCTCACCAACAACTTTAAATAGTGGGGCGATCCGTCAGCAGCACAAAAACGATTTGGGGCTGCGATCACGTTTCGAACCTCAGCCTCCGATGGTGCCTCTAAACCAACCGGCCATGACTCAGCGTGCAACATTTGAGTAGGAATAGGTAGAGAAGCAGGGAGACAACTGGACTGATCCCGAAAGTGCACCGCCCAACGAGCCATACGGCGCTCCTTATTGTGAATCAGAGCACCCGTGCTGTTGCTGATTGTATCACCGATGTCTGGTTTTTGGGACCAGTGGTGCGGATCAGTTGGATGAGCTTGCAGTAATTACCAACTACTCCTGCTTCCCCAGTTTCGGTAGCCCTACTAGTCCACTAGGCTTCTTTGTCATTACATTACATTGTGCTCAGGGCCAGCCAGGAGTTTGGTTCATGATTCTAACACGTTCACCGACCTCTCTCATATCCAGCGACTTATGCGGTGGTGTCCGATAGTGCCGCAACCAGCTCTTGTATGGTTCATGGCGGCCGAAATCCTATTACAATGAGGCTGTGTCAGTAGAACAAGAGAGCGAAAGTTCGGAAAGTAGGGCATGCTGGCTGACTTGCCTGATCGATGTATAACTTCCCAGTTGCCAATCGAGGGAGACGCTTGTTACATCTCTTGGCAAAGTTCATAGAGAAATGATAATGTATGAAGACACGATCAGTGTCGACGCAAGTACTCCAGAAAGGGTGACAATCCAGAATGGAACCACGCCATTTGCGTCGGCCGGTGGAAGAGTGGTCTGCAAGCCAGGCCTACAATCATATGGTCACCGGTTCGAATGCGCGCAGGGACGGGTGTCCTCGCGGTGGTTGTGTTCGCACGGCAGTGAAGCACTGTTACGGCGCATAGTTCACGATGTATTATTTTACATCATTTGCAACTTATGGTAGCGCGATCAACTTGGGTTCATCTTTGGCCGGCTATAGGGGGAGGCCAAGTGGCACTGCGGTGCTACTAAGAAACAGTCAGTGTTCCGCACACAGCTGGAACAGACGCTCGCCGTTGCCCGTATGGTCGGAGTTAAGTTTATACTTGCTACCTAGCAGAGCTTCTGAAGAGTCTAGACGACCCACTTGTGTATTCAAATCTCCTGCAACAACTATGAGGAGTAAGCCGGAATATACGAGTAAAAGTTTAAGGCACGGAGAGGAGAATTCTAAAACGCAGACCGGTGGCGTCAAGTCTATGCTCATACTCTGTCTGTGCCATCACAACTTATGCAGGCAGCGCGTTCCAATACCATATGACCCTACGCGATAACCGAAATGCTTCCCCATTGAGGTTTGTGCAACTTCAATGGGTGGCCACGAAGGGTTGGCATTCGAGTTGGGTGGGACAGTTCAGTTAAATCAGGACCAATATGATTCATTAGTAGATGATATGTGAAGACAAATCGCCCAGAAGTCGTCTGTAATGCATGGAAAACATAACCAACCTACGTAGCCTCTCAGAGTACCTCAGCTTCTTTAACCCATGCACCCTTTCCGTGCCAGACCGCAGGACCCTTTCAACTGCCATCCTGTCATGAACGGGGCATGGGGGATAAACCTGTATATAGTATTCCAAGTTTGGTCTTACAAAAACCGAAAATAGTCGAACGAACATAACAGTCGTCATGATTTGTCGCAGAGCCTGGAACTTAACGTGGTGCGATGGTTTGCTTACATAATCGACCCATTGTGCTACACTGGGTGGTGCCCCAGGACCCTTAAGAACTACTCCTACTAGGTTGGTTAATAATTAGAAGTCAGGCAACCTCAGGCTCCTGGTCCCCCGGTTTGGGGTTGAAAATGGAATTGTTTCCATTTCTGTAAAACTAAATAAATGTCACTTCCCGCTATCTTGCAGACAGGCTTTTAAGCCTAAGGCTTAGTTTGAATACCCTAATCGTCCTCTACTCTAGCTTGGACGCCCTTGAATGTCTCACTCCACATGCAACCATAACTATTTCCTTAAACGTTAACTGCACCCTGCATCGGCCGTCGCGCAGCTCATCAAGAGTCGCCTTGTCTGCTACATACAGCAGGGTGGATAAGCAAAAACATGTTACTGCTGGCGCCTCCCGTTTTTTTCCACCTGTCTGTCTTACTTCTCTACCAACTCCCATTACTATTCTACCCTTTCTCCAGTGACCCACCGGAAACCAAGATGACTGAGCCGCGATCAAGTATTCTTCTATTAAGACTACGATTGCCTCTTTATAGAGTATCTACACTATTTGCGACAGTCCGCTTCATGGGTTCATCCTTGTTATTTACATTCGGTCGCTGGCTCCATTTCCATTGGTTTACGCTTGCTAGCTACCTTCATTCTGTCGAAAATTACCTTGAGTTGCATTGACGACGTTTTGATGGATTGTACGATTGGCTCGGTTGGTGAGTCGTCTATCAGGCTGTACACTTATTCCCTCGGTCCAATATCACAACAAACCTTGACTCAAGTGCGCACCAATACGTTCCTCACAGGTGCGCTTCTTCGTCTGTGCTTTTGGAACCTGTTGGCGTCTGATCAGTCACGTGCACACTAAGTGGATGTTTACTAGGTGTACTTGCAGAGCTTGACGCTGGCGTGCGCCGACCACTTGCTGCTCGTCTGACCAATCTGCTTCTGATGACATGCTTACTTTCCATCGGGCTGGATTGCGCCCGTCTGGTACTCCGCGAAATACCAGGTGGCGTTCGATTGGCCGTCTGCCTACCGGTACCGTAGCATTTCCACTAACTAGCATTTTCAGCCCTCATCAGATCCTTTCCTTTTTTCCTTTTAACATGGCTTTGCAATGCGTTCCGTATTGACTTCCGCTACCTTAAGTTTAATGTCTTGGGCTTCGATAGTAGGACTCCTCTCCCGTTGTTGCTGCCGACCCTCGCTTTTGCAATTTCTACTCATGACACGCTTTTCTCAGCTGCACCGGATTCCGTTGCATGATGTTGCCCCTAACTTTGACTTCATATCTCCTCTCTTCCTTCCGGCATTCGATCACTCCCTACAATAATTTCTTGATGCTCTGGCCGTCGCAGAGGACAATAAACGGTGCCCTATCTGCTGCATCGAGCAGGGTGGATAGGGGTATGGATGCTACTGCTCAGGCCTTCCCGTCTTCTTATACCCCTTCTTGCGCTTCTTCATCCTTATCGTCCCGCTCCAACTTTGCTTATATCCCCTCCATTTGCAATCCCCCAATTCTTGGCCCTCCCCCAGCTTACTTCAACAGTCGCTTGTCTTCTAATTTCAAATCACACACAATCCCAGAGCCTCGCTGCAATCCAGTCGACAAGTCCATGTTCAACCAAGCGGACAACGTCAATTCATCCTTTTCCCTTTGGAGTACTCGTGTTTCGCTAAGACTGGCATGCCTCAAAGTGCGCACTTCGCTGCAGATTGGCCAACAGGCAGCACTTGCCCGCACACTAGAGATCCTATCGATCGATATTTACTGTTTATCAGAAACCCACCTGCAAGATTCGAGCTCCGTGCTTACCCTGCGATCCCCCACATGCGACACTGGTGGCACATTCTCATTGCGCCTGTCTGGCGATGATGCAGCTTCAAATGGAGCTCAAGCTGGTGTCGGCATTGTCTCGAGTTCCCGGCATGAAGCTGCCCTGACCGATTGGATCCCAGTAAACGGTAGGATGTGCGCCGTTAGATAAACTGGTTCGTTCCGTGCTACGAAGTCGCGCGGGGACAAACGGTGCCTGTTTGTCATTGTGGCCTACGCCCCTACAAACTGTAGCACTGGTACGGCAAAAGATGATTTCTATCAGCAACTTCACGAGCTCCTTCGTTACAGAGGAAGCACGGATACTGTGGTGTTGGCTGGCGATCTAAACGCCCAAGTTGGAAAATTGTCCTCTGATGAGCTTCATTTTGGCGGCCAACATGGTGTAGGCTCCCGTAATGATAATGTTGAGCGATTGCTACAGCTGTGGGAAGATGTTCGTCTCTTTCTCGCGAGCATTATCTTTCGACACAGCACCCGCAGAAGCGTGACTTGGCGGCCACCAGCCTCGGGCCAACCATGGACGCAAATCGATCATATCGCGATCAGTTACCGCTGGAGAGGCTGTGTCCAAACTGTCGCTCGATTTGGAGCACGAGCGTGGACTCTGACCACGCACTTGTCTGTGCCGACCTCCGGGTGCGTTTCGGTGGACGTCCGCAACGTCGATGTGAACGGATTGACACCAGCCAGCTGGCGAAGCCAGGTGTTCTGAATGTGTACTCAAAGTGCGCTGACATCTGGGCTGAGTAAGCGCCCACTGAACACCGTCGAAGATCACTGGTCGCATATTCGTCAAACGTTACTATTAGCAGGCATGTCTTCATCGATTTCGAACGTTCCTGAATGTTCTTCTTCTACACGTGATCAAAATCCACCTGACCTCTCGGGCAAAGATAGGGGGAACCACTAACCTTGCAGCTGACCTTCCAATTCTAGAAGTCGAAGGTCAGCAGAGACCTATAAATACAGCCAGGGTCCTCAGTCGTTGTACAGTGTTCGTTGGCTGCGATTAATACGTTATTTGTCAGGGTCATTGGCGTTCTGCTTTTTTCCTTCGGTTGGGCTAGAAGTTTTGTGGAGCAGTGAATTGTTATTTTGGAGTTGCGTCTAGTGAGAAGATTATAACAAATGGCGACGGAGAAAAGTGAATGTGATGAATTTTTCTGCCGAACAATTTCAAAAGCTGCTTTTTCAACACCAAGCTCAAATGGAGGCACAAATGAAAATGATTGAAAACCTGACACAATGCTTGAGTTTGCAGACAACTGGAGCAGCGACGCGGGACACGCAGGCAAGTTCTTTTGATCTTCTCACGAACGCCATCACTGAATTCAGTTATGGTGCGGATTCTGGAAGCACCTTCGAAGCGTGGTTCAAACGCTGGGAAGACATGTTCCAGACGGACTTCAGTCGTCAGGACGACTCCTGGAAGTTGCGATTGCTACTCCGCATGCTCAGAATAAGTGAACATTCAAGGTTCATATACCACATTTTGCCCAAAACAGCCGAAGGATCTGACGTTTGACGAAGCAGTGTCGCAGTTGAACGAAATTTTTGGTGAGTCGGTGTCCTTCTTTAGTATTCGCTATCAATGCCTGCAAATGGTCAAACAGGAATCTGACGATTTTGGGGCCTTAGCAGACAAGATTAACCTTGAGTGTGAACGATTCAAACTACGTTCTTTAACGGACGATCAGTTTAAGTGTCTCATTTTCGTCAGTGCTCTACAATCGCCCAGTGATGCTGAGATCCGAACGCGGCTTTTAGCTAAGCTGGAGCAGGATCCTGATCTGACATTGAAGACCCTCGTTAGCGTATGCAAACGGCTTCTCACTCTACAACACGACACTGCCATGGTCGATCGCAATGGTCTCGCACCAGCAGCTACTGTGCAACTCGTGAAAAAGACCAGGACCGCCAACGCAAGCAAATCCTTCAAGAGGCCTACGAAGAAACCGCCAACAACATGCTGGTCATGCGGCGAATGGCATTTCGCTAGCTTTTGTCCCTTCAAACATCATATTTGTCGGACGTGCTATAAACTGGGGCATAAGGAGGAATGCTGTAGTCAAGTCCGGTCGAAGAAAATGCAGAAGTCTCAACGAAGGGTTAATTCTAGAAGGGCCGGCGCTGAGTCTCTCTCCATAGTTGCCGCATTACAAAGCGAGTGTAAACCGAGACGACGATTCATCACTGTTTAATGAATGGTATCTCAACGAAACTGCAATCTGACACAGCCTCAGACATCACAATCATTTCCAGGTGCACATGGAATCACATAGAGGCCGAAGATCGTCGAGTCTCAGAAAGTTGCACATAATGCATCCGGCGGTGTGTTACACTTAGTCGGCGAACTCAATTGCAAGACTGCTTCCCAGGTGTGGAGAAGTCGGGAACATGCTACATTTCGGACCGGCCGAATTTGAATCTTCTTGGCCTCGACTGGATTGAAAAGCTGTACCTCCTCGATGTTCCCTTGAATCAGCTCTGCAACCGAGTTCGAGCAAGTCCAGACCCATCTGCAAAGTCCGTCGAAGACATGACGCGTACCCTGAAGCGAATACTTGCTTCTGCCTTTCAAGATGGCTTGGGCCACTGTACGAAATTCAAGGCAACACTGGACTTGCGACCAGGTGCTAAACCAGTGTTCAGGGCTAAAAGACCGGTACCATATGCAGCCATGTCAACCGTTGAGCAAGAGCTCGATCGACTGGAAATGTGCCGGAGTCATCACAGCCGTCAACTACTCAACATGGGCCGCACCTATTGTCGCAGTAAGGAAAGCAAATGGCAAGGTACGCGTCTGCGCTGACTTTTCAACTGGCCTCAACGCCGCGCTGGAAGACCACCAGTATCCCTTACCTGTACCAGAGGATATCTTTGCAAAGCTGAATGGTGGTAAGTACTTTGCAAAGCTTGATCTATCCGATGCTTACCTGCAAGTGGCTGTTGATGAAGTCTCGAGGGAGATGTTGACGATAAAACACTCATCGTGGGCTATTCCAATACAACCGCTTGCCATTTGGTGTGAAAACGGCGCCAGCCATCTTTCAACAGTTGATGGACACCATGCTAGCGGGTGTTTCCTGGACCGCTGCATATCTGGACAATATCATAGTGATGGGTCGAACACCGGAAGAACTCTTAAACCGCTTGGAAGGAGTGCTTGGTTGCATACAGTCGTACGGTTTCTGGATCCGTGAGGAAAAATGCACAGGTTTCACGCCGCTCATCAAATACCTCGGGTTTATCCTCGAAAGGGATAGACGTCGATCAGACCCGGAAACATCGAAGCCATTAGAAAAATGCCTCCACCCACAGATATACAGTCTCTGCCGTTCCTTTTGTGGGCTCATCAGCCACTACAGCGCATTTTTGCCTAAGATGCACCGCATGCGTGCCCCGTTAAACAAGCTCCTATCCAAAGATCAACCTTGGAACTAGACAGCAGAATGACAGAATGCCTTCGAACGCGTCAAGTCACTGTTGTCTTCCAACTTGCTTTTGACACATTTCCATCCCTCCAAAGAGATCGTCTTAACCACATATGCATCAAGCCATGGAATTTATTGCAGTAATTGCACACACGTACGCCGATGGATCTCAAAAAGCAATCGCCCATGCCGCCAGAACCCTTACGAAGGCCGAGAAGAACTACAGTCAGATTGAGAAAGAAGCATTGGCCATAGTGTACGCGGTTAAGAAATTCCACAAAATGCTATACGGCCAGCCGCTTCAAGCTCCTGACAGATCACAAACCCTTGCTCGCTATCTTTGGTTCGAAAAAGGGCATCCGGCCTACACAGCCAACAGGCTACAACGTTGGGCTCTTACCTTAATGGGGTATGATTTCGAGATCCAATATCAGTCGACAGTTTCCATTGGCCAAGCAGATGCACTGTCACGCCTAATTGATACCCGTCAGCAAGAACATGAAGACACAATCATTGCCTCGGTGGAGATTGAACCAGACGTCAACTTTCTGGTAACTGATGCACTGCACTGTCTACCAGTTACCGCAGAAGCTGTGCGGACCGAAACACTTCGGGACCCAATACTCAAGAAGGTTACTCAGTTTCACAAAACAAGTTGGCCACGTTCCTGTCCATCCGCCGATTTGCAACAGTATTTTCAGAGGAGACACTCACTCTCTATTGTAAAGGATTGCATACTATTTTCGGAAAGAGTGGTCATACCCAAGACACTTCAGGAGCGCCTTCTTCGACAGTTCCACGCCGGGCATCCTGGAATCAAACGGCTGAAGGCGCTTGCCGGCAGTTATGTATACTGGCCCTTAATGGACAAACAGTTAGAGGAAATAGCCAGACGCTGCCAAAAGTGTGCCGATGTCTTGAAAGCGCCACCGAAGCAGAACTCTGTTCATGGCCAATAGTTACTAAGCCGTGGTGCCGCATTCATGTCGACTTTGCAGGGCCGATCAACGGGGAAGTTTCCTCATTATAGTCGACTCATACAGCAAGTGGCCAGAAGTATTTCTCATGGATAACTCCACCACCAATGCCACCATATCGAAATTGCGCCAAGCCTTTAGCAGATTTGGCTGTCCTGAGACGATGGTCACTGACAATGGCTCACAGTTTACTTCAGCAGCGTTTAAGGAGTTTTGCAAGCAATGCGCCGTCCAGCACGTTCGCTCGCCGCCGTTTCACCCACAGTCGAATGGCCAGGCAGAAAGATTTGTCGACACATTCAAGCGAGCCCTCCAAAAATCAAACAGGGAGGGACGAATAGAGGAGGTGGTTGACCAGTTCCTTTTCCTCTACCGATCAACACCGAATCCACAAGCACCAGACAGAGTCTCGCCAGCACAGGCTACGATGAACCGGAAGCTCCGCATGACTTTCGACGCCATCCGACCGGGCTCGGAGTCCTCTGTTGGTGAAAGAAACCGCAGAATGGAACAGGATTTTAACCGGCGGCATGGAGCAAAGAAGCGATCATTCACGCTTGGACAGAAGGTGCTAGTACGTGACTACCGGGAGGGCCATGCAAAATGGAGGCCAGGGACGGTCAAAAACAAGCGCGAAAACGTCATGTATGACGTGAAGGTAGGCGCAGAGGTCTGGCCGCGGCATGCAAACCAGTTACGGCCCCACATTGTGTCAGCCAGAACAAGTAAGGCCTACTGACCTCCCGTTCGATTTACTGGTGGAAACTTTCAACCTGCCGAAGGTAACAGTAGACGACTGCCAAAGGTCGAGCAACGAATCCAGAATAAGAACATGGGAACAAAGTTCTCGGGCGCTTCTGCCAAGGAGGTGGACCGACAGGCAGAGAACACCGTCCCGAAGACTGCAAGATGATCCCAGGCTTTCCTCTTACACCTCGGAACATATCTCAGGAGG
>OX104066.1:62981073-63172224 GCA_944474145.2 Dicrocoelium dendriticum
CACACAGACTGTGAGTGCGGGAACCCATCAGTAAAAGCTTTGCTTATTTGCGGAACAGCATGCATGGTCCCAGCAAAATATAGCCGCTTCATCATAGTACCCACTTCACAGAGATAAGTCAACCTTCTAATGTGCCATTTAAAATTCCATTGCACTACCTAAAAGCCTACTTTCTAGTAGTGCTACTTTTTATATGACCTTTCTTGTTGCGACACATCACCTACCTGGTGTTTCTGACACCCAACTAACTTGTATTCATTGCTATGACGACAACATATACGTTAGGCTCTTGAGCTGCAATGAGTAACGTTTCAGTAAGTTGGAGGAGCGACCTCGCACTGTCTCCGGTGTCTTAATGCAGGATAACTTTGTCACGCAAACGACACTGCCTCCCAGTTAGTGATGCTTCTCATTGTACCAGGTACAAACCATTACTCAGTGTTTGCGAGCTGTAAGTTATGTGCCATTTAAACGGTAGCCCGCAATGTCAGGAATATTTGTGAATGGTTTAAACGTCCATATCCGACAAGGTATTATGCTGACGTAGTTAAAAGGACTGAGTACCCATTGAGCCGGTTAGTAAGTAAATGCTAACCGCGCCTTCTCTAAGCATTTGCAGTTACTTTGCAGGATTGACCAACCAGAGGTCGCATATGTTAATACAGTATTCACGCACCGCACCCAACTTCCAACATAAGTGCAGCATAAGTAGACACAACCACATATCCGAAAAGCCGGCACGATCAGGTAAAAATTGTCTCTGCCTAGTGTGCCGCTAAATGTAATTTCAATAATCCTATGCATAGTTGTTTAGCTGTTTGCGCCTCACAGCTTGTTCCGTGTCACAGCATTCACGCCAGCACAGGCAATTTCTGGTTATGTTGTGTTTCCTTGGAAAAGTACGTCGCGATTCAGTGCGTCACAAACGCATGATATTTATGCTGGCTGTGTTCACCTGTATGTGACACACGTTGCTATACGTCTCCCTCGAAGTGGGCGCGTTGCGTGTTCACAGCGCCTAGGATGCACCACGATTATGAGAATATTAGGAATGTGTACCAACATCACTGTTTACCATTTAGAAATATTTTTCAACACATTGAATATCTGGGAATACACACCGCTAAGTTAAGCGGGCAGTTACAAAACATGACAGGATCATTTGGTACGTCACGTGCTGTGAGTTATTTGTGTTTTGTACGTTGCTAATATCCATTGCATGCACGGGTGTTGAAGCGTACGTTTATGACACCCTCATTACTTCGGTGGTTCCACAACTACTGCGTCCTATCGCACCCACGTGGGCCTAGTAAATGCACCACATGCAGGCATGTTTGTGGGCCAACTCACGTTTCCCTAGGCATGAATTTTGTGTAACTGCTTTCCAAAGCGTATGCCGGAAGTGCATACCGTTCATGCAAGCATGCAAGTCCGTTAAAATATGCCTCACTATTTTGCATAATGACGTCATCGGCACAATTGGTTATCTGCGCTGGTGGAACGCCGTTAGCATAAGCCTACGCAATAAGCAATTTAGGACATACCTCCATGGCGCATTTATATATAGGCTTCCAAGGCTACACCGAGGTTATCAAGTGTAGGCAGATGTTCAAATATCAACATCTTTTTTCTCACAAGGTCATTTGCTTCATCCGCTTTTTCGTTGGTCAAGCTTCATCATAACATAGGACCATTTCACCTATGCTTAGCGCACGTATCGTTGGCCATGGGCCCGCACAAAACCTTGCATACAGCCTTTTCACAGTGCTTACAACTTGTAAGTTTGAATCCCCCTATTAAAGCGCAATTATGTTTTTCTCTAACATTACGCTCCTACATGCGTATACGTAAACTATGAAGACATATATGCAGGCACATGTTAATGCGTATGGATTTCCGTTATCACCATATATATGCATATAACTTATTATGTATTTACTTTAATCTGCATGTATAGGTTAAATATCTGTATAGTGCTAACCTATAACCCTATGCGTGTGCATTCGCCTAGCATAAAGGTTTGCATATATAATATATATTTTCACCTTTCGTTTACGTATAAATATGGATATATGTATTTGGTTGACGGCATCCGGTTTTGGGTTTGCCTGTCACTGTGGCCAGATAGAGGACGACTGGCCCAACAGGGGGACCATGTTTGCTTACACTGCACTACCGGCAGCACCAAACTACACCCCATGTCCAGAGTAAACCCGATGGAATGAGCATTTGATGCCTGTAGATGGAAGCAACGTTCCATCACATGAACCAGCCCACAGGCCTCCACAGGCCTCCACAAGCATACTTTAGTTAGGAAGCAACGAAACACAAGGTAAAGGATGGGCCGTAGTCCGCTTCACACTGAGTGCATTGAAGCACTATTCGAGCCTAGCAAGGTTACAAGGACCGTGCACCCGGTCTCCTCCAGCAACGGCCAACTGCCTCCTGGGGCAAGAATGGACGAGGTAGTGGGTAATAGACAGGTAGGTACCCTGTCAACATGCCCATCATGCACACCAAAACTGGGGTAGCAAGCAACAGCCAATCACTTTAGACAACGAAATCAAATCAAATAAATCGAATAGTGCATACAGATACGGTGACAACAATACAACAAATGAGCCTATGATATAACGTCTCTGTTAAATATCCGCTATAGTGTAAGCAGACAGAAAATACATTTTAAGACACTGACATAAGCGCAAAAATGGCATCAAAGTTACCTACAATTATTTTGAGCGAAGTGTAAAATTTGACAGAAGATAGTTCACATAGACATCAGTGAGACAACATAGCAAACCCACCATTTGAAATAAAGAGCACCATCATGCAAGCAAGCGGTTAGTAAATCGAATGCAGCTTGCCTACAAAGTTTGCTCTGGTTCTGCCTACGTTCTCTGCAGGACCCGTCGTCGTTTCGGTGTTGGCCCCGAGTGGCCCTGCTCATGGCTCACCAGGCCTGCCTGCCTCAGCCACTCGCGACTGCATGTGTTACAGCGCCATGCGCTCCATGTCGATGGCGTACAACTCA
Source organism: Dicrocoelium dendriticum (assembly GCA_944474145.2). Classification (NCBI taxonomy): domain Eukaryota; kingdom Metazoa; phylum Platyhelminthes; class Trematoda; order Plagiorchiida; family Dicrocoeliidae; genus Dicrocoelium; species Dicrocoelium dendriticum. The sequence goes on from OX104066.1 coordinate 62,984,105, forward strand.
TCGGCGCCTGCCACTTTGTACTCGCGGCTTCTGCGCCTGCATGAAGTCTTTCTCCTGCAACTCGGTAACTGCCATCATGGTCAGATCGCGCCATGGATGACGAGCAACCGCGTTCGATTCGCACGACCCGCAACTAAGAGTAGAACGTTAGAGGCTCAATTTGCACAAGCCGTAGTAACCTAGCTTCTGTTTCCCCTATTCGGCTGCTCAGTATACAGCTAACCATACAACAGCTGCTTCGGTACCCGCTTTGAATCCATATGCCACACCTGACTGAGCCCCCTTAGGTGTCCCTTCAAACGTATGCAGTCCACTGCATACATTACAGCCCGGAGCCACGCTGCCGTGTCCACAATTTGGTTGCATCAACCGATGGGCAGAATCCGTCCCAAACCTGGTGGATAGAACCGCTCGAGATATCGTACATCCCGCCGGTACCTCTCCCACTTTTTACTTCCACGAATAGGAGAACGGACAGCAACATGGATTAGTATATTATCAGCTTCCTGCTGAAAGTAAGCTGTTGGTTATTCCACACTCGGTAGTCCAGCTTCGCGAATGCCGCCGCTGCCTTAGAACCGCGGATACCAAGCTCGCTGTGCAGCTGCTTCTTAGTCGACATTACATCCCTAAGTTAGCAGAAGCGGGAGGTGATTTTTAATAATTTAACACCAAGGCTGAATGGGGGAAATATTGAAACTTGCAACTCCAGGGAAGGCTAAAGAGTGGGTTTTGCTTTGTTGATGACCAGCCAGAATTTTGCTGCTGTCGTAGCCAGAGAACAAGTCATGGGCTGCAATGCCTCAGCGCTGTGTGCAGATAAAGCTTAGTCGTTAGTAACCAGTAACCTAAGGATATTTGCCTCACAGACTAGGGTTGTTGCATTGAAACGACGGATATTCAGCAATCCACCATCAGCACGGTGCTCCATATGAACCTCTTAAGCACAGGCGACATCAAAAAAGCACAAGTCAGCATCGCATGATGATAAATATTAAATAAGATAAGTGCCAATACACATCATTGCTTCATGCCAGCGATAACGATAAAGTCATCCGAGGTCGCACAACTCAGCTGCACCCTCACTCGCATACGACTGTGAAGACATTCAATTAAAATTATATATATATACATACATAAATCTACTTATGCATCTATATATACGCATATATATGTATATATATACATATACATAAATTCCCATTAAAGTAATATAGGTATATATTCTTGTACACGGATATAGGTATTTCCGTCTTCCTACTCTTACATATTAATGTGTTTAATTTTTATCTTCGTTATTTATCATTGAACGCACCTTGGTGCTTTGCCTTATGCAGCACGTAAAATATACATTCATTTTTACATTTTGCAGCCACTGTTCTCTTTTCTTAAGTTTAGCACAGTTTGCCAATTTTACACTTATCAGTTCACGCTCCCCTGCGTTACCATAAAAATGTCTCATTCACTTGCATTTAAGGCAATTGATGAGTTCTGCTGAGGCACACGTGTCCATCCTTTCATCCTTAAATAATCAGCTCGAGCTAATTCAGAGCTTCCCCAAAATCTTACACATCAGTATTCGGCGTCCTTCGCCGTTCCCACTAGTACATTTCAGTCTTCCTACTCTGTTTTCCTGTTATTCGTCTTCATTCCTCTCATACTGTAACTTGAACATTTACCCAGCAGTACAGCGTCATTACACATACATATCACCTCAACACAGTCTACAAACAGTCGCCGACTTTGTAACCTAGTAACTGCTAATCAATAGACTCGTTAACATATAGTGCACAGCTGAAATATAGCTATCTACTGGCACAGTTATTTGCTTATCTATTACTAGCTATGTCTATAACACCTACTTATACTGAAGTCCAGCTCTCTCACCAGCTTTTCCCGGCACAGGCTTCCTCGCTAGATGCACAGATGTCACCTACTCCTCTGCAACACCTAATTAATTGTAGTTCAGCTCTCTCACTGGATTTTCCAGGCTCAGGCTTCCTTAGTTATTTCTCATTAGCCCCCAGCACGATTGAAATAGCTGCGCGTCGATGCGTCCTAGTGTACTAGGCTCTGAACTATTTAACAATCTCATCGAAAGCTTGCGCTTCTCTCGTCCACTGTCCTTCTATCACGAAATCTCTCTTAGCTTTCTTCTGTCGTGCAAGCATATCCATGTATTCCGCGCAAGCCGCTGTTTTGCCTCATTTCTATATGATCATTTATCCCTTACCCGCAGTATCGTCTTAGGCTTTTTACCTGTAATCCTCCAGCTCTTGGGTTAGCATTCCCCGGCTCTATTTAGCTTGGTACTATTATCTTAGCACCCTAGCTGCTGCGGTTAGGCTTCATGTTTTTATATCATCAGCAATCTTAATGTACGCTTGCGTTCTGGCTTTTCGCCGCCCTTCCGTCAATTAACCTTTCTCAGCTTTTTAGTTCAGCACTTCTCTCATCTTGTCAGTGCTGCTCATTTATAGGTGTTCATTTCTCACTTACTCGCTGCTGTGTTTGCGACACTTACCCATGTATGAGTCCAACAGACGCACTGGCTTTTCCTGGGTCATCATACCCTTGTACCATTTTTTAGCACTCTAGAATAACCCGCTTCTCTGAGCAACGCTACATTTACATTTGTTCCGCACGTTCGCTTTCCTTTAACTGATCTTTATTACTTCACTTCTATCGATCAATGCTTTCTCACCTAGTATTCTGTGTCCGTTTCGGCAGCAAAAGTTTTAACACTTACTTATGTAGGAGGTAAGCTCTCTCACATACTTCCCATCTCAGTCAGCCATTGCACTATACGCTTACTACCCACGTGTCGTCTTTCTGGCTTGAGCCCCGGAAGCTTTTTAGTCAGCGCTTGAATTCTATCTACTCGCTGACTTACCACCAATTGACCTTTGAATGTCTTTCCTCGCAAGCCATTTATAACTTCCCTTACTTATTCGGCGTTCCCTATCTTAGTGGGTTGGCTACCAGCTGTTTATCTACCACCCAAACACCTCTGGGCTTTAAATTCTGCTTTCTGTCTTCCCACGCAGTAGTTGCATCACAGCAAACCGATGCTGCGTTTTTTGCTCAATGGCGCAACGCTCTGTATTTCAGGTAGAATGTAGCAAACAACATACACGGCCATTGCTTTCGCAGAACATTCAAGACACTTTCAGCACAATCATTGTTGCACGTTGTACATAATATGTCTCCGCTAAAGGTTATACCATAGGGCTTAAACAATGTATTTTCCCACGTCTGTTCTTTGTGGCCTTGTTTGTCTCTCACCATCCCTTTTCTCCGAGGTCCGGAACTTCTTGGGATCTGGGATTGGACCAAAAAAGAGCCATTGCCCGGGACAGGACATAACCCACAATGACCTACAAAGAACATGGCTGTACAACAAATGGATACAACTGTACTTACTACCATGACCTTACTCCAATAATGACAGCTGGGCACGCGGTCTTCACGCTCCTGAAATGTATACATAACTCTGAAAAATCGAGAGGCAGGAAACTGATATTTTTCTCACCTGGACACTCACGAAGACATCTCTTCGTGAAGCTCTCACCATGCATGGACCTCAGTCATTATGGCGGTCTTGATCAAAGATACCTGATTGACTAACAGAGGAACTCGGAAGTCAATTGAATGCGGAGAACCGACGGTGCAATCAGCCGGCAGGCTGCTCTGCCAGTTTTACGTTAGTGTACAAACGGATTTCTGACAGTGTTCTAGGACGTGGTGGGTTTTCACCTGAGAAGCGTTCTCCCTATAAATAGCCACAAAGGTCCGCTTAACAACACTGCGGCTTGGCGGATGTGACTCGCCACTGAATAAAGTCATTGCCAACAACTACATACTGGCAAGTCGACTAGAATCATAATTTAATATTTTCCTGACACGTTCAAGAGTAAGATACTCTCTGCCTACATATATCGTTTTCACTACACATGTAATGCCCTGACTGTTTACACTACGCACGCTAGAACCCAACGTGTCGTCATGCATTGACGACTTTATTCCTCATGATTACGTTTACAATTTCTAAAGCCTGTACAACTATCGGCTTACTGCCGATTACATACGTAGCAACGTGTTTGTTGCGAAACCTAATTGCATGTACTTGCTGATCATGCCTGGTTTGGTGTGTCTCGACAAATTCGAGAATATGCTACTTAGTTACTCATTTGATTGCAAAACAAATTACTACAGTTTTAGTGCATTTTCCTTTACAGATGTACTAATACTTCTCAACCAACAAATCAATGACTACCAAAATATGAAACCAGCATTCCCTGACCAGACGAATCGCGTTCCGCGCGCTTCTGGCTTTTGCTTCGGAGAGCATTTGCTGCGTCTCGACTGGCGACTAGACCTTCCCCCAGGTAGAACCTCTTTACGGTATCTTCAGCTAGGGGATTGTGCGCTTCAATAATAAATAGCTCTTATTCATATATTGGTCTTTTACAGACTTTACTTGAGGGGGGCGAAGCTGTGTTTATGGCGACCACATGATTCCGTTAGAACTAATGACCGCGACAGAAAATTTGGTGAGACCCCAAATAACTTTTCTCATCAGGTTGGTTAACTACTGTGATACGTCCATTCATTGTCACTTTTTGTGCATATTTCGGGTTTTACTTCGGTGGCCTTGCATCCTTTTTGGCTAGACGCGTGTAACGTAGTTAACGACCAGGTCGAAAATAGGACCATCGCCAAACCGACATAGGTAATAACTACCTAAAACATTGCTGTTCACAGTTGAAAGGAGTAAACGAACTACGTGACACCAGAGCTACAAGGATCAAACTTTTCACCTCAGCCCAGCCCTTCCTCCGCACGTCCTCGACGAGAACGACGATATCATAGAGTTGCAGGTAGAGATGAAAACCTTTGAGGAAATAAATGCAACGGTTCTCATAAAAGAGGTCTTCGAGGTCCTCAAGTTGTCACAAAGCTTCTGGGCGAAACGGGGGTGGGCGACTTCAAGCCGTCGTAGCCCTTAAGAAAGATGGAAATGTTTACCCAAACCCGCCACGGTAGCGGACGCAGTACTCAAGGAAACGTAACTGCATAGGTTGCAGAGTGAAATGCGCAACATACTCTTCGCAGATGCCAGCGCAACATTGACGCTGCCGGCCGATACCACCCAGCAAGTTTGGGAATGCTAATGTCGTAAGAATGAAAGCGCAGATCGCCTCATTCACCAGGAAGTTTAACGATTTGACTACTACGGGGAGTAGCTGCCGATGCCGTTCACCGAGTTGCTGACGTCCAACTCGATCGATATCCTTGTCAAACTCTCCACGTCCAACTACTTACTAATAATGTTATCATTGGCCATTTGGCCCACAGGAAGGGTCTTGCCGCCCAACATGTTCCTTCAAACGCAACGCGCAGGGCAATGGGCTGATCAGCATGTATGGACAAACAAAGTAGCTTGTCAACACGGTCGCCCTTTCTTCGTCACGGCTTGTCAAACTGATGTTTGCTATCGTTTCCATCCTAAGGCAGGAGTTAGCGTCTGTCTTTGTGATCCTAATGACGTAATCGGAAAAGGAAATGCTTCTCTAGGCGCAGGAAACGGCACCTGCATTCGAGTGTACAGTCGGCGCGCACACAAGCTTAACCTCTATCTGCGACGTTAATTTTGAGGAGTATTCCTTGCCGCGGATGTCCAGAACCCTATAATCGGGATGGATATCCTTAAGCACTTTTGCTTGCTAGTCGATATTAGAAGACAACGTTTCATCGCTCAAATAACTAAACCTGTCCTCGTTGGATTATTCAGCGATGTAGCAACTCCCAGCTCAGCGCACGCTGCTGGCAACTCATCTGTCGGTAAGTCACTACTTGCGAGTTCTCCGAAGTTTTCCGGCCCGCATCACCTATGCCAACCACCACCGCAGCACATCCGCAGCACGAAGTTACCAAAGTCCGCAGACTGACTTCGGACAAGCACAAAACCTCCCGTGCGGAATTCGCGCACTTGCTCGAACAAAAGATCGTCTAAAGTTTCAGCTGCCCTTGGTCTCCACCAATTTTCCTGGTGCCGAAAATTCGGGAGACTAGCGACCATGGGGACGTCATGACGCTCAAAATACATAGCGGTTCCGGACCGATATCCGCTTCTTTACATACAGGATATAACTTCCGGTCTACATGGCGCTCGCAGGTTCTCAAAGCTCAGCTGGTGCGAGCTTATTATCAGATCCCCATCGCTGACGAGGACCTACCAAAACTGCCGCTACCACCTCATGTAGGCGGTTTGGGTTTCTTCGAATGTCCTTCTGTCTGCACAACACTGTGAAGGTATTTCAAAGCTTTACCGACTCCGTCATAAGTAGACTCGACTTCGTCCACGCTTGCGCCGTCAAAGTCTTGGTGGCCAGTTCTTCGGAAGGGAAATACCGAACATATCTACGACGCTTGTTTGAACGGTTGAAAGTTACAGTCAACACCGGCAAGTGCATTTTCATGCACCTTTTCATGGAGTTCTTCGGACACTAACCCGATGCCGAGGGGTCCGCTTTTTGCACGACAGATCCCAGGCAATGCTGCATTTCTCAACCAACGACCATAGCCGGCATTTGAAGCTTCAACTGCTTGGGCAACTACTATCACTGATCCGTGCTACACCGCGCCGAGCTTATGTAACCGCTCACGCATCTTCTGTGTGAATGCGGCAAAGGAATGTTAATCTCACGCCTAGAGCCTGTAAAGGATTCGTGGCCAACAAAGAAACAATTGCGTCCGCCGTTATGCTTCACCACTTAGACTAGAACCCTCAGGTCAATATGGCCGTCTACGCCTCAGAACACGCAAGCAACGCTGTTCCATAGCAGTTTTCCTAAGGTAAATGGCAACCATTAGTTTTCTTCTCTAGATGTCTTCAGACAGCCGAGAAGAAATACAGCACATTAGGCCGCGTGTTACTTGTCATTTGCGACACTGTTGGCCACTTTCGTCGCGTTATTGGAGGTAAAGGTTTTACGATCATCACCGATCAAAAGCCACTTGTCTACGCCTTCCGGAACCCTGTACCTCAACACTCCCCGTGGGAAGTTCAAAACAGCTCTACCAGCTCCGTTTCCTACGTGTCGTGGCGGACACGCTTCCCAGATTAAACTCTCTGGCTCCGACCGGTCGTTTGCTCGAGCCGTCAGCTATGGCTGTAACTCAGCAAGCCGAACATGAACACCTTAAGGGATGTCCAAACTAAAGCTGGCAAGTAGACAGCTATTTTCGTCTACGAGTACAACAATGTGTGAAGTTTCTACCGGAGATTTAGTTCTACTTTTACCAACAGCGTTTCGCTGAAAAGTCTTAGATCCGCCGCAGAACGTCCCGCTTCCTAAAATTATAGCCGAGAGGTAAGTCTGGCCCAACATACAGTGTGATGTCAGCTTTTGGGCACACAACTGTTGGACACGCCAGCGGACCAAATTTAATCGTCGTGTTGCTGCTCCGATCGGATGTTTCAGTTAGAGGCAACTCTATTCGCCCATATCCACCTCGACATTTTGGTGGACCACTTCGCCAGTAAATTGAATGGACTACATACTGGCGACGGTGAATCGTGCGACTCGTGCGCCCGAAACTGTAGCAACTCTCGACGTGTCTGTCGAGACCATAACGAGCGCGTTCGTCAAAAACTAGTTTGCTGCACACGGCTATCCAGCCACTGTCACTACCGACCGTGGTCCGCAGTTGGAATCGTCGACTTCCAACGACCTAGTCAAAGCTTTCGGACGTAAGCGCATCCGGAGAACTGCCTAGCACGCCCAGGCAAACGGTATGGTGGAAAAGTTCCACCGACAGCTTAACTTTTCGCTAGGTGCCGCTAATGCACTTAGGCGGACAGAAGTGCTGCGAACGGCATTACTCGGAATTCGATCAGAATTGAAAGCTGATCTCGACAGGTCCAGCGCCGAAATGGTTCCTGGACAACAGCTCTGATATCATGCGACTTTTTCTCCGAGCCCCAGCACTCCTCGGTACGACGCACACTACGCTTGAAAGTTAGCCACGAGCAGGGGCCGCAATAACTCGGCCGACGTACGGGAACAGCATCGCAAGCCTTGCGTTACCAAAGCTCCTCAATGTTGCACGTTAGGCTTCTTCCACAGCGATGGTCTAACCAGACTACTCGGACGACGCACCTAAGGTTCATTTAAAGTTCTGCAACGCAAAGCTCGCTTCTTCGTCGTCTTACGCAGCACCAACGCAAAACCCTCTTGATCCACCACCACAAAGAAGCTTAAGTCGAACCAGAGCGGTATGAAGACTCCAATCCTCCTCCTCCTTCGACGAATCCACCTAACGGATGTGAAAGCAACACTTGCAAACAGCAACACCTTAATAAAAACGCCACCCAAACCCTCAGACGTCGCCAATTCTAAAAGGGTTGCTAGGTCTGGTCGTCAGGTTACTGGCTGAAACATTTCCTGGAACCTTAGCTTGACCATTTTACTTCTAACAGTGTTTCCAGGATTTTATTTGCGTCAGTACCCTCTGGAAACCGCAAAAGAGCCCAAAATAGTTTGAAAACCGGTATCAAAGCGGGAAACTTTCAGAAAGTTGCCAAAAAGAGTTGCTTGACTTTTCGCTCCCTTATTGATAAGTGTCTCCCGTTCGTTGCCGTCGCCTTCTTTGCAGGCTTGACTTCCTCCGTTACTTAGTTTTGCTTTCACGACGCGAACCGGAAAACTCACTCGTGGTCAAACACAAGTTTTTGTTTGCAACGAACATTCTCTTACTTTTCGTTTATCGGCACCTTAAGCGATGACAACTGTGGGAGCCCGCTAGGGTCCGATTGTCTGGCTCTCCCCCAGCAGCAGCATTAGTGTTCCTCGCCTGGTCTGGCAGTAAGCTGGCCCGCGACGAAGAGTTCTCACGTAGATCGAAGGGTCACGCACGGTTCCCTACTAGGAGGGCTGGGTAATGACCAGGAGAATCCCCCATTTGTGTGTGTAAAATAACATTAAACCACAGTAGCATTTTGTACGTAGGCAACTTAGTAAGCATGATTGTTCAAACGACGGCTACGTATGTTTGAGTCAACCAGAAACAGCGCGTTTTGTGCGCTTTCAACATTCCGTTTTGAAGAGCTTTCGTTGTATCTCGCCTGGCAACTAAACCTTTCCTTAGCTAAAACCTTTTTATGGTGCCTTTAGCTTGTTGGAATGAGTGGTTCGATAACAAACGTCTATCTCGCCTATATTTTGGTCTTTCTCCGTATTAACCTTGAGTAGGATGACCCAGAGTTTATAGTGATTGAACTATTCCGCCATAGCACTGTGCAAGTCATGTGTCACTGGATCCGACTGGGAAGCAGATGGGATTTGGCTTCGTTCTTTGCAGCAGTTGAGGAGGAATTACTTGTAGACCAGAAGTGAGAGGAAACAGGACAGTTCAAGACGGTGGAAGCTCGAAAGTTCGTAGGAGCAGTTTGAAGGCTCGGGAGTGGCAATCCGACGTGAATTCTTTGACTGTGTAATGGAGTGGGGCAGCGGCTACAGAGACCGCGATAGCCATAGTGGTGCATTGTTGCAGCGATTCATATGGCTCGGGAGAAAGGTCAAAGCGTGTAATATGCCTCCATCCGTCACACTCAGAACACCGTACGGACGTTAACAGCATTATCATTCCCCTACTGAAGCTCAGACTTTAGGACAGGTCAGGTCAGGTGCTCAGAACGGTATAGACGTCTGGCTAACGACAGTCCTGCTTTTAGCACCGGCAAACAACCAAGGGCCGCGGTACCTAGGCTTCCACTTGCAGTTCCTGCTTCTGCAAAAAAAGAAGGAACAGGAAACAACCTTTTCTTCTATCAGTCATGAGCTCTGTAGCGTGCATTAACAAGTTTATACCATTTCTGGAAAACGTTTTAACTAAAGTCTGCCAAAACTAACCTTAGATCAACGTCTGTAGAGACAACGGGAGGCAGCAAGTATTGCCCGGAGAGCTATTCCTTCTCAATACATCTAAAGCAAAACATCCCACGAGCAGCTAAGTCAGGAGAGAGGACCCATAGCAGCGGAGTATATTCTATAAAAGCTGCTTTAAGCTTTTTATGCAGCCATGTATTATTGCCTGTTTGTTCTTCTGAAAATAATGGGGTATCGATTTTTGCACACATTATTACATACGCTAATTTAATTTTAATCATGTTAAGTTTGCTCTTTTTATTTCTATTTCTGTACACAAGTGCCGAACATGTCACTGTATGTAAAAATTATTGAAAAGAATTTCATTTTTATCGAGAAGTATTTTCATTGATTCAACTGAAGTCTCTACTACAACACCGGAAGCAACGCAAATTCTAGTGAACCCGCCATTGTGCAATCAAAAGGTCCCCGTTCCAGTCCAAAATTAACTAGCACCTGAATGACAAATACGTTGACTATGTTGTTTTTGTATAGCCTTTATGCCGGACCCCGAGACGATCGACTTGTTCAAGCTCTGGTAGGAAGGGAAAGGCAAGAGAATTCCGCGTGTTTTTTCTAAGCAGATTGTTTAATTCTGAATTGACGACGTGCTATAAATATATACCGGTTCATGACGTTGTCTGTCGTGCCTGTGGATGGGCCATGCCAAACTTTTCTACATCGTACCAATGTTAATAAAATTGCACACGATCGTTATACTTTTCTTAATCGACAGACCTCGTCACCTCCAAAGGTGCTATGATTGCCCAGCTTAGGGGTGACATGGCACGGTTAAGAGCATTCTATTACTTTAAATCGCTAGTTGTTAATGGATTTATAGCAATCTCTAACATCGTACATCCAAAGTACGAAATGAGTACTAAAAGTATAGTGATAGCCAGATGTTTTCTAAACACGCGTTGCACAGAACAAATAGGCCAAATGATATTCGTCAACCAAGTAGGGATATATAACCCCCCGGGCGCTCTGTAATTCATGAAAGTCGAAGAATATTAATGAAAGTTTGGGGAATAGGGAAGTTCCTCCTTAGTTGTACCAGATTGTGGAAGATGATCTAACAACCATATTGTCCTACCCTAGACACATTTGATACTGCGGAATCAACGAGTAAATTTTGGTCGCGTCAGAGTATCTTTTGTATATGTACTGTATTCATCGATCTAAAGTTGGTACCGGCTTCTACCGCACTTTAACTCTGTTGCGATGAAGTCTAAGCTACAAACGTGTGCTGTCTTGTACTTCCAGGTTTGCACGCGTGTTGCTCGGATGCTCTAAACGGTAAACTTCTAAATTAAAGACGAAGTCAAGGATCCCCGACTGGCAAGCGGATAGTTTTACCATAGGAAAGACAATTGCACTTGAAAAGAACCATGCATCGCTGACATGACCTGCGCAACTGAAGGTCTGTAGGACATGTGTTATAATGTCTCTGGCAAAGACAAAGACCCTATGTGCCTATTGGATATCTTGACCAACATGATCAAGCATAACAACACCGTCATATTGAAAACCAACCAAGCTTATACCGGATCCTGTCGCGTCGAGAATTGGTTATCTAACGGACGCCGAAGCTGACTTCCGGAGACTATCGAGGACTTCACACCAGCGACTAATATAGACCGAAAAACGCACAAAAGATATGGTAACCTTAGTCAGAGGTATCGAATGAAAAACTGAAACATTCAACCATCACTTCCCAAAACGCAGGAAACCGTAATGACCTGCCTCCGAGTTTACAGGCGACGTGGCTGGAGCTATAGCCGGCGTCCACAAATATGAAGCGTGACGCGAGGGCCCAGTGTCAAGCTGATAGTTTAACCATATGGATAACGATTTTACTTATACCAGACATTGCAACGCTGACAGGAGCTGCCCAGTTAACTGTCTCAAGCAGATACCACACAGGTCACTAGAAAATGTCAGACCCTGAGCGGACATTAGATAGCTCTCTAAGCGTGCTAGAGGTGCCCTACGGTGTCACAACAAAAGCAACCACAAGTACACTGGAACTGGTTACTCCAAACAATTGCTGACTAGCCGAACAACCTCAACCTGGTGCCAGCTGGGTGGTCGGGGTTACTCCTGTTCCAGCAAATGGTTCGGCGTCAGTGTTTCAGAACATGGCGGACTTTCGCCTGCCCAGCGTTCTTATAAAAAATCCACAAATGTCTGTTGAACAATACTGTGACGTGGCGGATATGACTGGCACTAAATTAAGTCCCTGCTTCCTGCTTTTTCCCAAGATCGTACCCCATTCACGGAAGTCAGCCACTTCGAAGCTATTGTTTGAGCCCTTCCTATGTTGGCGAGTACACCAAACACGACCACAAATTTCTCACAACTGTGACCAATTCACACAACTTGCATACTAAATCCTGCACTTACAATACATAAAAAATCACTGTACTATGTACTAATTACCTAGTAACACTTGTGACTATTAATGACTGTCCGAGCTGTATTACTATGACCATCCTTATTTGATGTATTCTGCTTAGTTATAATACGAAGGACGTCGTATCAGAACCTGGAGACTTATTGCTGCTTCAAACCAGCATCTAATCATGGACGAAGTACGCAAATATGTACCAGTATCATGCGTCAAAGGGTTGCCGAATGCTAAACGGAGGAGTTCAACCGTCGCCCCACAAAACTCGCCAGCAACTGCAGTGGTCTGCAGCCGTATTTCGCAGGTGACAGGTTCAGGGCTATCGCTTGCAACTTAAGATCTGGAGGGTGACGTGAGGCACAACACGCTGGTGTTCAACATTACCGACGAATTGTCCAATGAGTTATTCAAACAGATGATATCTGCACTCTGCGGAATCAAGCTGCGAATGCTGGAAGCTAACCGATTTCCAAAGCGCAGCGGACATTACCGAGCTTCCAATGGGCCAAGCTTAAGTAACCAACGCACGCTGCTCACTGCGTTAGCCAGTGGTGGATAAATTGGTCTAGTTACCTCTTAAAAGACGCTATTTTGCGCCACCAAGGCGAGCTTTAATCGAGGGTCTATAGCGCCAATAATCGCTCACCCGAACGAGATCGAAGCGGAAGGCCGGAGATCCACGAATGCTTTCCACTACCAGCAAAGCAGGGCTCCATTATGCAAAACTGCAACAGCACCCGGTATCAAGCAGGTGCAGAATGCTAAACGTAGGCGTTCAACCGTCACCCTACAAAACGTCAGAAACTGCAGTGTTCTGCACGCCGATTTCGCAGGTGGTTTTTTCGGAGGCATTGCTCGCACCCACAACTGTGGAGCATGACGCCATACGCAGCACACTAGCGTTCAACATCCCCGACGAATGCTTCATTTGGTCGCTAAAACCGCGATAGCCGCATTTTGCGCAATCGATCTGCAGACGCTGTAAGTTAACCGGTTTCTATAGCCAGTCGATCGTTACCCATTTACTATTAAGCTTAGCTCAGGTAACCGACTCAAGCTGTGCACTGCGACGGCAAGTTGTGAACAACCGCCTAGCTATCTCTTTCAACCAGATCCATGTTGCGCTACTAACTCTTGGAGTTTTCATTGAACCCCATGTTTCGGCTGTCTTCTTCCCTGGAGCCCGCGGGTTTTGCAGGTGACCTTCTTCATCATTGTTCTGACCTTTTCGCCTATAGCCGTTCATCATTTCATTCCATATTCGCTACTTTTGACCCTCTTGCGGTGCATCTTCTATCCAACTGCGGGGTGCGCAGAGACCATTTCATCCCGTTCGGACTGTCGTGCCACTTAAGCAGCTTCCGGCTGCCACCTTTGCATACTTCTGTACATAGAAAGAGGTATCAACTTACGGCACATTCTTTGCTTCAGCGCTGAGGCTCAGACTCTCCGTTGCACTTTTTTATCCTGATTATTAATGCTAGGTCACTAAACGCATCAAGCACAGTAAACGAACTTTTTCTGTCACACTTCAAAAGTTTACACACCATACCCACTAATGGTACACATACATACATACAGATACACCAAGCTATTACGTTACCGCGTAACCCGTTATATTTTCATAAAACTATCGACCATAACCGTTTGCGTTATCACGAACAGGCCTTCATAAGCGATCCCCGCACTGACGGGAACAAAGCATCCATGTATTTATTTAAGTATTTAAATAACAAGATGCATATCCTTTGGCATGTAGTATGCCTGTAGGAACTAGACATGACGTTCGTTAACAAAACCTGGTTCACACCATGAAAGTGTAACGATTTCTGCTCTCTCTCTACGGCTAGGTTTCTTTTCGCAGTATCGCACACACTTGACGTGGGTGCGCTAGACATATATAAGACGTTTTCCCGGCCGTTGCCCTTCAGACACAAAACACTAATGCATTGCTGATTTCTGTTTGCGTTGTTGCCGATGTTCATGGGCTACCATTGTTTCTCGGCTGTATCTAAAGGGCACCCGATAATTCACCCACTAAAGATAAAACGCATTTGGAGGCATTCAAACAATTCCCACACCTGTCGTACGATTGTAAAATGATCGCTGGGGAATTATCCCTGCCAGTTGTCATTGGGCTTACACCAATCGTACCAGCATGGAACGCAAGCATAATTGTCTGTATACAGTTAAGTGAATGGCAAGGGAACGTTTCTTTATGATTTAAAGCGGAACATTTGTTAGATGTAGGTTTGGCTTTGAATATCAAAAAAGGGAAAGCAGTAGTGGCGGACGAATTCCATGTAAACAATCACGAGGCAGAGAATTTTCGACCGCATTGGAAGGTAGTTCTACACAAAATTAACTAAACCAGGTGGTATTTCGTCGTCCATAGCGCTCTATAAATTGTGTAATATTTTGATACCTTAAAATGGAGACACTGAAAAATACTCTCCTATGCAAGCCGTAAATGAACCAAGCAAACTATTTTGCATTGCTTTGTTATCTGATCTGACTTTAACAACTCCTTTACTCTGTGCTACTGAAAAAGCTCCACAGTGCAAGTTTTAAAGTCAAACACTCAATAAAATACGTATGCTGCGGCTGAAATACTGTAAAATTCTAAATAGTCCTTAGGTAATCAAAAGAATGATTCGTACTTAAAACTATCGCTTGAAATCTGCTACATCAGGTCCGTCAAGAAAATGGCACACTAGGGTGCGGGAGCCAATGTCGTTCGCTCGGTGGTCTACTACGCAGTGGAAACTCGATGAAGGCTTTTAAGCTATGTAGTATAAGACCTGAAGGCGACAGCAAAAACCCTGCCAGTGCAAGTAATATGTGCAATGCTAAACCTTTATTTTAAAGAATGAAGCTGTCAACAGATGAGACTTGTAACTAAAAGGCCGCTAAGAACGGCTAACGTAACACTGAGCTTTGTTCATTTCGACCTGAAAAATATACGGTCAATGCTATCAGAAATCGAGCCGACTTTAAACCGTAGCCCAGATGGAATACCACGTACTTTACTAATGAATGCTAGTGAAGGTATTCCCCTATTTCTCCTAAAAGTTTTTATCTTATCCCTGTCGCGTAATTTGTAACCTAGAGCTTGAAAACAAGCCATTAGTACTCCACATCATAAAGATGGGTTGATGCAAGATGTATGCAATTTCCGCCCGATAAACCAGACTTCCGTATATCCGGTTTGAGAGAGAAACTGGAGAAAAAGAAAAGTTTAGGTTAATGGCGCATGAAAAGGGTCATTCATAATTCTCAGAATGGCTTCCCTAACGCACGATCCTTGCGAAAAGCCAATTAGATTTATTTGACCTTAGCACCTAAGCCATGAATACTGCAAAGGCGGTATCACCATTGTATCGTGATATGCAGAAGGCCTTCGTTCGAGCTCCTCATGCACACGTAATGAATAAGATTATAGCTTATGACGTACGAAAGCATCTGTTACATTAAATAACTAAATATTTTATTCTTGACAGAGCGAGGCACATATTTTAAACATGGTCAGAAATATGTTATGTCCTACATGATAGCGTGGTTAGTAGAACTAAACGCCGGAGTATTACGGATGTAGCCAGTGGTGTACGCCTACATGGCTTAAAGATTGAATGAAGTCCGGCTTTGCAGAGCGCGAGCTGTAAAATAAGAATTAAAGATCATTGTAGTGGAGTTGGTGGGTGAGGAATTGGTCAAATGAGGATGTGTACACAGTGCGGTCCAGGTAAGTGAGGCACCAGAAAAGCTGTGAAGAAGTTTTAATAGCGGTAGCATTTTACTGATAAGACATATTGGGTAGTCGTGGATGAGTAGATATATGAACAGAACTTGTGTAATTTGGCATCGGTCAACTTGCCAATGCGTGGTTGAGGAAGTGACTTTATTAAGAGGCGAGTCACATCCGCTACGTCTCAGGGTGTTAAACAGACATTTGTGGCTTGTTCTATGGAGGAGGCTGGCCAGGCGAAAATCCACCACGTCCTAGAACACTGCTGACCGGTGCTAGGAAACTGATAACGTTGCATCTGACGGATTTCCCTCGTGGCCATTCGCCGTCCTGCCTCACCTATTTGTTTCCGATGGCTGCGTGGTGGTCTATTTTGAGGTCGACCGCGTTTGGTTGCACCTGTGGAAGTCTGGCGACTCAGGTGACTTGTATTCTTTAGATTACATTTTCGGATTTGTTTAGTTTTTCAGAATTGGGAAGTGGGGACGGTTTTAATGATTTGGGTTGATTCCGGGTCCAGGTGGGCGTCGCAAGTATGTCTTTGGAGATGATTCATATTGATAATGATATCTGTTAGCAAAATGCAGAAGAGAAATTGGGACCTAACAATCTGCCAAGGGGCTTGAACGGTACTATGTTACTGTAAAAATAAAGCTATTTATGTAATGTTCCATCAGCTATAAGCAACGGAATGTCCACATGTGTTATACAGGAGGTATTTTATGTTGCGTGCAGGTACAAGACCCAAAATTTGCTGAATGCCAGAGACAAATGCAGCTTGAATTGGCCTAGCGTAAGCAAGTCGCCTTATGTTGAACCAGAAATTGTTAGGCATCTTCAGCAGGTGAATGAGTTGAGGGCTTCAGAAAAGCATAAAAGTAGTGGTAGATACGGACAGGACGTTGGTTGAGCGCTCAACTAGCAAGGGTGGCGTTGATCGTTCATACATGTGAGTGGTCCAGTGTATTTGCTAAGCCGAGATAGAGATCCATATGAAGAAGAAGGCGGCAAGTTCAGACTTTTAATGTCAGTGAAATAGTTAAGTGTTAGTGTAAGCAGAAGTGTGGGGGAATTGGCGACCAGAATAAAGGGACTACATATTACAACTGTAGAATGTTCACGGCTGCAAAGCTAGCGCTACAACGGACCTGGACAAGTAGAAAAATAGGGAGCCTTGCTGAAAGATACCAAGCGTTCTACTGCTTTGACTTCTACAGCGAAACTTACACGTCAAACAGATGGCATCGAGGAGGAATGTTGGGAGTCGGATTAATTGCGAAGAAAGAATTGCTCGCTATCGTAAGACGAGGCACGGACTAATAGGATATAAACGTAAAAAGTAGTAGCGAGAAGAGAAGGGATTACGTACTACGGCTGTATCTAGAATACGGTTGAATTGCCAGCTCTGCAAGAAACGGGGGAAGCAGAATACTAAGGGCTGCATCACCAAAAGACACTAGGTGTTTCACCCTAATGTGAACATCAACGTTAAAACGTAGGGGTCAAATAAACAGCTGGAAATTAAGTTGCTGGGAGCCCGAGTAATTAATTGTTAAGATTGACACGCTACTTTAGGCTCAGGCATAGCCTAATCAGTATACAGATGTTAAAATCCGGAACGAGAACGGACGTGATTACATGCCACAGCTGTAGTAAGAAGACGATCTCAGGGTCAGCCCTGAACGTAACCAGGGCATGGAACTAATATAGGTAGCACCGCCAGAATATGCTTAGTGCTGCACTCCAGGGTGGACTTCTGCAGTAAAACAAACAAGCATAATAGGCGGCAGTGAAGCCTAAGGGTGCGTGCCGAATTGGTTAGGAACTCAGGGCTGAGGGCTATCTTAAGACGTGACACTTACTAATAGGCACTCAGGGTTGAAAAAAGAGTGATAATAGATGGGACTACATACTACCGTTATGGGGCGAGAACAATATTAGAGTCAAATATGAAACAGACATGGGGCAGCGGAATGATGTGGGCAGCAGCGTCAATAGCTACAAAGTGTTCCACACCATGGTGGCTTTCTACAGTAAAACCGACAGGTCAAATAGACAGTAGAGAAGAGTAGTGGTGTGATTCGAAACCTATCGTAAAGGATGGTAGGTACTAATAGGCTATCAAAGTTAGGAACTAGGGCAAGAACGGAAGCGAGCACATATTATAGCTGTTGAGAGAATGCGGTTTAAATGCCAGCTCGGAAAGTGACGTGAGATAGCAGAATGATACGGGCAGTAGCGCCAAAAGCTACCAACTGTTTAACTCCAAGTTAAGCATCTACAGTGAAAGATACAAGTCAAATAGACGGCAGAAAAGGTTGGTGGTGGGAACTGGATTTATTGTGGCGCCGGAGTCAGAAGCGAGTGCAAGCTGTAGCAAGGACTAGTAGGCTATCAAACCTAGGAGCTAGGACGAGAATGGACGGGAATACGTAATACAGCTTAGTAAGATAACGGTCGCGGATGCAGCTCTAAACAGGACCACAGGTAGCTTGATGAAATGAGCAATAGCACCAAAAGATACTAATTGTTCCACTCCAAAGTGGACTTCTACAGTGCGTCATACAGGTCAAATAGACTGTAGAAAATAAAGTGGAGGGATCCGGAATGACTGTAAAGCAGAAGCGGCTAGCTAGCTTAATATGGGACAGGGACTAATAGCCGTTCAATTTTATGAACCGCAGCAAGAATGGAAAAGAAAACATACTACAGCCGCAGCGATAAAGCAGCTCCAAAGCCAGCTCTGCAAGGAAAGAGGGTAGCGGATTAAGCAATGCAGAAGCGTAAAAAGACACGGGAGAGAGAAGGGACGGGACTACTTACTTCAGCTGTAGCGAGGAAACGGTTGCAGTGCCACTTCTGAAAGGGACGTGGGACCAACAGAGGATATGGGCTGCATCGTCAAAAGATACTGTGTTCCTCTTCTAGGTAGACTTCTAATGTTTCACGTCAGTTAAACAGACGGCAGCGAAGACTGATATTTGGCGTCGGAATAACTCTGAGACAGGTTCAGATCGCTATAGCGATATAAGGCACAGAAATATAGCAGTTCGGTATTGAGAACAGGAAAAAGGAGCGCCGGGACTATATACTATGGCTTAGTAAGCTGCTGTTGTAATGCATTTCTGCAGTGGACCCAGGGCAGCCAAATTAGCTGGGCACAGCGCCAAAAGCTATTAGGTGTTCAACTCTTTGGTGGAGTTCTAAAGTGAAAAATACAAGTCAAATAGACAGCAGAGCATAGTGGTGATGGGTGCCAGATTTATGTTGAAGCAGTAGCCAGAAGCTATCGTAAGACGAGGCATGTGCGAATAGGCTACCAAAGCTAAGAACTAGGGCGAGAATGGACGGCACTACCTACTACAGCTGTTTCGAGAAAACGGTTTCAGATGCAGATCCACACGGGACCAGAGGCGGCCTGATGAGATACGTAGTAGCGGTGCAAGTTACTAGGAATTGTACTGCAAGGTGGACTTCTGCAGTGAAAACTACAAATCTAATAGACGGGAAAGAGCAGCGTGAAGGGGCCAGCATTGACTGTGAAGAAAGTGCTGCTGGCTATAGAAACCTATGCTTGGACTAACAGAAGTTGAATGTTAAGAACAGTAGTGATGATTGAAGGATTGCCTACTAGCTGTAGCGATAAACAGATAAAAAGCTGGCTCTGAAAGGGACTAGAGGTAGCGGGTTAAGCTGGGCAGCAGCGCTAGAAAATACTAAATGTTTAACTCCAAGGCACTCAGTTATTGTGGAGTTCTCCGAGCTGGGCAACTTGGTTGCAGACGTTTCGCCACTATTCGAGATGGCATCTTCAGTGCGGGATTGATAGCAGTGAAGTAGCGGTAGCTGGTAGAAAGCAAACCCAAGGAGCACTTCCACAGTGAAAGTAGCCTTAAAGTTGAAATGCGAATGCGCCACAGTCTAGGTGGATCTTCACGGTGTCTCAGTCATAGTGAAGATAAACATATAGAGATGGGAAGCAGCAGTCAACGACATGCGCAACCCAGAAGAAGTTGATGATAAGAAGGTGAGGTCAAGATAAAAGCAAGCATGAGGTAAATAGTTGAAACGGTAGACGATTTGGATGGTTGTGAGCAACGTGGCAGCACAATTCGAATGATAGCCAGTTAAGACGAAATGGGACTGAACCTAAAGCGTGGCAGACGTACTGGGGTGAAACAGACGGAGAGAAGGAGCAGCAGAGTGGGACCATCAGAATCCGGAAGTAGATACTGCTAAGAATGTAAGACTAAAATACCATCGGGCAAGCAGTGAAGGGATAAAAGGTTTCGCACAACAGTCATGCTAGAAATAAAAAGACAGAGCTAAGGAGCGAGCGGAATCAACGTTAGGAATTATAAACTAGTTGATAATAAATGTGTAATTTCTACCTGAACAAACGCATAAGATGAAGGAATAAATAGTTGTCAAGTCGGATGGTTGTGGGCGCTGCGTCATCAAAATAAAATGGAAGCTTGCACAGAGGAAATAAGAATAAGCCACAGGCTAGGTGGCTCCCCAAGGACTTGCGATCATACAAGAGAAAATCAGACATAGTTAGAAAGTGACAGGCAACATCGTTTAGACGCTGGTTAGATAAGAATAAGCATGTAAGCCAAAGTGACCTCATGCGTAAGAAGGAATGAATATAAGTGCATACTTATAAATTATTTATTCTCGTCATCGCGAGGCACAGCATCCAGGGCATGATCATGGTAATACAGACATGTGTGATTGGCAATCCACAAATTAGTAAATTTTGACAAATAGCTTAGGAATTTGTGTGTGTTGACAAGTAAAAGTATGCATAAGTGTGTATTTGGAGGTAGCCATGTTGCGTGCGCAGGTAAACGGGACGCCCTGTGTGTTTCGGTAGGCGGGTTTGCCATCAAAGGTTGGCCTCAATGGAAAGTTTCGAAACAGGTAACGTTCAGGATGTGTGAATAGTCCTCCAAAATATGGAAGCGGCAGTGATTGCATTTAGTAGCGACTCACATCCGCCACGGCACAGGGTTGTTAAACAGATATCTGTAGTGGTTATAGGGAGAACGCTTGCCAGGCGAAAGCCCACCACATCCTGGTACACTGCCGCCGAACCATTTTCTGAAACGAGATTTACCCAAACTACTCAGCTGGCACCACGCGGAGGTTGTTCGTCTAGCCAGCCAGGTCGGATGGTTGTGAGCGATGCAGCATCGTAGGCCAACTGGAAGTGTGTAAAGGCTAGGTGTCATACCAGAGTTCGACAGATGGAGCTAGAAAGCGACAGGCATGAGCGTTCGGAATACGGAACTAGGTGGTAAGAATGTAAGGCCACAGCGACCTAAAGCATAAGATGAAGAAATGAGAATTTTGCAATTCGGTTAGTTTTGCGCGATGCTGCAGCACAATGCAAGTATTGGCCTGTAGAACTGAACCGGGGATGAGTCATCGGCTAGGGAACCCTTCGAGGCTTAGCGGTCGTACTGGAGTAAAACAGATGGAGTTTAGAAGCAGCCCAGTGACATTTAAAATCTGAAGTTGATAGTAATGAGAATGTAACAGAGACCTTATGCATAAGATGAAGGAATGGGAATTATAACAAGTAGGTTGGTTGGGAGCAATGTGGCATCCCAAGCATAGTAAAAGCCCGTTAGTATGAGACGATAAGCCAGAGACCGGAATGATAAATGGAAATTCGGAAGGTTGAGAGAGCTAGGGCTTCACTACCTAGATGGTAGCTTGCTATGGCGATGTGCTTAGCTGGAGGCTGGTGCCTCGAACTAACCAGATCGGGAGAGTTGTGAGAAGACAGCGGCATTCGAGGTCTGGGGGCTGATATTCGTGTGATGGAAGACTAAAATAGTACTTAGAATCTGGTAAGGAGGTTAGAACGGTGTTGGGTCGGATGGTCGTGCGCACCACGGCAGCTCAAGTCGGATTGAAATCCATTCGGACACAACGGAGGTGGGGCAGAGCCTAGGTGTTGTCTCCAGTCATGGCAATCGTACCAAATGCAATCAGGTTGTTGAAAGAAGCAGGCAGATAGAAGTATTCTGATTCGGGAAGGAGATGGGGTGGGAATGTAAGGGAAGATGGTTATAAGTAGCCTGGTCCTTTTTCAACGTACTCGTCTTCAGGACAGTTAACCTTTAGTATGAAAGAGGTGTTTGCTTATAGCGAATCGAAACTGGTATACAACCACATATGCCCTTCTAGTAAGTGGTAACCTGTTCCATCTAAGGGCGTATCTGCAAAGGTAGAAGTTGAAGCGAAAACTACTTCGCGTTCTTGGCGAGATAAGGGAGTGAGGTCGATCACGTGGAGTGTACGAAGTGTTGTCTGAGTCTGCAAAAGGGGTCAATGGGCTCCCATTAGGAGTGTTAATAAGCGAGTGTAGGAAGGCAAGGTGCATTTTCAGACGTCGCGGCCAAAACGGGTCCAGCTTACGAATGTTTCATCCACCACCATAGTTGCGAGTTGAATATCCCAGGAGACATTTTGTGCAGGCACGCTGCAATTTTCCGAGGGCTATTCTGTCGCGTACTATAGCAAAGGACGGGCACGAGCTTTGTAGAGCGCAGTTCTTGACTCTTTCATTGTCATGGTTTTGAAGGTGTATCCCATCAAAAAGCGCAATTTTTCTAAAGAATATAATACCTGTGCCGCGAAGTTCAGTGAACCGGAGTGGTCAACGCTTCAATCCTTTATTAATCAACATAAACAAGCTGTCAAAGTAGAGGTTGAATCAACTACTGTTACAAATGGTGTTCCTGGCAGCGTATTAGGTCAGCTGGCTGACCCAACATCCTATAGTTGGTGCCTGTTGGTGTTTCGGGTTAATTGCATGCCAGCAAATAATTAAATACATAAATATGTTATTTTTGACCACGCCAGGCAGGCGCATGAAGACATGATCAGGTAGGCGCAACTGTATGGACATTTTATGCCAAGTTTAACAGCAACAGTAGCAATTGGTTCAACTGTTCATGCTGGGAACTGTAAATGATGGAAATGCAAAATATTATCTGGGCAGTCGTGAGAGTAGAACCCGTTTGTGAAGACAATCATTTTGTTATATATTGCAGTCACACATCAGCTAATAATTGGGCAAGGATCTTGAATGAACAATTAGAGGGTACCTCGAAAGCGAGAATTAGATAGGTGTGACAATATACTGAGTTCGTGCGTACGAAAAGCAGACCAGCGGTGATATCATAAAAAGAAAAGAGGCGCCAGAATAGGAGTGAAATCGTAGAAAGAAAAGACGACATACCATGCAGATGTGGAAGCGCCAGTGTAAAGAACTTAGCAAAAAGGATGACGTCAGTTGACCTGCCAGTAAAAAGTCATAAGCTGTGACTTTATTCGGTGACGCGTCACATTCGCCAGGTTGCAGGGTTGCTAAACGAACAGTTGTGGCTTTTTAAATGATAAGCGCCCGCCCGGCAAAAACGCACCACCTCCTGCAACTCTTCCGCAGATCCATTGAATGACAAGTTGTAACTATGAATGCATTTTGTTAAGCGTTCATTTACTCGGTTATACGCAGTCAACTTGCCTCCCATTTTTCCGTTGACTGATACGTTAAGCAAGTGCTTGTTAGGAGCCACTCCGTATCTAAATAACCTTTATTCCTCTAGAATATCTGCATCCAATCCTTCCGCTGCCCTGCCACCGATTAATCTTCAGGACTCTCGCGGCAACGTATGTACTTTCGCTTATTACGCGCTCTCTCTCGGATTACGCTATCTACTTGCTGTTCATGCACCTGACAATCACTACCATTATTCTAACTCTCCTTGCTCTATCCCCACACAATTATTGGCTCCTACTAAACGGATACTTCGTACTTTACTTACTTGTACAACGATCTTGTCTCTAGGCAGGCGTTAGCAATCCACCCATACGGCTAATGATTCTGTAGGATATTCAAAAGACATTTTTAACATAATTATTGTTGCACAGTGTACATGCTTTTGTCTCAAGCCCAAGTGTTCTAAGTTAAGACATTAACAATGTTCAACTCCATGCCTGTTCTTGCAGTCTTCTCTCGGCTGTCCCTCACTTTCCATCTTCTCTGTGGTCCGGGACTTCTTGAAGATCTGGGATTGGACTGTGGAACAGTTTTGGCCCAAGACGGACGCAACAACCCACATGGACTTACCTGGAGCATGGTAGAACACCGAAAGGACCGAACTACAGTCACTATAACCCTTGTCCAGTATGGAGAACTGGACATATCCTCATACTCCCATACACCATACATCTGCCCAGAAGTTCCGCCACGTTGGGAACACTTGCTAATCATTTTCTGGCCGAGGAGAATTCCGCTGCAGTTCTTAACTGCTGACCAGTTCTGGTAGCATGTTCCAGATGTACGCAAATCTATAGAGGAAGAAGTTTGAACGAGTGTTGCGCCTTGTCTTAGGGAGAGGGAATGAATGCGGCTTTTTGCTTTTGGAGTATTTTGTACCAATCATCGGTTGAAAAATTTTGCTTGAGCATGAGTCAGAGACTCTGAGAAGTTAATAGTGGAATACGAGATTAGCTTTAAGCCTGCGCAGCCAGCGAGGCTACAGTACAGGCAGCTTAGAGCGACCTTGATAGTTGAGCGTAGATGGGCCAAGAAGGCGCTTAGTAAAATGCCCCTGGGCTTTCTCAATCCTCATCCTATCAGCCTTACGTGAATTGGAGACGACAATGGAGCAATACTCTAAAATTGGTCGGGCAGATACGTTGTAGAGCGTAAGCCGAAACTCAGCCAGGTTTACTGACTTCAGTATACACCAAATAATAGATCTGGCTTTGGCAGAGCCGTAGCTTGCTAGTTCGAAAAGTTAGCAGGCCACAGTAATGTACACCGTGGTAGCGCAAGGTGGAGCTGGTACCTAAGGATGTTGTTTAGATTCAAAGAGTTGGGTGATATAGTGCAAAGGTAAGAGAGAACCTTGCACTTTATTGGTGAGAATTCTAGTTTCCAAATATTGCCCCAGTTTTAGAGAACGCAAAGATTGTTCTGAACATTTGTGAGGTAAGCTTGCATGCTGCCAAGCTCGAATGAAAATACAACATTAATGTAATCGGTAAATACGTATAAATTGTCGTGCCTAAGGACAAACAAGCAATCAATAATGTATAACAGAAACAGCAGAGGGCCAATTACACTACCTTGCAATGTTCCAATAATTACGGGTGCTCCTTAGAAAGACGTAGCGCCTACTTTTACGAACTGCGTACGGCTAGAGGTAAGTGCAAAACTACAAAAGAAGTCAGCTGGAGACCCCGAAAACAGCTAGTTCCGTTAGCAGTCCATTGTGTGGAACCCGAACAAACGTTTATTTCACGTCAAAGTAGATAATGGCTAGCGCGTTCCGTGAGTCAGTGAAGTGTGTCACGCAGTTTAAACATTAAACTGGCATGTTTGACATGATCTAGCCGACAGAAACCCATGTTGCGACCTACTGATGTTGTAGTGTTGCAGTAGGAAATGAAGCGGCCCCTCCTAGAATATCCTTTTCATAACCCTGGAAGCCAAGTGTGTGTGGCGTATAGGACGATACCTGTCGCTATTTTGCCAACCGCCTGGTTTGTGAAGTGGAACGAGTATCGAGTGCTTCCATGACGGGACAGAGTGGCCTTATAAGGGACTGTTGGCATTAGGCGTCCGATGAGTGTTGCGGAAAGGTGGATGCAGCTTATTCTACTCCAGTGGCACTTTGGTTGCTGTCAATTAAGCTGGGAATTATAGAAGGAAGGTTAGTATTGGGGGTTTGGGATGGGAGAAAGAGAAACGGGTGGAAAAGAAAGAAGAGAGGCGCCAGCAGTAGCATGTTTTCGTTTATCCGCCCTGGTGTATGCAGCAGGTAAGGCGACCCTTGATAATCTGCGCGACGGCCAATGCAGGATGAAGTTTATGTCTGATGAAAATGTCATGGTTGTATGTGGGCTGAGATACTTCCAGGGCGCCCAGACCTAGACAGGAGGACGATTAAGGTCCTCATCCAAAGCCATTGACTCAAAAGCCTGTCCGCAAAGCAGCTGGGAGGTGGCAATGATTTAATTTTACAGAAATGGGTGCCATCCCATTTCAAACCCCCAACCCGGAGGACCAGAAGACAGAGTTTGTCTGACCTCTCACCATTGACCAACCTGGTAGGAGTAGCTCTCAAGGTGCCCGGAGGCACCACCCAATATAGCTCAGTGGGTCAGGAGGTACGCAAACCGTCGCACCACGTTAAGGTCCAGTCTCATTGCGACGGCTGGTGCCTTCGCAGTTTGGCTCATATCTGGTGGGAACACTATGTGAGCAACGCTCCGTTCAGGGCACCAGAAGAAGAAGTGAACCGCTCGGCACCAGGCTGCGATGGATGGACTACGTGTTGCTCATGCTAACCCACTGACTCCCGCGACGTGCGTTGTTTCTGCGCCGCGGGTATGGATGGAAGAAGAGGAGAGGTGGCCAAGCTATGACTTGGCCTCATTTGGAGCCTCTCGGCTCCCTGGTTGGGGTCCGAAAGATGAACACGTTTGACTGGATACACTTGTTGATATGGCTAGGAGCCAACCCCAGTTGCGTTCGTGCTGTGTGTTTCTTTGTCCTCCCCCTCCAACCACGATTTCAATTCATATGCATAATATAATACTTTTGGAGACACAATAGCGGGCTGTTAGCTCTCCGAAAAGATGTCCATCCGTTACCACTGACTCGGCCAACGTGCCTTTGTTGCATTTTTTTACGTATTACGGCACAGTAGTTGGGATGTTTTCCACCTCTAGCTAACGTGCATAATGATGGTGATACGCACGTTACTGCAAAGCACCCATAGGAAAACAGTATAGTGAACCCGGGATCATGCTCTAGCAGGACGGGTTCTAGCAGGCTGGAAGCAGACCGTCGGTTCGTAACCCGAAAACCGACCGACCGATGACCCTGCAGCCTCATGGCGCGCTTAAAAATCTTTGATAGCCTCTTTTAGCTTCAGTCCGTCGGCCAAACGAAGGTCAGGCTGGACGCTGACCCAAGAACCCTTGAGTTTGAAGGCAACATGCAGGAGTGCCAGACGTTCCTCTGGAGTGCAAAGAACCACTTGCAGTGGATGGAGTCGGGGGTTCGGCTCGTCAACATGTACGAGGGTAACTCTCGTGAGTTTTCTCACGGTTACCCTGGGAACCCAAGCGGCAGTAATTTGGCAACACAATGCCTGAACCATTTCAGGTCTTCTATCATATGTTCATTCGGAAGAGTATCAGAGGACTCAGATACACCCCTTAATATGGGGTTACAGTCGGGAAACGCGTTACCGAGACGAGTAGTATTTACTGCATGGGACACAAAGACCGACGGCCGCACTTCCGTAGTTGGATGTGAGGATTCTGTGGACGCACGACGCTTGAGGCGACTAAACATTGGAACTTGTAGCAAAAGGAACTAACTACAAGGCACCTGTCGAGTGTACCCTAATTTTTCCGAACTAACCTTGGATGAATGTGTTGTGACTTCTTTTAACCCTCTTCGCTTTCACCCTTATTAAGGGCGGAGTCAAATACACAATGTGAAGAATCCCAACACACGGAGGGAAATTCTACAGTGGCTAGTGTAAGTGTCCAGTTGAGTGTGTCGCATTGCCAACATCTACAGCTGTCTTCTGGCTGGGAGGTCTCAAGTACTCAAAGCTGGCCGCTGGCTTTTCGACTTTCCGATCTAGAGAAGATAATAAGGGTTATCTGGATTCTAGGTTATCTATCCTGGAAGCCATTGTCGCGAAAACGCTTGCTTACATGGAGACCGATGGGTCCTGCCCTTACAGCACTCAGGGCAACTATAAGGCAACAAGATTGTACTTTTCTGGAACTAAACCAGTACATTGCTCACGGAACCATCTATGGCAAATATGGCATTTCATTCCCCCTGATGAGTCGGTAACCGGCCCTTTGCACCCCACCTTATCGCATGGCACTGCCGAGTCAGACCAATCAACGGGACGGTTTTTTCTTACTATTACTGCAATAATGAAATAATAACTAAGGAAAACAAACAAGTCGATAAAGGAGTAAGACACGTGTTTACCGGTTTACGAAAGTCGACTGGGGAATCGACGAGAGCATGGTCACAACACCATGGGAAACACGCGTGCACTGATAACTATTCATGAACTTGTGACAGGTGGGTATCGGCAAAGCCGCCAACAAACTTCCGGGTGCGCTGTAACAGGTCAAGTGATTTGCATTTGTTGTACGTTAAGATGAATAGGAAGTCGCGAAAGACAGATTGCGAACTTCCGCTTTCTCACCTAGGGGACCAACCCGGTTTATACGAGATCACAGTAAGAATCAGGTTTAAAATCCGTACAAAGAAATCTTCAAACACTGATTTTAAGCACTAGTTTTGATTGCAAAACCAAAAGCAGCTGTACCCCGATACCTTCAAATATTGCTGACGTTACAATTGTAGCAGGTCCGAGTGTTACCTTGTAGCGATCCATATGATAAATGTTAGATCGACCTCTTGGTATGCGATTCCGATTGGGCTGAACTCGTTTTCTGCTAGCTCCAAATTTCAGCCGAAATCAGAAGTCAACACTTAGGGGCAAAAGCGTGTTGTGGAAGCAACTACCTCGATTAGACGTTCACTGATGTTTCTTCTTCTCGTTACTTTCCCTTTTCGTTTACAGCCATCACTCATACTTGTTTTTCCATTCGTTCAACTTAGACTCGATTCCTCCGGCAACTGTGACAACGGCATCCAGCTCTCCACGGGATGTTAGCCAGTCACACCTTATATTCGATATGGCCTCTTACTAGGCAGTTGTGATAGCTTCATCCATACCGCCTACGACGTGTTTGTTTTCATTGCAGCCTCCAAGTCTGTTGCTACCGACGTACGCAGTGGACACGGAAACCATCGGAATCATCAACCGGACGCATGGTACAGATGATCCCTACGTCCAAACAGTTTTCTACTACATGCCCAATGTATCTCAAGGGTAAGCGTCTAAATGGCTGTATTTACTAGAAGCCGTGGATCTGGACGAACAGGCGTTAACGTACCAATGGCTTGAATGGAAGGAATTCAATGCCTCGGCTTGTCCATACAGTTCCTTGAAGGTTTGCAGTGATCGATCTAACTCACCATGCTTTAGTACCTTAACGACTTCCTGATGTCACGAACTTATCTGGCCTCTAACAGAATATTGGGGATAGATGTCACTATAGTGAATCATATTGGCGCTATATTAGTATGTTTCGTTTCACTGAGGTCCACTGTATTTAGGGTCAACTGAATTACCAGGAGAAGGAGACGATCGCCAACGTTATGAGGTGGTACAACCAGGTGGCGATAGAGAGTGGTTCTACGATCCAACCCATTTTGTTTCAGCGAGTACCGCTTTACTCTTAATCCACGTATTTTGCAATATACACATAATGACACATCTCCTTTCTCTACGTATCCCTTTGCTTTTATCCGACTGGTGCATTTTCACTAGCTAAAGTATGACCCCAAACTGCGAAGTCACGATTCCGCTGGTTTCTGCTCTAGTGCATACTTCGCAAATTTTGCTCCATATATTTTGTTCCTTTTTGCATCGCCGGCACGTAGCCTAAAGGTAACACGCTTGTCTCGTAATCTGGCGGCATTGGTTCGAGTCTGCGTAGCGGCAGGGCGACCCTCGCAGTATCCTTAGCCCTTGTGCAACTGGTGGTGGTTGCGCGGTTAGCGAAGCGTTGATATTGCCTACCGGCGTACTGCTGATACCTTTCTCTCTATGCATCTGCATTTTTTCGTTAGTTCTACGACAGCGTTCTGTTTGGCTCCTTACATTGCTAGTTTATTTACGTGCTCCCTCCTTGACTGCATCTTCATTATATGCTCATGTTATGGTCACCAAGGTCGCCCGGCTACTCCGATTGGCTGTTTGCGGAGACCTGCCCACCCACGATTGGCTGATTAAAAAGGCAAAGTCGTAGACAGTTTAATGGCCGCCAGACACGAGATGATTACACAGCGCAGAGTACCGATATATGTTTGTTCGTGGCGACCTTCCTGAACGTTCTATGTTCTTTTCTTTACTTATCAATGGTAGTATTAGATTCTGCGATAACATTCTTTTGTTTACTCAATGTGATTATTCTGCTTGATTTCTGGAAAAGGGTTGGACTTCGATCCACCTTGAGTTCACTGATCCGTTCGTTATGAGGTGCTCCTCCTAACAGCTCACGCCTTTTTAAATGACCTCGGTTACAACATCAGCTGGAATACATTTCCTTTCTCTACTGTTAGCTTTCTATTCCCTGAAGCCATGGATCCTGATTGTCTGCTTCGGCTGTAGAAATTGTTATCTGCATTGTTTTGTTATCGATATGTGCCAGTGCGTTTGAATTTTGACTTGCCAACTTCCTTTCACCCTGCGTCTAGGCTTTCGTACCAAAACCATGGCTGAGAACCGAGATCCGTTTCCTGTCCTGGCAGTATCCCAGTTCACACGCAACCAAGAATTGCGTGGCAGCGAGACGCCACTGCACGTTGATCTGGGGGGGGGCTGTTATCGGACTATTGAGCTGCAGGAAACTACAGCTCTCTAAAGATAAGTCCATCTCAATTGGTATAGCATACACATGGAGAGTTGCTCCTGACAATGGAGAAAGGCATCCGCTGCTCGCGAGCGTGCTATTTACCCTGAACAAAGCACCTTACCAATAACGTGCTAACCTGCCGAAAATCGCTTACAATTGAATATGGATATTGAGGTACCACTCGATATAGTTAAAGCACATGCATTACTTTTCTCAGCTTTTGGACTGAGCGACGGGACGAATATCGCCCACCCGCACAGCCCCGTCATCAGTGCCCTTTCTTCACGTCCCACTTCCACCCTATAAGTCCATTTGTTCAATGCTAACCAGTAAATAGTTGCTTCTTAATCTGCCTTATGGTTTAGCTTATTAATTTTAAAGCTAGACACAGGGCACTTAGAACAAAACTTCCAGCCAGAGTGTATCATCTGCCCTTTCGAATCCGTCAACGATACTCCCTCCTATCCTTTTCTTTCATTCGTCTTTTGAGCAAGGGACTGCCCCTGACCTCGCAATTACTGCCATCGATGCAGCAACTCATCCTTCAAACCAAGGATTTTATTTCACGTTGGCTCTTCTAGCACCCGAACTCTAAATCATATCGGCCAACAGGCAGCACTAACACCCTCGGTATTTATGTGTGCGGTCTCCGAACCACGCATACAAGATGACCAGGTCATGACCAGTCTTTGATTCTCTGGTTCCGAATCTGCCGACAATGACTACACTCCTCGTGTCTCTGGCGATACTGTGTTAATGACAAGTTATTTATGTTGTCGGTGTCACCCTTAGCAAACATGCTGAAGGTAGTCTACTTGACTGGGTACCAGTGAACAGCCACATGGGTGTGGTTCGACTTCGAACCTCTATTGGGGTTAATAAGCACCCTCTGAAGACCTTATGCATTTTCATCCCCTCCGTCTGTTTCCGCGTTGACTGCAGTTTGGAGGGTATAAAGGACACTCGTCAGCTCGTGTTTATTCTCGACAAGATGAAAAATGCTGACGTCGTGATTGTTGCTGGTGCCATGAAGGCCAAAATGGACCGCCTTCCGGATTAGGAGGCTGTTTCGGGGTCGACACGCGCTGTACAGACAATAACGATCGATCCCTGCAACTGTGCGCCGACCGCAACCCTTACCTTATCAGCACTGTCTTCCAGCACAAACGTTCACACGGCGTCACCTGGCCTCCACCGAATTCTTCAATGACCTGGACCCCAATTGGCTATATTGCCATCAGCTACAGATAGCGCACATCAGTCCAAGGCTTTCGATCAATTTGGAGCACTCGCCCTGATTTCGACCATGTTCTAGTGTGCGCACGCTTGGAGCTCACTCTTTTCGCTTCAAAGAAGCGCCTTTTCAGCTTCTTACTTGTAACTTGAATTTGCAGTCTGCAGTCTAACAATATGACGAACTGGCCCACCAGTTATCAGTGATGAACGAGGTTTGTGAGCCGAATTCTGACTGCGATCGCTTCAAGTGTGCCATAAAGGGTATTTTGACGCCTGCTGTGCGCCCAACATGAGACGTCGTAACTGTGAGTGGATCTCTGAGGCATCGATAAGTTTGATCGAAGCACGGAAACAGATTCCGATAAGCACTGTTTCAGCATGTCCGTAACGCGCTGTAATGACGTTTGACAAGGAGTCTTCGTATCGACTAGGAATGTTGCTGGGTGACAATGACTCATGAGATGGAGAAAGCCAGTGCTACTAAGAACAGCTGAATTCTGTTCTAGGTCATCCGGAACACACCACTTAGGAAGCCCTCAATTAGTGAGGTATTCGCTTCAAAAGATGGACAGTTGATCCATCCTTAGTCGCGTCGACTATTTCGTTGGGCGAAACATTTTGAAGAGCAGTTCGGCAAGCGTGCTGCGACACTGCCGTTTGCTGAATTACCCGTTCCGACCTAGGAAATTGATGTCTCGCAACGAGGAGATTCGACGTAACCTTACCGTGTTGAAACGAAACACGGCTCTTGGACCCGAAGACCTTCCTCCACTCTTCTGAAAGTAGGTGACGCTGTTAATAGGACTTACTGCTCTATTTACACTATTTGGGACACTGAAGTAGTGTCTTCAGACTGACGACTGTCAGCCGTCGTACCCGTCTTCAGGAAGGGTCGTTGTACTTTGTGGGAAAGGTACCAAGGCATTAGCCTTATTTCCATTGTCTCCGACGACGTTCCGGAACTCATGAGAACCGAATTACTGGAAACTGGCTTTCGCGCTGGTCGTGATTGCACCGACCACATATTTTTTCGTCAAGTGGTGGAGTAGTGACACCGTTACCGACGACCGACTACGATGGTTACCTTTGACTTGATATCCGGCACTTCCTACCCGTGAAGTGGGTGTCTAGAAAACCTTTCATCCTAATGTCTCTAATGTGATTCTCGAGGCCGGTTAATGGTCTACGTAAAGCTGTCTCCTGAGTTCCCACGATAAGTGGGATTCGCCAGGGTTGTCCCATAGCTCCTTTATTCTTCTACTTTGTGGTCGAAATGATCATGAATGGCTCTTCTTCCACACTCTTCGGATTGGAAGTTCTGCCAGGTGACCGACTAACAAACCTTGAGTATACAGATGACATAGTTTTCCTTGTGTCTGACGCAGTGGTTATGCAAACACTACTGCACAGACTGACGCATAGCGCTGCACGCTTCGGCATGTGCTTTGTACATTCAAAGTGCAAACTAATGTCGTATGACTGAACCGATACGCCACCCCTTTTAGCTATTAGCGGACAGCCACTGGAAGTGGTGGATCGTTCACCTACCTTGGGAGCTGTCACCTCTGGTGGTCACTTTACTGAGAAGGCTACTTCGCGTACCAGCAAGGCCCGTGTGGCACTTTCAGCGGCTCAACTATCCGTGGTGACAGCGGGATACAGTTCAGTGAAATGTAGTGTGTGTACAGCTCCGATAAGACCGGTGTTACTGTATGGATCAGAGACCTAGCCAGTTCGCGGGAAAGACATTAACTACGGTCACGTCTGATCGCTGTTGCTTGCGGAGCATCGCTTAATCTGGTGGGAAGGGACACTGAATGAGGAATGCTGAGTTCTGCCAATTGATTTTTGGCAAGAAACCTTCTGGTGTCTATCTCGAGTGTGTTGAAGTTGAGCCACTTGCGTTGGCTAGGTCATGTCCCCCGTATGTCTGTAGACCGCGTTCATCGGCATGCATTTTGCGCCGTCGCTGCACGAACTTAATGGAATGCGCGAGATGGCCAGTCCATGACGTGGTGTAAAGGCAGTGAGGGATTAACTGCCAGACTTGGTCTAGCTGATGCGTGCCGTCTTCATAGATGGGGGCCTTGGGATGGTCCCCACCAATGCTTAGATACTCTAACGGACTTGGCCCAGTCGCACAGTCAGTGGTGTTCCTGCACTCGGTTTGTTGCATCTGGCTGTCATTTTTTCTTCCATTCTGATTAGTTTAATGAACATCTTTGATTCCACTTTTACATTCTATTTGCATTCAACCTGATTTTCGTACCTTTGTTATTTATTGTCATCCTTGTGAGGTTAGTCGTGGAAACTGGGTCCACCGCACTTCGGATCATAATTGTCCAAATGAACTAAACTGCACGAGTAAAAACCAATTGCTTGATAAAGTGATCCGAACTAATCCCGGTAGGTGGATAGAGCCGGTAGTATTGGTGCAACGATATCACAAGCCAACTAGGTCTATGTGAATGGTTAATTACGGTTTAACTGGCACGTGATTCACTGGTGATTAGTTGACCGGTAGTAATATATTCTGTTTGGATCTGAGCATATGTTGCCATCGAAGAGCAGATGGACCATTTGATTTAGACTGCTGTATACAATACGGCATGTCCCGCAGGAATGACCCAAGCAAGTAGTACAAAACCAAACGTAATGTTAACAAGAACAAAGCGGGAAATTCGGGTTTACAGTGATTCACCAAACGATTCACGTGAATTCAGATATATGGTTTCGTTGTTTTAACTTCACGTGTTGGGCTAGTGACCGCACCGTTTGCCTCGCGTTATCGCCTCTTCTGATTGCAAGGGCATTCTCAGGTACTTCGAATGCGCAGGCTTGTCGGTAAGGTAGGGGAAAAAGTGACCTGATAGAACAACATTCGATGACCGGACAATCGGTGGGAAAAAAAATTTTGTGTGGCATCAAGTCGGCTGTAATGCGTGGCCGGGTTGCGATGATCGGATCGCAGCTTCATATATATTGGCTGTGTTGCAGCCGACTGCAGCACAGGTGGTTGATGTTCGCCAACATTAGATATTCCATGATAAGAGCCTCTCAAAGACGCCGGCACTCACCGCTGTACAGTTAGAGGACTTGGAGTTTGAGTTGATAAGGAAGGTAAAACAAGTCCATGACGTTTATGATGACTCAACGTTGTTAAACTTCAGGTATATATATATATATATATATATATATATATATATATATAAGCATACGCTCATTTATCGAAGAGTTATGTCACGGTATCTGTATGAACTATTCGATTTATTTTATTTGGTCTTCTCGTCTCAACTGATTGGCTGTTGCTAGATATCCCAGGTGTGGCTGCGCTTCATGTGCATGTTGACAAGGTGCCTACCTGTCTATTACCCACTACCTCGTTCATACTGACTCCAGGAGACAGTTGGTCGTTGCTGGAGGGGACAGGGTGCACGGTCCTTGTGGTCGTGCTAGGCTCGAAGAATGGTTCCATGCACGCAGTGTGAAGCAGACTACAGTCCGGTCACCACCTTGTGTGCGATTAATTCCCAAATACAGCGTGCCTTGTGTTTGCCTGTGATGGAGTCTGTGCCGGCTACGTTGGTGAAACGTAACTCGCATCCACATGCCTCCCGGTCTTATTCCTTCGGGTTTACACTGGATATGGGGTGTGTGGATGGTGCTGTGGGTGGTGTAGCGCAAGCCACCCATGGTCCCTCTGTAGGCGCAGGCGTCCTGTGGTTGGCCACGGTGACAGACAAATCCGAAACCGGATACCGCCAACCTTTATATATATACTCTTTGGTCTAATGCATAGACAGAGCCAAGCAAACCCATGTGAATCAATAGATGATAGGTAGCATCGCTGCGCCAGCTCCATCGTGACATAGCTGAAGGTGGACAGCACACAGTTTCTAGTGTTCCACAAGGAAAACGGAGCAACTTTTTGTTATTTGGCACACGGCAATTTTTGAATTTTTTTCAATTATCAGATATTAATTATACACATATCTTCCACTGTTTTAGATTGCGCGGCATATTTTGATTTGTTTCGAGTTATCCGTACTCTTCCTCCTTTGGTCCCCAACCCTGCAGGCGTGTGTATCCCACTGCAGCAAAACGATGTCATATGCTGTCGCCAGGTGGAAGGTTATCCATCGCGCGGTCGCCTCCAGCCCTGTCCTAAACGAGCGAATGGAGCGCGGCGCGGCAAACGCTCAGGCACTACACATAGTAGATGACCGAGCCATCTTAACCGTCGCAGCAAAACCAGCTTACTGAATTGGATATTGGCCTTCCCCAAGACACGACATTTGAGTACACTGTTGCATATACGTTGTTTCCACCACGCACGAGCAATCCTCTTCAAGCACCCATTGTTGAAGGCGGAGAACCGGTGCCTTTCATCCACACGAACTGGCTACGGTTTGCTTCCAAATAGCAACACCGTTCGAACTGTGGTATTATAAACGCGACTTCCTACCGAGAGGGAGACATCCCGACGACGCCACAAATGTTTCAGGTTGACAACCCCCTACCTAGCCTTGATGATGCAGAAAGCAATTTCCTTTCCAATAGGGTTACCGACATATATGTAGCTGCCCATGCGGACAAAGCTATCCACGGGCGAGTGCCAATCCTCGAGCAGCACTTTATACTTCGACGGGGGAAGCATATTCCGTATCCAGATACTCCACCCGCCAAACGGTTCAGAATTATTTGCATACTCTGAAAGCCGTCACCACCTAAGACGTCGTCATCCGCATAGTCTACGTCAGTCGCTCGCTTGCGTGGTAGTATTAGAATATACAAATTTTGATGATCTTGTGCTCATGACTGGAAGTCTTCCATCGCGAAATGAAAGAGGGACGGGACATAGAGCAGCCTTGTACAGCGTTACTGACAGCGAACGGCGAAGAAAGCTTCTCGTAGAGCCGCATTCTGCCGGATATGTGGAGGGAAAGTTCCCACAGGATGGCAGTATCCTTTTCTGAGACCCCTTTCCTTTGCAAACAACTTTATAGCGCAGATCGATCAACCGAGTCGACTGCAGCACGGATGTCTAGGAAATGCAACGATGGTAGGCCTCTGGTAGATGTGGCAGTGTTCGGGGTTTTAACGAAGTGCGAAGATTTGATTCACACCCACGGCCAGGGTCGAAAGTAGTTTGTTATGTCCGAC
This sequence comes from Dicrocoelium dendriticum, assembly GCA_944474145.2. Classification (NCBI taxonomy): domain Eukaryota; kingdom Metazoa; phylum Platyhelminthes; class Trematoda; order Plagiorchiida; family Dicrocoeliidae; genus Dicrocoelium; species Dicrocoelium dendriticum. The sequence continues at coordinate 63,021,144 of OX104066.1, forward strand.
ACTGGGATTCACGAATCGGAGATAGTCCACAAAGCAGAATATTTCCTAGTAGCTTGGAAGCTACCGGAATGAGACCAATTCCTCGCTGGTTGGTGTATTAAGTGAGAGTACTCTTCTTAAAAATCGAGACAACTGATTCGCACCATTTCTTCATGCCAGATTCTAGAGAACAATGAGGTTAGCTGACTAATGATAACTGCGCCTCCAAACTGGAACAGCCCCGGAGGAAGTCCGTCTGAGCCGGCAGTCTTGAATCGCTTAAGTGTCGAATCGCAAGGCAAACCTCAGCTTTGCTGGGTGGATCAAGTGTGATGACTCAGGGCGGTAAGCTGGGTTCGCAAGGCATACATGTTGTGTTTCCGCTGACAGTACGGATAAGCCATGCAGCCACTCTGGTCAAGATACAAACATTTCCCAAATCAGAAGACAAAGGCCTCTTGCGGAACTTGTGTGGAGCACCCTGAAGACAGAATGTAAAGCCAAAATATTGGGTCAAAATAAATAGCTCATGAGAGAAAAGACCTCATTGAAAGTTCCTGACTATAACAGCAGCAGCACGCGAGGACACCAGTACAAACTTATCGTACCGCAGTTGAAGCGGATCGCTCACCAACTCTGTTTCGAACGCAGAGTGGGGAATGTCTGGAACGACCTGCCGCAGCACATAGTAGAGGCGAACTCAGTATCGAAATTTAAGAAGCTCCTAGACAAACACTTTGCAGAGGCAAAATTTAGAGAGCGGAACGATAAATAAGGAGCATATGTCCAAGAGCGACGAATGATGCAGCTACACAAAGAAAGCTCTACTCGCTGCTTCGAACCAGTATTCAGTATTCATTGTTGCATACGCGCTCACAAATTGTAGCGCTGAGTCGGTAAAAGACGGATTCTATCACTAATTGAACGTGCTCCGTCGCAGAAGAAGTACGTTTACTGTGGTGTTGACTGGTGATTTGAACGCACACTTTAGGAAACTGTCCACTGATACGCTTCATCCGGATGACCAGCACGGTGTGGGCTCCCGTAATGATAACCATGAGCGGTTGCTACACCTGTGTAAAGACATTCGTCTATGTCTCACGAGCACTATCTTCCGACACAACACTCGCAGTGGGGTGATGGCGCCCATCAGCCTCGGAACAGCTATGGGAGCAAATCGATCACATCGCGACAATCATCGCTGGAGAGGATGAGTTCAAAACTGTCGTTCGATTTGGACTACGAGCGTGGACTCTGACCACGCACTTGTTTGCGCCGACTTGCGGAGGAGTTTCGGTGGTCGTCCGCGACGGCGCTGCGAACGCATAGATAACTTTCAGTTGGCTATGTCAAATGTTCTGACTGCATATCCAAGTAAGCTGCCATCCGAACTGACTAAGCGCTCACTGAACACAGTTTAAGATCACCGGTCGCATTTTCACCGGACGTTATTAGCAGCAGACATCTCTTCGTGTCCACTTAGATCGCCAACTTGCTCAATGGGTCTCTACGCAGTCCCTGGAACTTATGGATGCTCGTTGACGTGTTCCGGCTGTAAGCGAACACAATGAGACTGGTAAAAGCCTCAGGACCAAACTGCGTGCTAGCCTGAAGAGAAACCGCGAAGCGTGGTGGCCTCATCGTGTCTCGATGGAGACAACCGCTGCGCTCGGTAACCATCGGAAGTTATCCCGTCTGATGCGAGAAACGGGCAGTAAAAGATCTGGTGTTAGAGGGACCGTATACGACAAGAGTGGACATCCATTCCACAGGTTGTCAAAGCGCTTGAAGCGTTTAGCCGAACACTTTGAGAATCAGTTCAGTCAGAGTTGTCAGCTTCTCCATCGGCCAATAATCGCTCTGCTCGTAGAGTTGTCCCCTGGAACCGTCTTCATGCACGGAAATCGAACGTGTGATTAGACGGCTAAAATTGAACAAGTTTGCAAGAGCAGATGGACTTCATCCAACTCTCTTCAAATTCGGAGAACCTGCTTTCTTGGACGACTTACATAACGTACTGGTTGATCTATTGGAGCGGGTGTTTTTCCTAACAGACTGGATCCGCTCCATTATAGTCTCAATTTTCAGATTAGTCTCCCCTTCCGAGTGCGGCGATCATAGATGGATCAGTCTGATCTCATTTGCCTCTTAATTGCTAGCCTCTGTGGTGCTCCAGACTGGCTGGCACCTGTGAAGGCAAGGTTCGTTAGCGTCAAGCTGGTTTTAGTCGAAATCGCTGCTGTATTGACCACATCTTCACATTTCGTCAATCTTTGGAGCTCCGCCATATTTGTTGGCGATCTACCATAGTCATGTTCTTCAACATCAAAGCATCCTTCGATTCTGTTAACCGATGTTCCCCTTTGGACTCTACTCAGGAAACGTGTGCCCGTAAAATAGGTAAACATTATCAGTGCGGTTTATACGCGCAGTCCGGGCAGTGTGAGGACTTACTTCAAGCTGCCGGCGCCCTTCGGTATCTCCAGCGATATGAGACACGCACAGCCGCTTTCGCTTTTCCTTTCTTAACTTATCATCATCATGGAGACTGCGTTCACTGAATGAGACCTGCAAGACGTGGAGCAGCTCCAGGGTGATCGGCGTTTTTACTTGGAGTACGCCGACGACATTGCCCTTATGTGACTTCTTTCAAACATACCAATTGGCACTGGACAAATTAGTATTTGACTGTTAGCTGTTTTGGGCTATGCTTTGCATCGTCGAAATTCAAAGTCCTTCTCCAAGCTTGGTAGGGACCCACACCTGCTTTGACCCTTGGTGGGACTCAGCTGGAAGTCGTCCGGAAATGTAAATTCCTTGGCAGTTATATCTACGCCGGTGGATTAGGTATGAAAGCAAACCGCATAGGAAAAGCTCGAGGTGAATTTAATCAATGTCCGCCACCTATGTTGCCAGCGTGACATCACTCTCGCCCTGAAGGGCGGAGTTTATAACAGTCGTGCGTTAAATCCTCTTGAACTATATGAAAATATCCGTAGCTCGGTGTGGATGCGGATTTTAAGCTGTTCTCCGAACTGAGTGATTATTGTGCAGACGTTTCGCTGCCTGACTAGGCAACATCATCAGTGCGGCTTCGGGGGCCTGCTTCGCAGTGCCTCATAAGCCACTTACGGTTATGAACCTTGGCCCACTAGGTCACCAGACATGAAGACACTTGTCTTCGCAGTTTAGCTCATGTCTGGCGGGAACACCTCGTGTGCAAGGAGTGTCTTTGGCCTCACGTATTTGGTGTAGGAAGAGCGAGTGAACCGTTCAATGCCGTCATATCACGCACCAGGCCCCGATGGCTAGGCCACGTGTTGCGCATGCCGACACACCGACTCTTGCGTTTTTTTGCGTACCATGGACGTTGATGGAAAAAGATGGGAGGCCAAGCAATGACTTGGTCTAGTGAAATGAAATGCCTCACTTCGAAATTGGCGTCGGTTAGTGTGTCCCGATTATAGGGCTGGGGTCCCATAGACGATGAACACTCTTAGCTGCCTACACTGGTTGAGATGGCGAGAAGCCGACTTCGATAGTATTTATGTTGTGAGTTTATTTGCTGCTCTCCATCCCGCTTATCTTCCTCTCCAAGCATGATCTCTCTTTTGAGGTATCTTACGTCACTAAAATGTGTACTACCTGTTCGTTTTTTGTGTTCTATACTGTTTCATATCTCCTTTTTTCGTATATCTTTTCCCTTGGTACTGCGGGCAATAGTTGAAGTGTGTTTCTTACCTTCAGCTAGTGTGTAATTGTAAGAATGAAGTCATCGAAACTGCGTTCACAAGACGACTTAGGAGGTGTAGAGTTGCATTCAGAAATTCAACTTTCTTATTTCGAGTATGCCGGTCATATTTCCCTTATCTCTGACAGCGCACTTACCAAACGGCCTTGGGCAGACTAGCATTGGGAGTCAGCTGTTTTGGGGATGTGCTTTGTTCTGTCTAAATGGAAACTTTCCTTCAAGGTTTTCAGGGTTCGCTCTCTACGCCAACCCTTGCTGGTACTCAGCTACAAGTTGTTTAGAGGTTCAACTACCCCTGCATTTGCATCTGCGCCCGTGACATAAAAGATGAGATCACGAACCGTATAGCAGAAGCTCGAAGTACTTTTATCAATCTTCGCCACTTTTTGCTTCGGTGTGACATGGCTCTCACCCTGACGAGGGTTAGATTCTACGTTGCAGCCGTCCGTTTAGTCTTCCTGTACAATTTTGAAACCTTGCTTATCACATCGACAGACATAAAGTGACTAGTAGCGTTAGACCACCGGTGCCTTCGCAGTTTAGCTCATATCTGGTGGGAACGCTGTTTGATTAATGAGCGTGTTCAGCGTATGGTGCAAGCAGAGCTAGGGAAGCCACTCGGCACTGTTATTTCACGCTTTATGGTCCGAATACTTGGCGATGTCTTCCGCATGCAAGCACACCGACTCCTGCGACCGAGGTTTGGATGGAAGAAGAGGAGGCTAAAGCAGCCGATGGCTTAATCAAGAGGAATGAAAGCCCACTTCGAAGTTGGCCTGGGTTGATGCGTTCCGAAAGAAATTGAAAACGTTCGGTTGGATACACTTGTTAGCATAGCGAAGCTTAGAGCTTAATGGCTTTTGTGTGTAGAGTTTTTCGTTCCCCTCCCGTTTTGACTCCCTCTCCAACCACCATATCGTCAGTGCATAGTATGTAATGCTGAATGTAATACTGTTTCTCTTTTGTTAAGCTTTTGTTTTCTATTTCCTGTTTTTGCTGCCATTTAATTGAGTTGCATTGCGGTACCATAGCGAGTTTTTCTGTCACGTGGCTTACGCGTATGATGAATGAATACCGCACAGCTGAGGTGTCTCACCTCATTTACTCATGGCCTGTGTTCATCATGATGATGAGTCGGTCTAGTTTCCGTCCATGCTTTTTGTGCGCATACTTGGAGCTCACTTGCGGACTCAGTATTTACCAAGCAAACTGGATTATCAGCTGTTACCAACAGAAACTGTCTCCAATGCATTGTGAAGAAACTTATTAAGGCTGCTTGTCTGCCCAGCCTGAAACCAGGTTGTCGATTAGCTGGTGAAGCGTTCATTAGTTGTATTAGAAAATGTGGGCTATTTCATTTGCGTTTTCAGTCTCAGATTGCGGCACATCAGCTGTGGTGTGTTTCTCAGTTGACGTGCACTGATGATGATGATGATCAGTCTCAGGTAACTCGTATCACTGAAGCGAATTTCGAAGCTCATTTCTGGACGATAGAAGCACAACCCTGAATCGAAGTGGGGTAGTTTTGGGGTAAGTTAGCCTTTCATCATTTGTGAGTAGAGGGACTTCCTAAGATTTGATTAGTTCATCGCAATTGCATTACGATTCAGACAGGTTAGCTACCAATCCGGGAAAACACCAGACGATCTTTTCGTCACTTTGTGACTTCTCAGTGGTGTGCATTCCCTCGGTCCTCTGTTGGGGATCGAACCTATGACCGGTAGTGGCTAGCCTCACTAGCCAGCAGCTTACACCACTGAGCCATGGTGCACAAAAGCTGACCGTGATGGATTGAGATCTAACTGCGATATAACCTGACCTACTCTCTACTGCCATGTAGGCTACTGCTCGTGCAGAGGACTGGGGTTGGTTATCATGTGTCAGGGATTCCCTTACCAGTAGCCGTGAATCCACACAACATTTTGAAGACTGATAGGGCTAAGTTGGTTTTTGTCACTAACTGTGGGCAACTGAAGCACGGTCTACGCCTCTGCCCACTCACTCTACATCAGCTGAATGAAGGGCGTCACCAGTACTCTGGCACACCGTATCGACGCTACGCTATCACGCGATGTCCCACAGTCGTGCGTGGATTAGGTGTACCTCGACGTCGTCCGCATCGACGCGGATTCGAACCTGCGACCTCCGGATTGCAATGGAGGCTCGCAGTCCTTTCGGCCTCCTACATTGGAGATGCAACGAATACGCCGGGATGTTAACCAACTAATCCGAGAAACTCGTTGCGCTATTTTGTTCTCGCATGCTTTTTGTGGACGCACAACACACACATGTCCAAAAGGTAAAATGCGCAAGAACGGTTAGCGCTAGCTTTTCGTTGATTTGGAAAATTGTTATAGGTTAATAAATGGTCTAGTGTGGAATGAAGCAAGGTTTTCAATCCTTTCTTTATCATCCTTATCTTTCACACTGGTTTGTGTTCTGCCGTCCATATTGTTGTAGACGACCAAAAGTTTTTGTCCCATCGGGAAGATTATACTTGCCCCAATGGTTAGGATATCTACGCATCCTATGCGGCTGCTTGCTTTGCAAAACGGCGCTGATTATGTCTTCTGCGAGGTCAGTAAACATTCTCGTTTGTTGACATGGTTTTGTTTAATAAAGTTTACATTGATTCAACTCTTTAAAACAGTATTGGAACCTATTTAAAACTCATGCTTTCTGAAGGGTTTGCAAACAATGAGGGTCTGAGACTAATGAAGCGTACATAGTTAAGCGGTCCAGAGGTTTACGGATCACTCTTTTTGTGAACACCAAATCTACACACGGTCGGATCGCAGCAATTTCGCTAGCTATTGATATGTTTGCTTGTATGCTTCCATCACTTGTAAAATCTCTTGTTAGGTAGTTTAAACGACTTAACTTAGCCGGGTGTCTAACCTGTGTCAGCAATCTTTGGTTAGAAGTACGGAAAATTTCCCCTTCCTCTCCAGAATGAATGACTTCCCATTCAGTTGGGATAAGTGATCATCATCGTCACCATCAACAACAGCAGCACATCGGTGATGTGTGCTTGGGCTTCGCTGCCACACTGCCATGATGACTTTCGTAATGGCGGTTAGTAAGAGTAAGTGAAGGGGAACCTATCACAAAACGCACTGTGCAAACATCTAGAGTCTAGAGATCTGCAACTTGTCAATAATATACGGCCGCAGTCAACCAGCTACCGTGCGAATATAGTGCGACGTTAGCGGAATGGATATTTTGCGGCCTGCGCTATAAATGACCTTATACCACAGATAGTTTAATATGAGACATTTTGAACGAGTAGTCAAGCCTGTATGTAGCTGAGGACAAACCGCTGGTGCTAGATACGAGCCAGGACCTGGAACTTCTCGAACCAAACACGTGGACTCCAGTCTAGTTAAGCAGACAAGCCAATGGCGCCTCTTCTAGTGGTCAGTGACTATTTTGCACCGCCAATTAGGCTTCTCTCGCCATCATACCTTACTATACGTTCAGTAAAAGAGCCCTTATCAGTAAGCGGTGAGTAGACACACGAAGCACCTACCCTAATCAACGCTTATGTTTGAAATTAAGTGCACTCACTGCTCGATGCAAAGCTTGAACTAAGGTTTGATGACTTTTGTTGTGATTTTAACATTGTGATCATAGGTCTACTACTTGCTCACTTTATGACTCATCGGATTTTTTATTCCCCTCTTTTTACTTCAGGAACTTATAGATCAGCGCATTATGAGGTCAACTCGTATCGTCAACAGTAATTGATTTGCATAAAGACATCATCTCCTTAGTCGTAAACAACACAACGGATTTTTTGCTTCCCGACGGGTCAGTTGTGTTCAGGACATCAAGTGAAGAATCCGGGCGCATCATTGCCCAGTTGGTTTGGTGCCTGTTAGAACAATTGGTAACTTTTTCCCCTAGGGAACCTCAGATGCAAAATTCGCTGTGGAAGCAGCTAAAATGTTGTACGTACGCAGTACTTTGTAACTAATCATTACTTCCACTCCCCCCAGAGAAAACGATGTTCTGGCCATAGACATAAATATGGGCTGCCCAAAGGATTATTCCATCAAGGTGCGAAGATTTTCCTTAGTTTGCTGCATCTTTGTCAACCTTAATCTCAGGAGTCAAATTAGTTCTACCTTGTTTATGTTTCGTACTTCGGCACGGTAAATAACATACAGATTATTAGGCAGTCAAGTTCAGCTTGTCAGCTGTGGTCTTGGCACCGAAATGCGGCATAGCCATTTGCGACCACGGAAGCACAACGAGCGACAGAAAAAATCAAGGCAACATCAAAACACATCCCCGTCGATGAAGTACACGAATCGATGTAACACATGCAATGGCGCTCTTGACCGCTCGATCCACAGATCTAATCAACGGAGCCGTGATGGATAAGCGCAAGAACAGTAGCTTCCGGGATGATTACATCCCTCGGACACTTTAGTTATCTCGTTCGTCTCTCTGTTGGCGCCATTCGTTTGGGTTTCATTCAACTAATCCCAAGGCCCGAAAAGAACACACGCTAAGGGCATAACTGACGTAGATGGTTTAAACGCAAAGACGTGAGCCGATATCTTGGAATATCACGAAGTCATCATTTCAGAAAGCGTGGTGGTGAATGACCGGTTGCTGTATTTGTTGCGCGCATGACGCTTTGCTTTCGACGCTAATGCTTCCTCAGGCAAAGGCTACAGCATCGCTCACTATGTGGCTGTACTAAATAGTACCGAGAGTGTACGTAGGCACTAGTGGCCAACAACAGCCACTCTTTTGAGACTTCCGTGACGCAGTGGTCATAGTTCTGAACCACACAGTAACCCCGGTCAAGCTACTGAGTTGTACGCTCCAATATCCCACACCAAAGAGTTGCACGCATTTGTAAAACCATATGGGCCATACGGACACGCGCGACAATTTCTTCACTGATGTGACCATTAGAGGTGAAAGAACAGTTGGGTCCGACTCTAGATGGGCAACATTGCCCGCGTACTCTGAGTTAGCCGATCATTCAGTCAGAGAGATTCCTGTAGACCCTCACAAAGGCCAATGGAAGTTGCGGAAAAGTGATTTCAGATTAGAAACATTTCCCTTATATATCTTTCGAAGTGGATAGTGCCGAGGAGAGATGCGATCCGGCGAATCAAAGGAGTTCTCCAGGTCAACCAACAGTATTACGGCAGGTCGTCTGTATAAATGGCATTGTTCAGTAACCTGAATTGTCGATACAACATCTACCATAAGAAAGGCCGGTTTGGTTTTTCATCGCTGAATTTTCAGAACGACTAGGTATTCATCAAGATATGATATTTGCGAGCTGTCTGGAGACAGTGGAAAATTGACTGTTGCATCGGCGAATCTCGCAAGGCGTTCATTGGCCTTTTGAGAAACAGGAGATTGTTGTCAACCATCGTTTCAACGGTTGTTCTGTTGTGCTCCCCATTAATTTGGATATAGTGGTCAGCGTAACCACAAGTAGATTGGCTACATTTTTGAGTGATGATGGAGGCGTATCACTGGAGCGCGTTAGCTATGCTTATTGGGATGGCAATACAGTGAAAATCCAGCTTGAATCAAAGCTTGAATGCTTGTGTGGGGCAGTTAGCTCTCGCGTCATAATCTACGTACGTATGTCGAGGAGAATCAGCACAGAATCGTGATACACTACTGCTGTTGACAATAGGGCGAGAAGTCAACCAATGAATCCCCAACGTTCATAGACACCAGCTCGGGTTGCCTGCATTGAGTTGAAGATGTTTTGGACACGAATGAACCATGTAATCAGGGCAGCAGATTGTACGTGTGATTATAGAAGCTGTCCAACACTGTCAGTGGTACACTTCTCATCCCAAAGTGATTATCACTCTTCCATAAAGTTACTTCCTATTTTTCGTAACGCGTCGGTTTGCTTTGCCCCTGATCATGCTTGTCTTGCGTCACGTGATCATAAACGCAACAATGCGTCGACATTTTTTATTTTCCAGGGTGGTATGGGCGCTGCGCTGCTCACTGAACCGGAAAAAGTGAAGAAGGTATGTACCAATCGCTGTTTTACTTTTCAAGCACATTTGGTTAAAGTGTATTTTGGTGGTGATCAGTTCCTACATTATGCAATGCCGTTGCAACTACGCATCCGTTACAATTATTCATCTCGTACTAATTCATTGACACACGTCGTAACCGTACCTGCCACGCCTTTATACCAGATCCTATCCTGCCTCGTCAACTCGCTTAGCGTCCCTGTGACCTGCAAGATTCGGATCTTACCCAAGGTGAGCTTCAGGGCTTCTGCGTTTATTGCACCTTAGTTGGTATGCCTTGTTTCTGCAATTTCACATCCCGCTTTTCCATCTATCGTCTTACGCAGCTGCAAGATACATTGGCACTTGCCAAAATCATTGAAAACACGGGTGTCGCAGCCATAACTGTGCACGCTCGTACCCCAGCGGAGCGGTCTGGAACTCGTAATCACGACGAGGTCATTCGTGCAATTTCCGAAACGGTTTCAATCCCAGTGATTGCAAAGTAATCTGTGTGTTTTGGGGTTACAATGCCTGAACAACTCATCATCCACCATACTGGTTTCTCTCTCACCTCAGTTTGGCCGACTTAATGCCCCTGAATAAAAAATCTTGGAGGCGTATTGCGACAGTATGAATCCCAACCCATCTTTCTTCCAACTGAAAACAGCTAGGTAGCGTTTTACTACTACCTTACAAGCCTTCACCGGGAGTCCCGCTCTCTTCTTTTTGTCCGCCAATAGCCGAACTATCTTCTAATCGTCATAATCATACTTTTGTTGTTAGTCCATTTCTGTCCCCTCGAATCATCAGCAGCATCCGTAGAACATCGTTACCTTGTGCTGGTGCCTCCCTATCGCAACGAGGCTGCACCATACCGTGGTGCGATGGTTCGCGTACCCCCGTGACCCACTGACCTACGCTGGGTTGCGCCTACCAAGTGTTTTCAGAGCCACTCATACCAGACAGGTCGATGGTTAGAATTCCAACTAACTCAATCTCGCAATCTACTTCAGAGGCTTGGGGGGGGGACTTCGATGACCCTCTTCCCATAAAACCTAGCCATGGGAGGGTTATAAGCCCACAGCTCGATCGGCCTAAAGCACGAGCGTCACGCATTGACTCTGACGATGGGAGGGCTCCTTCGAGTGCTCAATGGTTTGTTACTGCCCGCCTCAAGTCAGGCAGCCCCTGGTCGAATTGGTGCAAACCCTCCAGCTCTCGTCCGCGGCTGGCCGTGGTCGTACGCGCGTAACATGCATTGGCGGCATCCTTGTCCGGATTTGCCGGTCACTGTTGTCTCCACGGGGGCAGCCATACCACGCCTGTGCCCACAGAGGGATCATGGGTGGCTTGCGCTGCACCCACACACCCCATATCCGGTGTAAACCCAAGTGAATAAGACCGGGAGGCATGTGGATGGGAGCCACGTTTCATCAACGGAGCAGGCCCACACTCCATCACGAGCAAACACAAGCACGTTGTATTTTGGGAATCATGCGTACCAGACATACACAAGGCGATGGCTGGGCCGTAGCCCGTTCCACACAAGATGGAACCACTCTTTGAACCTATCACCGTCACGAGGACGGTACCTTTCGTCCCCTCCAGCAACGACCAACTGTCTCCTGGAGCCAGTATGGACGAGGTGGTGGGTACTATGCAGATAGGCACCTTGTCAACATTCACAACAGTCGCAGCCACATCGGGGAGCTCAATCCGCATCTAACTTCTGAAATGCAAGAATACTCAACACGCCGGCAAACGTACCACATCCGCCGCCTTGCTGGCCTGGATTAGAAAGTTGTATGGGAACGGACGCATCGCGCTTCTCCTGCACATGCAATAGTGCTTTCTCCTGCACTTGAGCAACCGCCTAATGATCAGTTCACTAAATTCGCATCGATCAACTTGCCTTTGATTCGCAACACTTGAGAACAACATTAGTTTGTTATAAACTCACCTCGTTCATGTCCAGGTAATGTTATTTTCGGTTTACCCGAGTGCCGCCTCCCTGCACTAAGCTGGCCGTACAAAAGCGGTATGAGTATCCTCGTCGAATTCATTCGGGACACATATATACATGGATTGACGTAATCCGTGTCTAACGGTAATTTGAATGCAACATATGCACATATGTTTGTCCAAATTGAAGTATTTGCTGCCACAGACTGCGTTTTATCTGGTGCGTAACATGCTTGTTGGCATCCGGTTTCGGATTTGCCTGTCACTGTAGCCAGCCACAGGACGCCTGCGCCTACAGAAGGACCATGGGTGGCTTGCGCTGCACCACCCACAGCTCCAACCACACACCCCATATCCAGTGTAAACCCGAAAGAATAAGACCGGGAGGCATGTGGATGGGAGCCACGTTTCATCAACGGAGTCGGCCCACACTCCTTCACAGACAAACACGAGCACTATGTATTTGGGAAATCAACCGCACACATGGCGGTGTCTGGACCGTAGTCCGCTCCACACTGACTGCATGGAACCACTCTTCGAGCCTAGCACGACCACAAGGACCGTGCACCCCGTCCCCTCCAGCAACGACCAACTGTCTCCTGGAGCCAGTATGGATGAGGTAGTGGGTAATAGACAGGTAGACACCTTGTCGACATGCACATCAAGCGCAGCCACACCTGGGATGTCAAACAACTACCAATCACTTGAAACGACAAGATGGAATAAAATAAATCGGATAATGCATACAGATACGGCGGCATAACTCTTCACTAAATAGGTGTAGAGAAAATGGTTACGATAGTCTCCGTGATAAGTTAAAGAGGTGAGCGAATATATTTTAAGAAAATGCCACAAATTCGAAAATGTTATCGAAGTTAACTACAAGTGGCTTAAGCGACGTGTGCAAGATTATGCAAGACAGTACAGGTAGGCATTAATATGAGAACGATAATCTTTACTACAAAATTACAAATCCATCACCTGAAATAAATAGACTTAGCATGCAAGCACGCAGTTAGTAAATCGAATGCAGCGTACCTACAAACGCCTGCCTAGGTTCTCTGCAGGACCCGTCGTCACTTCGGTGGTGCTCCCGAGTGGCCTCGCTCATGGCTCACTAGGCTTGCCTGACTCAGGCACTCGCGATCGCATGTGCTACAGCACCATGCGCTCGATGTCGATGGAGTACAACCCATCGGTGCTTGCCGCTTCCGCACTTGCTGCTTCTTCCCTGCATGTATGAGGTCTTTCTCCCGCACTTCGGCAAGTGCCTTTGTGATAAGATCGCACCATGCACGCCGATCTACCGCTTTCGATTCCCATGACCTGCCATCATGATTAGAACGTGAGAGGCTCACTTTGATCATGTCCTGGTAACGAAGCTTCGGTTTCCCCAGATGCCGCTTCCCAATACTCAGCTGACCGTATAAGAGTTGTTTCGGTATCCGCGTCGAATCCATACGACTCACATGACCGAGCCACCTCAGGTGTCTCAGCAGTAGAATGCAGTCCACTGCATACATACCACCTCAGTAAGATCGCTCTTCCTTTATTAAGGAGGAGTTGCGCCGTCTCAACTACTTGCACCTTCAGGATATACTCTGGCGGATGTTGAAACAACTATGCGGGCTTACTTGACATACATCAACCTCCGACGTGGATGGGAAAATACTTAATCTTGACCTCCGCAACTGCTGCAACTATCCGATCTCTGACTCATACTTTGCCCACCCTAAATTGTCTGCAGACTCACTGCTCCCCGTCGACAGTGGCACTGTCCACAACTTACTGAAACTCAGGGAAAGCCTGCAGTCTGAGCAGACAGTCTCCCGTAGTTCTCAAGGAATGTGCTGACTTCTGCGCCGAACCTCTGGCTACTTTATATACGTTGAGGATACAACAACAAAATTGCCGACGGCTGGAGAGGCGTCAATATCACACCAATACCAAAAAAGGGCTCAAGCAAATGTCGACCAATATTCTGTACTTCGGTATTCTTAGAGATATTTTAAAAATTATTCTTGAGAAGATGCTGTCACAAAAGTTCTCAACTGATTCTCGTCAATTCGTCTGCAACAGTTTAAGATCAAACGAAGGCCCAGTAGTTTGCCTTGCGCACTCGGTCTTCTTATCTCAAGACAACGGTATCAATTTCACCCGAGTATGTATTCTGGACTACTGCAATGCATTCAACTATGTAAACGGCGAATTGTGGTTGATAAATCAACTCGGTGCTGGGATACCTCCTTCCATCGCTTTTGTGTTGAGGAATTACCTTGCCGGCCTATCTCATGTTGCCTGATTTGGTGGCAGAAGCTCCTCACCCCTAATCATAAACACCGGTCTTCTTCAGGGAGCTATTTTATCACTATTTTTCTTTTTTTAATCATGCCAGCGTAAGACCAATTGTAACGCTACAAGGCGTTTGGACGTTTAAGCCACGCGTTTCCCACCGGAATATTCAACAAAAGACCAAGTCCGGACCTGAGATAACAGTGCTATTTGTACAAATTCATCGTATCAAAATAGTAATTTCCAAACTCAAAAGTATGTCAACAATGCGCGCTTAGATCCACGAGCGACCGGTGAGTTCATACGTGCGAAAGAAACAATGGAATCATAATGCGACCCGCAGAGCTTATGGTAAGAATCCAAATTTGCCAATGGTATGCATCCGCTAATGAAACTACTGCGACAAAGTCTGATGTACCTAGCTGTAAAGACTGTGAGAGTCACACAAATCGATCAAACCAAGGGAAATAGCGCCATGTCAATAAGGCCGAACATAACTGGGACTTGTGTGTAGGAGTGAAAACAAGATAAAAGGTGGATAAACTGGAAATCGGACACTACCTCACACAGTAATGATGTCATGGTAGGTAACGTTGGAACTGAAAATGGACAAGGAGACAAGCACACGGATGATCCATGCCGGGCGATGGAGCTGACCAACGTAGAAGTGTTTGACAGGGGTGAGTCTTAGATGGTGGTCGTAACTTCCCTCTACACCAATCCCTGGGGAGGCGACCCTACTGAACTACAGATGACATTATCATGGGCGCTGATCGATAGATCACTGTCCATTCTGTCAGATTCAAGATATCCTTACTGATCTCACGTTTTGGTCAAAGGCATGCGATCCGCCGCTCCACGTGTCAAATTGCATTGCTGTCCTTTTTTCACTACACAAGGGAGATCGATGCCAACAGCTTCTACAACAATTCCTGGATCTTAATATAGATGGCGTGAGGTTCCATTCTCCCACGTCAGCAATGTACTTGGGTGTCTTGCTTAGCTACGATTTATCTTGATCACATAAACGGAATGTCCGCAGTCCGGAGGTTATCGTTTTACGCCTCACGCCTCTGAGCTTCCTCTGTCCTCTGATTTAATACTTCGTTTTGTCTCTAACTGTGTTCTTCCACACTGGATGTACTGCTCACCAGTGATTTTTCCTTGTCCATTGACTAAGGACTTTAGATTAATCTCCAGGTCATTAAAACACTTGGTGCGATACAGCGGTGTGTCAAAGTGAAATTCTGTTGATACACTTGTGTCCACACATGCTGGTTTTTTGGAAAAGACTAGCGTCAACAGTACTTGCCAACACAACTCACTCACTGTCGTGTTGCCCTCCGGGAAGCAAGGAGACTGGCCGCGATCACGAAGTCCTTTATTAAGATTGCGCTCGCATATTTATAGAATATATACACTGTTTACAACAGTCCGTTTCAATGGCTCATCCCGGTTATTTGCATTGTGTCGCTGGCTCCTTTTCCATTGGTTTATGCTTGCTCACCACGTTCACTGTCTAAAATCACCTTGACTTTCTTAGTCGATGTACGATTGGCGGGATTGGGCCCGCGCGCTTCTTCCCTCGGTCCAATGCCACAAGCCTTGGCTCAAAGGTGCACGAGTATACGCTCCTTCGTCTGCTGGCGCCTGATTGGTCACTAGCACGTTCAGTGGGTGGTTGCAGGCGGGCCGCGATCACGGGCCAACTATTTCCTGATTGGCTGACCAATCTGCTTCCGGCAACATGCTCACTCCCTATCGGTCTGTCCTGTGATGTTCGATCGGCCTTACAGCATTTCCAGCCCCCATCACACCCACTTTCTTGTGTATTCTCGGAATGTGTGTCAACCTCGTCAACTAGACAGAAGCACAAATTCATATGTACCCGAACACGAGTGTATCGTTCGTCAGTTATTCCTTAGCGCTTGTTTCGCTACACCGAAACAAACTTGTCCAGGGGTTAACAAGCCAAGTTATGCTATGACAGTATTATTTTTTTACTTGTTAATCCACATTTTTGAGATGAATTTATATTATACTGCGTCGCTGAAAGCATGTGTGTTACGGCTGAATATTCACCCGTTCTGTGTGCATAAAAAGCACTTTATTGACTTGATTTGACTAGTGTTCCACAAATTTGGTTTACCTTTGGCAGTCAATCGTAAGTCCAGAACAAACGCCACAATGTTTCTTCCATTTTCCTTAGTGGGGGCTCTCGTGAAACCATCCGCATTTTCGAAGATATCGAGTACTTTAGGCAGCAAACTGGCGCCTCTGGTGTGATGGTTGCTCGTGCTGCCATGTGGAATCCAGCCATTTTTCTGAATCCAGCGTGCGGGCGACCCCTGCCCACTTTACACGAGACTGTACGGGAGTACCTCACTTTGGTGAGTGGGTATACGTCTGTCTGCAGCAGGCTTAATTTGATAATTGATTTTTTCTTAGATATTCGCTATTGACTTGTTGACCATAAGCTCAATTTGTAACTTGTGAATCCTCGATTTACCTAATCTTCTATCTTTGCACTAGGCGGAATCCATTGCTGAATGTGGTCAACTAGCAGGCACTTGAGGCTCGTGCATTAGTTTTTTTCACAGGTGGTTTTTTAGCAGCACTTTTTGTTTTTTTTCACCAACTGGCTGTTATTTCGGTATATCAGTACCAACATTGAGCTTGATTTACTGAATGCTGAACCAACGGGTTGTGACTTCGCAGTAAACAGTTTGCTGTTATAGTTCAACGACAAGTCGAATCCTGGATATTCGACAACCTGTCTGATTTAGAGTCCTTGCTGTTGGATGCAATATTCAACGCTCCTCAGTGCAACGTGCCATTGCCTTGCTCCTGTGAACTATCACTAGCAGTTCAGTCGCAAACTCGACACGTATGTCTGTCTATCGATTTTCTCATCAAGCGTTTTAAAATTCTACGGTGTTTATTCACTGGTTCACCAATTTCACTTAATTACTTTGACTGATCTTACATTGACAGGCTGTTCGGTACGATCATCACTTCACGGGAACGAAATACTGCATTCAGCAAATGCTTCATCGTGAAGGAGACTCGACATTGTTCCTGCAATCCGTTAGCTCAAGAAGTCTCGAGCAGTTGTGGTAGGTTTCCTACTCATGTAGCTTGAATCGCACACTTTGTCCTTCTAAGTCACTTGTATGAGCAACTTATCAGCAACATCTGGTTACCACATTGTCCCCAAGGAGTTATTCATCGTGCTGGAACCATTGTGTCACTTTCGATGCAAGAGACCATCGGCATCGTAAATATTTATGGGCCCCGCCATTTTCTCTTTTTCGCTTGTGATGGGCAGTTGTGGCATGCAACAGGCTAAACAGGAACCTTTCAACAAGTGCCTAGTGGATGGGTTGCTCCGTTGCGTTAGCATATTGTCGCGTAGAGTGCATTTTGACTGCCCATTTGTCTTTGGCATTTTTATCATAGACAATATTCAACCGTCGGGGCTAAGCAACAAAAGGAGCCAAACACGGGGTTGGATCGAAATTTGTCGATATAATTTTCCTCATCTTCTCTTCATTATCTTGACAGCTTTGCTGAACAATTGATGCATCGCATTCATCTGAAGCCTCCATTGCGTTGGATCTATGTAACTTAGCAGTGTTGCCTGGATTTGAGCTCCGAGTCTGTGGTGCCTTTGTTACTATGCATGTGCCCCTATCGGAAACCTCATCTGTCAGTCACAATTTCCAATTCCATATGATTGAATTTATCCTCTAATTCCTGTTTAATTATTCTTTAGAAATTTGTCATAGGCCGGTCTTTCCACCTTCTTCGCAGATTGATACAGCTTAAAAGATGCACATTCTCTACAATACATTATATGTGCCGCTACCACAACTCGGACTTCATCCCATTCAGTTAGTTGAGTCGGTTACGTGGTCATCCGTCATACGCAAACCACAGTTATTCACTCATCTTCGTAACAACAACTAGTAGGTAATTGGCATTTGTGCCTTAGACAGTTCATCGTCTTTATCTAAGGGACTCGCGAGAGTGACCGCATCATTAGCGCTGTTACGTTCACCTTCTGTTTTCCAATCTTTCATTCGTTGCTTTTTCGCGTTTTTTGTTCTTTTTATCGTTGTTTACCCTTCGCTCTATCTGCTCTTACTTTTACTCGTCTTTGTGATGTGGGCGTTGATAGTTCCGTTTATCGCACCCAGAACCGAAGTCATCTTCCACTTCGGTACGCATCCTGGATGGTTCCCTAGAGGTCTCTGTTTTGCTTCAAAGAGTCGTGCATTTGTTCCAGTTCACATAGGAACGTGACGCAATAGTTACTGGTGTATTCACTTGATTATTTGCCTCAACCGTGTAGCTTCTGTCATCCGATTACAACAGGGAGCCGAGAGCACCGTTCTTTGTTCCTTGTACATCAGCTAACACGTCCCACTGCATTCACATGGAAGATGAGTGACTAGAACATCTCAGTGTCTGGGTAGCAACAGGCTCCCAGTTCTCCTGTCACTGTGTCTGTTATCATTAGTTACTCCAGTGACAGCAAGTGATCTGAAGTGACCTACTCACGAACCTTTTTACTTAAATAAATAAGTTTGTATATTTGCTTTCAGGCGGTATACGACCGCTGAGGGGGAACGGTCACTGATTATGTATCCCGTGCAAACTCACACATGTTGTAAGACAGAGACTCGTGTTAGTAGGATCCACGATTGTGTCTGAATCTACCTGTCAATATCGCATTTCAACTGTACACTTGTAAATCCGCAAAGCAGTATCCCGACGTCCTGCTGACCCCCAACCAGAGTTAACGCGAGGTCCACCACGCTTTCAAATACCGTATGGCGCGAGCAACTAATTGTTTACCCTTTTGATCAATTGCTTTTACTCCATGCGCAGTAAAGCTGCTTGGTTCTTGGAACAACCGCCAAACTTATGCTCCAGTCATTCAGACTGCGCTGTTCAAATACCCCTCCTCTCGTCTTTCGTCCATCAACACAACGAAATTCGAATTTGTTCCATGCGTCTGAGCCGAACCTTTTCTACTCTTCAACCCAATTCGTAACAATATGCTCCGGAACAAATCCACCGCAGTCTTATGAACAAGTCACCAAATCCCAGTCTACCACCTGGATTTACCCCGCTTAAACTCCTATTCCGATCTTGGTTCTAACTGCTACTGCATTGTATACTCCGAAGATCTTTGTGCTGTTGTTTGTTGTAAACTACTTCACTTCACAATTTTCTCAACTCCGCTCATGTGGGGCTTTCAATGCTTAACTATCATACCGATCCGAAGATTTCTATCTCTATAACCACTGCTACGGACTTTTTCGT
This sequence comes from Dicrocoelium dendriticum, assembly GCA_944474145.2. Lineage (NCBI taxonomy): Eukaryota > Metazoa > Platyhelminthes > Trematoda > Plagiorchiida > Dicrocoeliidae > Dicrocoelium > Dicrocoelium dendriticum. The sequence goes on from OX104066.1 coordinate 63,040,470, forward strand.
ACCTCTGATTCTTCGCGTGACACTGACATGCGCCTCAGAGCTACCGACCTGTTGTTGCCAGTTGACCAGATAAATTCGGAACTCAAATCCTCCAGGCTATACCTTAAAATTAAAGTGACCTCCCCATCTGGGAATGAGTTACATTAAACCGGGGCTGTCTCCGAGTCCAGAGGTTTTTGTTCTACTGTAACCTCCATGGCAATACGCGTCTTCTTGTTACAGGGTAGCCAGTCGTCTTACTGGGTAAATACCATATTTTGTTACGGAGCTGCCAAGGTAAGCACATCTCTGACTGAGCCCACTTTCAAACTTCAGCGCTTCCTTGACACTTCATGATAAGAGCGGTCCTCATTCGAGCATCACCGCACCTTTACCTGAGTGGAATCATTTTAAAATTCCCACCCTTTATGTGTCTGGGTGTATGTGTAAGTACAAGGTTACGTGACAGGCAGTCCTCTCAGCGCAAGCACTAAGCCTTATTTAAGTCCGACGGGTGACTCATCTCAGAAAACGTAACTCAGAAGACCAAAGTGCCTCCAAGTAATGGTGAAAACTAAAAATGGTTGACATAAGAAGACAGTGCGGAAGATTCAGGCTCAACGTCTCCATAAGATAGTATATGTCAAACTAAAAATTTCTCGCTTACAATCACTCAAGCAGACGCATGTATTCGCGGTGCTGGGGTGCCAGACATGCGGTCATAAACCTACATGTGATCCGATCGCCTGTTTGCATGAGTGGACAACTTGCCGACTCTAGTCATTCCGGCCTCAATTACTCATTGGTGCGCTTGACCAGAGTTCAAATGGATTTGGCTAGATTTCACCGAATTCCTGCATGCTCTGTCACCTTTGCGGTCCCCGTGCACCCACTTGTTCCGTCTCTGTTTGTGGCATCCACTGCATCCCAACAACTACCTTTGATATGAATGTGATTGACCCATCTGCCCTAACCCCACGTATCACTGACATATGGATGTGCATGATCACCGTACCTCTCGCTTGCCTTCCACTTCGGTTGCAATTATTACCCTTGACAACGCAATCTCGGTTTTAACTTCCGCTTAGCGCTTAAACTCAATCTTAATGTGTCCTTCGCTGGATGTATTAGCCGCCTTTCGAGTCCCTGTTTCCCGTTGTAAGCACACAGCGCACGCTTGCTCGTCAACCGCATTCGCAATCTGCGAAACTGCAATATCACTCTGGATTACACAATCAGCTGTCGCTGATGGATGGAGTGGGCGAACCAAATATGTACTGGAATTACTTTCAATGCGCAATGCAAAAAGCACTTGTGGTCGCTTATCTACCCCGCCTAAAGTGTCCGAATAGTAGATGGATTTCTGGGGTTTTGCTTGGCCTTATCGAAGCCCGAAAGACGGCTTCGTCGGAACATCAGTCCCAGTTGTCAGGGAACACTGAAGCGTCGTCTGACTTTGAGCCTGAGAACACCAGAATGTTATTCCGACCCATTTAACGCATGGATCCAACGGAATACCGAATACTGTATTGTGGGAGCAACTAGAAATTTTAATCTGTACAACTCCATGAAATGTAAGCGGAACACCTAGGCTGTCTGTTACATGCAAAGGTCATCAGCACGGGCGTGGTATGACTTTTGATCTTTCTGCCGAATTTGTGAATCGAGTACGAATTGATCGACCAGCAAATACAAGCCCGCGTCAATGGAATCGAACTATTCCGTCAATGTGGGAAACCCGTGGAACCGAATTCATTCACACTGGCTGAAAACCAGACGCAGAAGTGTGGGTGACCTTGACCTCCAAAATTAGCATCTTTCGGTTACCAATAACTAGAGCTGACCTATCTTGTAGATATACTCTCTGTCTACCTAGTTCCTGCCTTTTGTATTCCTTCGGTTGGCTGGGCGCTTTTGCCAATCTCCGCCACCTGTGGCGCAGACGCGACATTACTCTCGCCCTCAGGGCAGAGTTTACAACGCAGCCGTCCGTTCAACTCTCCTATATGGTTGTGAAACCTGGCCCATCAGGTCGACAGACATGAAGAGGCTCGTCACATTCGATCATCGCTGCCTTCGCAGCTTAGCTCATGTCTGGTGGGAACACCGCGTGAGCAATGAGCGCGTTCGACTTCGCGTATTTGGTGCAGGAAGAGCGAGTGAACCGCTCAGCACCATTATATCACGCACCAGGCTCCGTTGGCTGGGCCACGTGTTGCGCATGCCAGCACACCGACTCCGGCGACGTGCATTGTTTGCGCGTTGTGGGTGCGGTTGGAAGAGGAGGAGGGGAAGCCAAGTGATGACTTGGTCGAGAGAAATGAAAACCCTCACTTCGAAGTTGGCATCGGTTGGTGCATCCGGACTGCCTGGCTGGGGTCCTAAGGACGGTGAACACGTTTGGTTGGACACACTTGCTGATATGGCTAGGAGCCGGCTCCAATGGCGTTTGTGTTGTGAGTTCTTTTGTCCATCCCCCTCCTGTTTAGCATCCCCCTCCAATCACGATCTCACTTGTTAGGCATAATATGACTCTTTTACGGCAGCCAGCTGTTAGCTCTCCAGAACGATGTCCATCCGTTACTGGGGACTCAGCGGGCGTGCCACTGTTTTTTTCTTGTCTTTTGTATTGCGGCACAGTAGCTGAGGTGTTTTCCACCTCCAGCTAACGTGTAATGATGATGATGCGCGTAACTGAGCAGTCAGACGGTCGCAGTCTCAGGTGAATTAAAGCAGCAGTACAACAAACACATTGCTCATTTTCACATGAATACTTAAATTAGAGAGCGAGAGTGTTGCTCCATCGTAGTTAGATCGGGCACCTGCGCGGAATCACTTCGCTTATCCTTCGCGGTGGCAGCATATTACAACTGTACCACATCTAATCCGGGTGCGATATGCTCCCTATACCTGTAATTCGCAGTGGGCATCGAGGAAACTTTTAACTTCCAACACCGATTTTGCTTCGACTATTGTCTCCGGCAACTTGTTCCAATATTTCGCCTCTCGACACTCGAAGCATAGAGGGTGAGCGATGCGCTTTAAATCCACTTTCGCCAAAACAGAGGTCTGGCAAATCGGCCGGTATCGTAAAATCTAACGTAGGACGTAAATTGGGACCCCAAATGTTAGATATCATTGTCAGTGAGCAATCGTTCCCGAAATCTAACACTGGAGAAATGTACACCAACAATGTTTTGGACTGCTACACCAAGTTTATTTTTACTTTATGCTCCGGCAAACTATCCCATACACTGATCACTCGCCATTCAAAGCACATGGATGAGGAAGTTGCTTTAGAACTGGAATCACAAGCTTCTACTGTGGTCCGTTTATACAGCATGGTATTCGCAGTTGGAGCAGTGGCCTCAACATGGGGATGTCATCTAGGTGTAGAATGCGGTAGGTCATAATGAGGTCGCGTCGCACCAGGTGATAGGGTTGGGTGTACAGTCCCAACCTCTCTCATCTGCATTCGTACGGTAAACCCTGTAAACTGGGAATGAGACTGGTATCAATGTATTGGACCAGTTCCCTTTTCTGCTTCTCGCATCGAGTGGTTGGGCAATAGGCTGTCGATCCATGCTCCGGCATTGATCTTTTGATGAATAAGAGGCCAGTGGCAACCTCTTCAGACCAGGTGCAGAAGCTGCATTTGAACGCCCATAGCATGCGCAGGCTCTTTCGGTGTAGCTTGTTAGTCTTGTCCACGGACTTCAAATCGAAACTTGAAAGCATGCCTGGGCCCCCTCACGGATGATGTTGGATGTAGCGTTTATAATATATATAACAATAATAGGTATATTTCTCTTTAAGTGCGGAGCTGCGTCCGTATTTGGCACTGATCATAGATATACAGGTATTACTAAGCTCTTGCATGAGTTGTATGAAGTTGGAGCGAATAAAAAACAACTGTTGGCTAGCAAGAATGTAGCTTCGACCCTCACTACCTTTCCCCAGACTCATGAATACCAGCTTGAATGCGTTAACCGGAAGGCGGACCTCTACAGACCACATGGAAAAGTTTTGCTCTCGGTGAGATAGGCCGCAGTCGTCGAAGGTGCTTAAACACTCCACCTCTTCTGGTTATCCGCAAACAGGCACACGGCGATCTATGAAGCTGGTTTAGACCGTTGATATAAAGCAGGAACAATGTAGACCCCACCAACATGCCTTGGGATACGTCACTGGTCGAAGAATGCCAGTCAGTCAGGTGGCTATCGACTTGCACCCTCCACTTTCGTCAAACGGGGAACTATCGGATCCAGTGGTGCAGTGAGCCGCCAACACCGCATACTCTCTGCTTGTGAAGAAGAACCTCATGATTTGAGTTATCGAACGCTTTGCTGAAATCAATGTAAATCACGTCGACAGACTTCCACTGATTTACTGCTTGCAACCATTCACGCCTCATCACGAGCAGGTTGATGATGCACGGATGACCTAGCATAAGACTGTTCTGTGCGGGTGTCAGGAGGTCCTTTCATTAGAACAGCTGTAGCCAACTCTTCTTCACAATCTTCTGGGCAACCTTGGCCAAAATAAATGTCAGACGAATGGGCCTGTGATTGTCTAACTTTCTGGGGTTACCATCTATCGAAATCGGCCTTACCACCGTGCATTTGCAATCAATCAACAAAGAAGCATTAGCAGTACGTAGTACCGACGCTTCGCTGCCACGCAACCACCACCAGTCGCACGTGGACTAAGGATACTGCGAGGGTCGCCCGGTCCCTACGCAGACTCGAACTCGCGCCTTCAAACTATAAAGCACGCTTGGGATCTTTAAGGCTACGGGCAACAAACCTCTCGCCAACGGCTTGTTGAACTAGTCAGTTACAGCAAGCGAGATGATAGCTGATAAGGACTTGAGAATCAGAGGGTGGAGCTCAGCAGAGTTTGTGCTGTCAAGTTGGGCGGGTAGTTGACGCACCTCTTCCACACCACAAGCCAGACTGTCGAGTTCAGTAGGGGCGGTGCACCTCGAACTCGGTACAGGCACATAGTTATTTGATAACACGGAAGCGAAAATGCACCGTCAATGCGGACGCATACTCGGTGCTGATTTGGGGCTGTCTGTCCGCGCCCTCTATCCCTAGTAGGCCACCTACGCAGAGAATTTTTCAGGGCGGTCCTTGTTGCGATTGCAACCTGACCTCCAAAATGCCGACGCTTGATCGTTTTCGCATTGTTGACAATATTTCGCTGCTTTTGATACACTTCGTAATCGTCCTCCGAGTCCGGGATAACGTATTTATCCCGCAGTCTGCGCCGGCATGGAGCCAGTTTGCCATATTCCTTGTCGAACCAATGTGGCCTGACCGCTCCGATTTTCTGAAACAGAGGCACAAACCAATTACACAATTTTACTCCATTCTTTATATCTAACCAGCATGCTTCAACAAATGCAGATTGCGGCAGAAACCTATACACTTGTCTTGTGGCCCGAGTCAGCCGTCGAAATCCGTCTTTCAATAGTTGTAAGCGGCCTGCAGTGCGTGGGACTGCTGCGGCAGTAGCTACATGTTGGCAATAACATCTGAGTGGTCGCTTGCTGCCAGAGGCTGCAGTATACGAATGTCATACATTTGTTGCTCGACGTATGTTAATTTCAAGTCTAAGCACAATGAAGTTGAGCGCGGTGTTATGCGCTTCGGTTGGCAGGTGTGTTGTGCTGCCCCAGTTTCAACTACAATTACAGCGGACTTCGTTTAAACGTCATAATATACGGTGCTTGATTGAATTTCAAGCCAGTGTATTCGAGGACAGTTGAAATCACCTATGAGCAGAAAAGGTGGCCGCTACATGCGGTTCCGGCGATGCGGCAGCTTAGCTAAACAACGCCTTAGGGGACTGTAATAAAATGTACCCATGAGTAGCTCTCTGCGCCTGTTGTAAATCAAGCGCCACAACAGCTCACATAAGCCACCTTCGCTTCGGTAAGCGCTCACACAGAGAAGACCATATTTAGAGCAATACACACCCCGAGCATTCGATAACCCATCACAGTGGAAGCACGAGTAGCCACTAATATCAGCTTCTTGTGTTAGTGCCTCATCTCTCAGCCACAATACTGCGAGTCCCACTACATCTGGTCGCTCGAAAGCAATGAAGCGGCATAGATCATCGCACTTGTTCATGAGCCTGCAGACGTTGGTAAAGGCTGCGATAGGAACCGCTGGGCTTGTCTGAAGAGTAAGCGACCGATTTGTCCGAATTCGCCTTGTAACTACCAACACATTGTAATACCCAGGTTTGTATCAGTTTCATCAGTTTACCACTTTAGCTCGATGATATCACACTTGAGACGCTCTCGATCAGGTGGATGCATATCCGGACGAATATTCACCTTTCGCCCCTCAGCTTACATAGCCGAGACAGGATTAGCTTCGGATTGCCCTCGTCGGCATAGTTACCGACATAGGTCGGTCTTTCTTAGCAGTGTTTTGCCGAGGCGGATGACTTACCTTTCACTCCGTCCTCATCCAGCCAGGCTCTGTAAGAAATCAAAATCTTGATCATAGCGTGCCTGGGGACTTGGATCGGTGGACTCAGCCGCGTGAAAAACTATCAGATTTGATCACTATTTATCATTTAAATCGATTCATGCGGAAGAAAGGTGGCCTCAAGCTGTGTTTGACCTGGCTTATTGTTGATCAGTAGTGGGAAGGTTCTTTTCGTTTCGCGGCTTCAGTGGTTGAGTTTTCCATGGTTCCTCAGCCGTTAGGCATTCGTTTGCGTCTTCAGAGCTAGCAGAGCGTTAAGTCATTGGGTCACTATCCTCAGTTGGTATCGTGCATCTGGTGAAGTAATGAATTTTATAGGTAAAAGTTCCTCAGAGAAAGGAGAATAGGAGGAAGGCTGCGTTGAACTTCGGATAGAATCTTGGCCAGTTTGCATGACTATATGTCTAGAACTGCTCACAGATAATCATTTTTGGCTTCGATCTGCTTCGACAGACGTTGTACCCTTCTCTGGCTGCCTTCAACTGCAACTTTTGTTGCATAAAACTTTGATAAAATCATGTTGAATGGATTGCAAAAAGCGATGCGAATCGGCAGGTAACCCATCACACGAAGAATGAAAACATGCACAACGATCAAAGCACGTAGGGGAGTTTACCGTGTGTCTAACAATTTTCGACCAGGAACCACAAGATGACTTCCTCCACATTTTGGAAAAATGGAGTATGAGTGGCGTAAAATAGTCACTCAGCATTTGCGAGACGAAATTACGGAATCAGCAAAGAAGCTGAATGAACCCGAAATTGCCACAAATGTGCCGATAAATCCACCGAAAGACTATCCTGACAACGCAGCGACAGGATAGGCAACCATTACGCGAGCAACTACTTTAAAGAGATGCGCAACTGATCTCAGTGACGTCAAATAGAACCCTGCTCCTAGCACCTTGACGAGCGGTTCCGCTAGCGTTATCTGTCAGAATTGTTAGCTTGGTGGTCTGAATCCGTCTGGAGCATTTAACAAGTCCCAACAGGCACTACTTGCCCGAGTACTAGAGACTCTGTCGATCGGTATCTGCAGTTTATCGGCAACCTGCCTGCAGGATTCGAGCTCTTTGCATACCTCGCGATCCCCCATATGCAACATGGGTAGCATCTCACTTCGTTTGTTCGAAGATGACCCAGCTTCAATTACCGGTGTGGACATTGTTTTAATCCCAGGGCTGAAACTGATCCGAAAGATTGGATTCCAGTCAACAGATGGATCTGCGCTGTCAGATTCACCGGCTCTAAAGCCTGGAAGTCGCGCTGAAACAGTATTTGTTTAACATTACTGCATATGCACCCACAAACTAGCGCTGATTCGGTGAAAAACGGCTTCTGTCACCAATTGAACCCGTTACTTCGTTACAGGAAAGTACTACTTCTAAACTACGGATACTGTAGTGCTTGCTGGTGATCTGAACGCCCAAGTTGAAATACTGTCCATTTATGAGCTTTATCTGGAAGGTCATCATGGTGTAAGCTCCTTTGATGATAACGGCGAGCGGGTGCTACACCTGTGTGAAGACACTGGTCTATGTCTCGCGAGCACTAACTTCCAGTACAGTACCTGTCGGAAGGTGACATGGCGCCCATCAGCCATGGACGCAAATGGACCATATCGCTAAAGAGAGGATGCGTGCAAAACTGTCTCCGATTTGGATTACGAGCGTGGATTCGGACCACGCAACTGTTTGCGCTGACCTGCTGGTGCGTTTCGGTGGTCGTCCGTGAGCGCATAGATATTTGCCAACTGGCGAAACAAGGTTTTCTGAGTGCGTATCAATGTATATCGGCTTCCGGGCCAAGTAATCGCTCGTTGAACCTAGTGGAGGACCACTAGTCGCACCTTCGCCAGAATTTATTATCAACAGGCATGCCGTTATGTGGAAAATTAAATTCCCAACCGGAACATTGAGTCTCTACGCAGTCTCCAGAACCTTTAAACTCTTGCCGACAAACTATAGCACACACTACGAGGCTCGCAGAAAGCTCAGGAGGAATTGTGTGCTAGCCTGAGGCTAGACCGCGAAGCCTGGTGATCTCATCGTGCATTGTACACAGCCGTTGCGGTTGGTAACCGTCGGAAGTTATCCCGTATGATACGCGAAACGGACAGCAGGAGATCAGGTGCTAGGTACCATATGCGACGAGAGTAGATAGTCAGTCCACAACTTATCAAAGCGCTTGGAGCATTGGGCCGAACACTTTGAGAAGCAATTTAATCAGCTTCTCCGTCGGCCAATGATCACCCTACTCCCTGGGCTGTTGCCCTGAATCCGCCCTCACGCGCAGAAGTCGAACGTCTCCTCAAAGATTGTCAGGGCCTCACTCGTGCGCAGTCTTTTGGTAGGGATCAGCTGGAAATCGTCCAGAGAGGTAAGTATCTTGGCAACTATATTAGATAATTCGTGCTATATCCCAGTTAGCTTGTAAATTATGCAGCCCAGCTGCCGTCCCCCATTAGTCAGTGGCTTAAGCTGCTGGCTAGATGGCATCAGCCTCTAGCGGTTATGAGTTCAATCACCAGTAGGTGATCTAGGGAATACGCATCACTGACGAGCTCCAATAGGGCGAAACGCGTCTGGTGCTTTTGCGGATTGTGATTTAGCTATATAGCTTGTGAGGTACTAAGACGGATACATTAAAAATTTCAACTAAAATCCTCCTACTCATAAGTAACTATATTAACCTCGGTGGAATAGGTGAGAGCATGCTGGATAACAATAGCCCAAGGTGTTTTTACCGATCTACGCCGCCTTTGGCGACGATACGACACCAAGTATGTGTTCAACTCTCCTGTACGGTTACAAACCTTGGCCCACTAGGTCGCCAGACGTAAAGAGGCTTGTTGCCTTCGATCATCGAAATCACTGCAGCTTAGCTCATGTCAAGTGGGAAGACTCCGTGAGCGTTGAGCATGTTCGGCCTCGCGTATTTTATTTAGGAAGTGCGAGTAATCTACCCAGCATGCTTATGTATCGCAACAAGCTGCGATGGCTGGGCCATGTGTTGAGCATGCTAGCACACCGACTCCCGCGACTTGCGTAGTTTACGCTCCTGGAGTGTTGATGGAACGTTGTGGGGAGGCCAAGCAATGACCTGATCCAAAGGAATGAAGCCCCTCCCTTCGAAGTTGGCGCCGGTTGGTGTCTGTGGATTGTGGGGCTGCTGTCCCAGGACCAATGAACACGTTTGGTTGGATACACTAGTTGACTTGGCTAAGAGCCGACCTCAATCGCGTTTGTGTTTTGGGTGTTTTTTCCCTCCGCGCATATCTTCCCCTCTCCAACAATGATCTCACAGGGCTTAGATATTATGACACTTGGCATTATTAATGAGTAGTGGGGGTTCTGGAATAATTTCAGAGGTAATTCGTCTCGGTCCCCCCTCAGTCAACAGGCTTTGACGCAGCATTATATTACTTGCTTTTTTGTATCCTGTAACGTTTGGTATCTTGCTCTTCATATATCTTTTATATTACGGTACATTAGCTGCATTCTGTTCATTACCTACAGCTAACGTATAGTAATAATACTACTAATAGTAATTATACTAATAATAATAATGCTGTTGGTGATGACGGAATCCGAAGTGAGCTTCTACTGCTGCAACGGAGTAAGGCATCTGACCCAAACGGCCTTCTGCCGTTCGTTGATGGAGACGGTGGCGCCTTATTTTTGACTTCTTTAGTCGTTCCATTCGACACTATGTGATGCAGATGGGAAACACCATATAATCTGCGGTTGTCAACCATCATTCTCATCTTCAAAAGAAGCCAAGAGTCTTCCTGTGAAAATCGTTTTGATGTCAATCTTATTTCGTTACTTCCAAACCGCTGAGGTGCATCATGCTGCGACGATTCATTGCTTTTATTGAGAGACTGACCAGCAAGAGTTAGACTGGCTTCAACCTTGGCAGAGAATGCGTTATTATTTATACTCTGCTACGTGCTCAAACTACGCCTAATCTCTCTCTCTATTCCAAAATCTTTAAACAACCACTCCCGTGGCCGTGTGATGGTCTAAAGGAAATTCTCCATGAATCGACCACTACAGGTGAATTACTTTCGGACTGCTCTAACTCAATGTTCATCTTCAAGTCATCGGACTGATCATGAATGCTTCCTTTATACCTTATTCTGTCTCCTGGATTGAGGTTTTGTTAGATGATCGACTGTCAAACTTAGAGTACGCTGTGGGCCTAGCTCACTTTGGATCGGGCCTGACTGCCATGTAGGTGCTGTTTGGTAGGCTGCCACATGGTGATGCACGCTTCGGCATGTACTTTTCTACTTCACACCGTAACATACTGTTGCGACACTGTGCCGACATGCCACCAATTGTCACAAGTATAGGAGTACTGCTCGAAATAGCCGATTGATTTACTTCTTTATATGACATCACCTCTGTTAGTTGCATCACTGAAGAGTTTGCCACCCTCATTACCAAGGCTCGTATGTTTTTTCATGATAGTCACCTAGGGAGAAATATGAGGAAGGCATCTGCAGTACGCCAACGCACAGTACTTACCCTCCCATCCACGGTCGCGTATTCCGTGAGACTACCTGCTACCATGCGGACTAGAACCGGTGGCCTCCGGATTGCAAGGCAAGCATATAATCCTTTTAGCCGACGGTGGAATATATCCTTAACGGTAAAGCGAAGGGTTTACTACGCTTTGACATGACCACTTTAAAATTCAGAGACTTGGCTACCACGCACAGAAGACCTTTGCAGACTGACTGTTTTTGATCATCGATGTTTGAGTAGAGTTGCTCATCTATGGTGGGAGAATCAAATGAGCGACACTGCAGTTCGTTAGCTGGTGCTTCACTAAAGTACTTAATGAATTCGAATTACCCTCCCCGGTCCAGTCACACGTGCATGCCAACGAGACGCGCACTTTTATGATTGTTGTTTTCTCACCGCGCTCTGTGAAACCCCGAGGTGGTTAGTCGATGCTTTGGAAAAGTGCGCGAAGAAGCTTACTCCAATCCTCCAATGTGGTTCTCGTGCTCCGCCATCTCAGTGGCTAGACACACTGGCAGGTATGGCACTATTGTGAAATCGATGCTTTTCATCCACTTGTTTCCTTATTTCTGGCCCATAACCGGTCCGCCTGATTACTCTGTTTCTTTCCCATAACTCTTGCATGGTTACGATCATTTTATCCTTATGTTCTTGACTACGTGTGTCATGGTGGTAGCTGGACCCTCCGCACCTCGGTGCATGGATCATAGCTGGGTAATTGAGCTGGGCCGAACGCGATACACGTAGTACGGTTGAACATGAGAGACGATCTGATGCACGTGATGTTGGTCCTTATTGCACCGCGTTCTTTTTTAATGTATCCGGCACACTGATCTCGCATGCGTAAGATGTAAGCGCATATTTGGTGAAATCAAGCAGTTCGTTCATTTATGTTGTCACATTTCGTTTTCATTTTCAAATACCATTTCGTATGTAGTTCTATCTGGGGCCTGGATGAGGTATACAGGCAAGAAACAGCCCATCGCCTGGAACGCTTGAGTCACATGCACTCGAAGCGGTCTGCCGCTGAGTCTCAAGATATTACATTGGCTCCCAAACGAACTTGTCCTTCCCCTACAGTCGCTGACGCTGAAGCCATCGTTTCAGTGGATGCTATCAAACGATGTGTTCTTTACGAACATCGGTTTTGGGTCGACCAGCGGGAATCACCGAAACATTTACTGTTCGAATATAGCAAAAAGCATCAACTCAAGCCACCCGAGTACCGCACGGTGAGCCTTTCCTTTTATGCGTTCATACGGTCTCCTCTAATCCCAGAACCAAAACCAAGTCTGGGCAGTTGTCACGAACATGATGATCATTCTAAAGGGGAACATTCCCGTTCTTGTCATTGTTTCATTTTTATCGCACCATTCGTCTCTGCGATGTGCCTCCATATCTGTTTCGTTAATCCATGTTTAATTTTCCTTCGCACTACTCTGGCTAGTCTACTTCTTTGTTCGGACTGATGCTGCACGTTAATTGCGCTTAGCCAAATCATCGGTGGGTAGCGCTAGATTGGTGTCCCGTACACAGCTCCAGATTCTTTTTCGTTCATTTGTGTTATCAGCCACCACCATAACTTGTGAACCCCATCAACAGCGACAACATTGCGGTATGCTCGTGCTTCTCTGTCATCAGGAATCAGTGAGGACAACCTTACCGGGATGGAATAAGAATGAAGAGGAATCTATCATATATATATATATATATATATATATATATATATATATATATATATATGTATATGGTTGGCGGCATCCGGTTTCGGATTTGCTTGTCACTGTGGCCAGCCACAGGACGCCTGCGCCTACAGAGGGACCACGGGTGGCTTGCGCTGCACTACCCACAGCTCCAACCACACACCCCATATCCAGTGTAAACCCGAAGGAATAAGACCGGGAGGCATGTGGATGGGAGCCACGTTTCATCAACGGAGCCGGCCCACACTCCTTCACAGGCAAACACAAGCACGCTGTATTTGGGAAATCAAGCGCACGCAAGGCGGTGGCTGGACAGTAGTCCGCTCCACACTGAGTGCATGGAACCACTCTTCGAGCCTAGCACGGCCACAAGGACCGTGCACCCCATCCCCTCTAGCAACGACCAACTGTCTCCTGGAGCCAGTATGGACGATGTAGTGGGTAATAGACAGGTAGGCACCTTGTCAACATGCACATCAAGCGCAGCCACACCGGGGATATCAAGCAACAGCCAATCACCTGGAACGACAAGATGAAATAAAACAAATCCAATAATGCATACAGATACGGTGGCATAACACTTTGCTAAATTAGCATATGAAGTAAGTTGGTTAGCAACGAATCCGCGATAAGTAAGAAATGTCCACAAGTTACTTAAAAATGCTACAAACGCAACACAGTTACCGAATATAAGCCCAAATAATGTAAGCAACATGGCCAGTTAATAGAAGAGTATTCAGGTAGACAGAACAAGCTAAGTAAAGTGGAATGAAATTTAGCCAGCTTAAAAAGACCTAGTTTAAGTGTAAGTTGGTTTAGTCCAACTGCGGTGAAGAAGCATCAAGAATGCAACATCAGCCTCAGCATGGGGCACTACATACGTACATGGTTGGCGGCATCCGGTTTCGGATTTGCCTGTCACTGTGGCAAGCCACAGGACGCCTGCGCCTACAGAGGGACCATGGATGGCTTGCGCTGCACCACCCACAGCTCCAACCACACACCCCATATCCAGTGTAAACCCGAAGGAATAAGACCGGGAGGCATGCGGATGGGAACCACGTTTCATCAACGGAGCCGGCCCACACTCCTTCACAGCCAAACACAAGCACACTGCATTTGGGAATCAAGCGAACACAAGACGGTGGCTGGACCGTAGTCCGCTCCACACTGACTGCATGGAACCACACTTTGATCCTAACACGGCCACAAGGACCGTGCACCCCGTCCTCTCCAGCAACGACCAACTGTCTCCTCTTAGCCAATATGGACGATGTAGTGGGTAAAAGACAGGTAGGCACCTTGTCAACATGCACATCAAGCGCAGCCACACCGGGGATATCAAACAACAGCCAAACACTTGAGAGAGAGAAAGAAAAGAGAGAAAAACTTGATTAATGCATAAGGAAACGGTGACATAAACCTTGATTAAATAGCATACGTAATAAGTTGTTTACAAACAAATCCTAGCTAAGTGCACGAGGTCAGGAAGTATAGTTCACGGAATGCCACAAACACGAAAATGTTATGGAAATCGAATACAATTGGCTGAAGCGATGTGCTCAAGTTAATGAAATAGAGTACAGGGAGATATTTATATGAGAATGAAAAGCATTAAGGTAAAAACTGTAAACCCACCACCTGAAATAAAGAGACTTAGCATGCAAGCACGCGGTTAGTAAATCGAATTCAGCGTGCCTACAAACCCTGCGCCGGTGCTGCCTACGTTCACTGCTGAACCCGTCGGCGCTTCGGCAGTGGTCCCGAGTGACCTCTCTCATGGCTCACTAAGCCTGCCTGACTAAGGCACTCGCGACCGCATGTTCTACAGCACAATGCGCTCGATGTCGATGGAGTACAATGCATCGGTGCTTGCCGCTTCCGCACTTGCCGCCTCTTCTCTGCATACATGAGGTCTTTCTCCCGTACTTCGGCAACTGCCTTCGTGAATAGATCGCGCCATGCACGCCGATCAACCGCCTTCGATTCCCATGATCTGCAATCAAGATTAGAACGTGAAAGCTTCACTTTAATCATGTCCTGGTAACGGAACTTGGGTTTCCCAGCATGCCGCTTCCCTATACTCAGCTGACCGTATAACAGTTGTTTCGGTATTCGCGTCGAATCCAAAAGGCTCACATGACCGAGCCATCTCAGGTGTCTCAGCAATACAATGCAGTCCACTGCATACATCCCACTTCGGCGCAACACTTCCGTGTCTGCAACCCTGGCGCCCCAGCCGATCCGCAAAATTCGTCGCAGACACTGCTGATGGAACCGCTCGAGATATCGCACATCCCGACGGTACATCGTCCACGTTCCACTGCCGTACAGAAGAACGGACAGTACCATGGATTTGTACACCATCAGCTTCGTGCCAATGGTAAGTTGATGGTTGTTCCACACTCGGTACTCAAGCTTCCCGAATGCTGCTGCCGCCTTCGACACGCGATTACGCAACTCAACGTGTAGCTGCTGATCAGTCGACATCACACTCCCAAGGTAGCAGAAGCGGGAGGTGGTTTCCAATACTTCAGCACCAATGCTGATTCGCGGCAATATTGTAGACTGCACCTACGGTGAAGGCTGAAAGAGACAGACAGTTTTTGCTTGTGTTGATGGTGAGCCCGGATTTGATCGCTGTCGAAGCCAGAGCACTAGTCATGTGCTGCAACTCATCCGCGCTGTGTGCAAACAACGCACAGTCGTCAGCAAACAGCAACATACGGATAGTTGTCTCACAGACTAGAGTTCTCGCACCGAAACGACGGATGTTCAGCAACCCACCATCAATACGGTGCTCCACACGAACACCGTAACCACAAGCCGCATCAAAAGCACAAGACAACATTGCATGAAGATAGATATTCAACAGGTCGGTCCAGTGCAGCGTGGCACGTTTGGGAGCTGTCACATATGATGATAATGTCGTTCGCATACTCTAAGTCAAGAAGTCGCTCACCAGGAAGTAGCTCCACACCTTCTAGGTCGTGTCCAGCGAATGCTGATTCCATGACTTCGTCAACTGCGAAGTTAAATAGGAAAGGTGACAGTAGGCAACCTTGCCTCACACCGCTGGAGAAACTGAAGGGTGGCGACAGTTTGCCATTAACCCTCACTCTGCCCATACAGCGCTTTGAAAACGTTTAGGTATTTATCAGGCACACCTTTACTCAGCAGACAGTCCCAAAGGGCACATCGATCGACTGAGTCGAAGACATCTTGTATGTCAAGAAACACGACAACGGTGGGTCGCCGATAAACATAGCGGTGCTCCAACAATTGAAGCAAGGTGAAGATGTGGTCGATGCAGCCCCGAATTCGACAAAACCCGGCTTGCTCTTCACGAATCTGACTTTCATGAGTGCCAGACAGTTTGTGGGAAATGACAGACGCAACCAATTTAGAGGCAAATGAGATCAGACTGATCCCTCTTTGATTGCCGCATTCCGAACGGGAGCCTCCCTTGAAAATTGGGATAATGACGGCGCGGCTCCAGTCTGTCGGAACAGTCTCTTGCTCTCAAAGTTTCAATAGCAACTGATGTAAATTATCTACAAGAGCAGGTCTCCCGAATTTGTGGAGAGCTGGGGGAATTCTGTCTGACCCTGCAGCCTTATGCAATTTCAACAGCCTGATCTCACGTTCGACTTCTGGGCGTGAGGGCGGACCCAAGGAGACGGCCCAAGGAGAAGGGCGCTCAATGCCCGAAAAAGAAAGCGATAACTCAGGTTAGTTAAATTGCCTTGCAGAGTGTTCGGCCAAACACTCCAAACGTTTTGACAGGCTGTGGATCGGCTGTCCACTCTCGTCACGTATTGTCTCGCCAACACCAGGTCTCCTGCTGCCTGTTTCTCGTATCAGACGGATCCAGTGGTCCAAAACCAGTCCTAGGTATGAGAACGTCTAAAAATGTAATCGGCTATTGTTCTCCTCTAACCTGGTGAACTGGACACCGTCGAGAACAATTTTGATTAGTTCATGTGTCTCCTCCAATTTGGAACTTTTGTAAATGACGAAAGAGTCGTCTACCTAGCGTAATCAAAGTTTCGGTTTCGCAATTGGCAGTGCTATCCGTCCTAGCGAATGCATCACTGCTTCGGCTACCAGCCCAGAGATGGGCGATAGAATCTGTATTGCTCCCATTATTCGGATGCAGCATCCGCCACTAGTGTCAACCAGGGATGATGGAGAGCGACAGAAATACTATTGAGGAGTATATAAACCAGGCGACAGGCTGCTCGTAGCATACAGTCCCTTTGCGCGCTTTCTGTTGAATTAATCGCAAGTGCTTCTCACGTTTGCATCCGATGATGGCCATTCGGATATTCGAGGGGTGCAAACCAACACAACCGTGCAACGTAAACATTACAAGATCAATCAACTACCAGTAGTGTAATCAATAGTCCAGAGGTGACACTCGAGAGATGTGGTCTAGAAGGTGCCCATGATACAATGTCTCTTGTGCGCGCGATCGTAGGGGAGAGAGAGTGACAATGGCAGCAGCGATGACGGAGTTACTGGTTCGTTGCATGGTAGAAATGATGTCAGTTGATGGCAACGAAGCAAAATAGCGAGTATGGAGAGGGAGCAATAAACAGGGTGCGAGAATGACAGTAACGACGTAAAGGCAGGGATAGATATCACAAATCAAATGAGCACACCGAGGATTCAATAGAGCATCTGCGTGTGTGCATGAAGAGGCTAAAAACATCCAGTCGGTCATCTGTGGTGACTCACAATTCGCATGGGACCGTCAAAGAGTGATCCAGAAAAGATGACTAAAAATGGAGGTTCAAACTTCTGTCATGTATTTAAACTCAGATCCAGTGACACGTGAGAAGAAGCTGTACATGGATTGAAAATGCAAGTGTCATCCAAATGTAATAAGACGGAGCAATTGCTATTGGTCACTGAAGCACAAGCCTTGCATGACGGACGGAATACCGGTGTTCCAAGCTATCTTCATTTCGATACAATCATGCTGTCCCGCACTCCGAGAACGTCAATGCAAACCAATGCAGCTGCCTGTTCGGAGTGCTTCTTCGATTTGCATCTGTCGATCGGACATGAGGATACAAGGGCGTGTGAGCAAGGCGATAGAACACAAGCACAAAGTGGAAACGTAACTTAGCAAAAGAACGTCAACCAGTCTCGGAAGGTTTGTGGAACACAAATCGGTTTCTCCAGGATCTTGTGCTAACAACCTTCCGAAATCAGGTATTCTCAGTCGATTCCAAGATAATGAATTAATTTCAACAAGATCAAGAGAAAACTTCCGAGGTGAAAAAATAGCAGTAGACTTCATCAAAACATGACACCAACAACAGTGATCAAAGTGGTGAGCAAGATTAGAATACGACGGTGTGTGCCACATGTGGTTTGTGAGAGTTGGTGTTCCTACCGATGAGATGTCTCGGGAAGACACGTGAGCAGACCTGGCCAGTAGAAGAGCGGAGTACGGTCGCTAAACCATTACTTCGTTCCAAGGGCTACGATATGGGGCACATTAGAAGCACATAAACGTAAAGGAGCACAGATCCACAAAGGAAAGATATTGGACTGTTGAGGGCAAGTGTTTCACACCGAAGATTACACGCACATTAGCTGGGAGTAAAGAACACCCCACACATTGTACCGCAATACGATTCAATTAGGTAGCATTAAGAAAGATAACAAAGGAGATATTGAGGCTTTAGACCGTTGGTGCAACCCTTGGAATATGGAATGTTCGCCGACAAAACGTAACACCATCTAGTATCGGTGTACTCTACCGAACCATGCATTGAAAATGAATTGACCACCAATTGTCAACCGCGTTACTGCATCTGACCTAGGAGTATCCTACTCCTATTCATTGAACTTTGCTGATCATACAGGTTATAGCGCAGCTAAGGCCACATCACCCATCGTCTACATATTAAAAACTATGATGCTTATGCCATCCAGACTTGTATAAATCCTGCGCTCGGCAGAATCTAGAATAATGCTCCCTGTTGTTCAGCGACTCAAGCAAAAGCGACAGAACACTGATGGAGGGAGTTTAATGCACGTCTATTAAGTGTTTACTGGAAAGCATCAGCGCAGTAGGCGCAAGCAGCTCCAGCGGGATACACTGTGGTATCGCAGGCTCAAACTTTTCCTCGCATTTCTATTCTGGATGCTTAACAATTGAAATGGGAATACCAATTTCTTAATTAGACAGAATCTTGATGGGCGGAATACATTATGAACCAGACAGCACTGCAATATTCTATCGACATCACGCAGTACCATCCGCTCTAGTTTCTTCCTTTGCATTTACACGTTCATATGGAACAGGCTACCTACGGCAATGAGACCGATCACAAGCGTTGTAACATTTCACACGTCCTTAGTCAGACTTCTCAATGCAACTTGGATTCTGAATTTCGTGGCCTCAGTATCACCATCACAATACACGTTAGTTGAAGGTAATAAACATAGTTCAGCTAATGTGCCGCGATAAAAAATGATATGTGAGAGAAAAACGTGATGCAAAACATTAAAGAATATAATAGGAAAACAAAGAAAGTAACACGGTGCGTGTCGTATTCAGCAGCACGTGTGAGAACTTGACTGGGGGGGGGGGAGGAAAATAATCGGAAGGAAGAGGGAGAAAGAAACTCACAACATAAACACCATTGAGGTCGGCTTCCCGCCATGTCAAACACTGTATCTAACCAAGCGTGTTCATCGTCTTTTGGATACCCAGCCCGGCAGCCGGGATGCACCAACCGACGACAACTTCGAAGTGAGGGAATTTATTCCTCCTAGACCAGGTGATCGCTTGGTTTCCCCTCCTCTTTCATCCACACCTCCGGCGCGCAAACAATGCACGTCGCGGGAGTCGGTGTGCTGGCATGCGCAACATGTGGCCCAGCCAACGGAGCCTGGTGCGTGATATAATGGTACTGAGCGGTTCACTCCCCCTTTCTGCACCAAATACGCGACGCTAAACACGTTCATGCTCACGCGGTCTTCCCACCAGAGACCAGCTAAATTACCAAGACAGACATGATGCAAGTGTCAGCCCGGATAAGTCTGTCGACAAAAGGGTGACGCTGCGTAACCGTACAGGAGGGTTGAACAGCTCTGACCGGTGACCGAGTTGAAATGGTAACACAGTAAGACTGCTCCGAAATGCGTCCTTTATGATGATGCTGAGTCTGACAGAGGCAGCAGCAGCATGACTGTCCCTTATCAACTGACTATCTCTAACGAGACTGTTTTATTCCTTGTTAATACGACATTTGCATTTTAAAGAGGACCTTTCTCGAACCAAACCACCGGGATAATCATGCAGAAGTAGAGAGAGAGGAACTCCAACCGACACTATGAACCTAGGCTCCGCTTTAGATCGTACGACATTTGGATTCAGGCGTTGTTCATGATGAATCATGCAGGGTTACTTTTCACTCTGCAGTGTATACGCGCCACAAGCACTTCGACGAACATCGAGGACTTTGCAACATCACCGGTGCCATTGTTGACGGTATTTAAGTAAACGATGCCTTGGTTATACTCGCTACAATCAGCGTCAACACGCGACCTCTGACTTCAGGCGGGATAACGTTCGCGCGCATCCCTCTTCTTGAGCGAGCCTGCGTCCGCCGCAAATTGAGGTTGAACTCACTCTCTTGTATGAAGATACATTTCTCTTTGTCATGCGGTGCGTGCAGAGAGGCGTCGAGAGCGCAAGCCTACCGACTTGCGATCGTCATGACACCATTAACGTGTGTCAGTGGGATGTCGTTAAATGTTCTCGTCAATGCGCTGTAAGACATCGTCACATTCTCTCTGTTATTTCCTGCACCGGTGCGCCGAGTAATGGTACCTTCTGACACGTAGGCATTGATGATGTTTCTTGCCGTGCTTCGATTGACATCGGCGACTTCATCAGCTCCGTGTGTGGTGTTGCCGTCGACAAACACAAGCTTGCTAAGGATCTGTCTTTGCGCCAATGATGTTCGCATGCACTGTCCCTGCCTCGTATATGCGCTTTTTTGTCGTTCGTCGCTCACTTCGGTCGGTACGTGCAGCAGTAGGGTTACGAAGCTAGGTGAGGTTTTGTGGAATCGCAACACTATTTTCATAGTCGCGTAAGTGCACATGTCCACACACCCAATACGTGAGGGCCGATAAGGAGACAGGGGAAAAGTAGGTCACCGCCTTTGATCGGGAGGAACGACGCTCATGATCAAGGGAAGGGCCTGTACTAGCGTCCGCGGCTTACACAATTCAATGTGGCCTGTACATCGCCCAGCCAAAACTTGCTAGCAAATTGCTGATTTTCTGCCTAAAGTAAATAGCGTCCAGTTTGGTTTGTAAAAGGTCCAGTTAAAAGTGCAAACAGTGTATATTCTCGCTCACAACAGGTCTTCTGTCATCCGCTCCCCACATCAGACGGAATGAGATCCGATGGTTATGAAGAGCAACGGTTGCACAAAAAACTACCAGGCTTCCCAGTCTCTATTTAGGCTGGCACGCAGTTTCGCTCTGAGATCTTTGCGAGTCTAGTTTCGTTCGCTTCCAGCCGGAATGTGTCCGCAGGGACCCAATATTTGAGAGATCGATTGGATTTACTATATGAAACCATACCTGCTGCTAATAAGGTCTGGCGAATATGCGACCAGTGACCGGCAGCTATGCTCAGTGAGCGCTAACTCAACTTGAATGCCAGTGTACTCTGATACATTTCCAGAGCTACTGGTTTCGTCAGCTGGCAGGTGTCTATACGCTCAAAACGTCGTCCCGGACCTCCGGAGTTTACACACACAAATGTCGTTATTGAGGTGTTAGGCCACTTAACAAAACCTTCCAACGAACGGATTAGGAGAAGCTTGTTGGACTACGCAACAGTAAAGGGTATATAACCTCCACCGGGAGTAAAAAAGTATCATCGTTCCCCTGGGCAGATGAGATCGCAGATCAGTGGTATGACCGGTCTCCAGTCAGTCCTGATAGTGACCTGGAAGAGGCAAGGTTCAATAAGTCTGTGAAGCACGCACCCAGTCGTCTTTATCGTCCGGTGGACACTCAACCTGGTCATGAAATACAAGTGCCAAGGAGTGAGAGAGTTTCCATCATATGAAAACTCCAGCACGTAGCACAAAAATGGCATTATCAGAAGTATCCGCGAGAGATTTGTACATTGTCGCTGTTTGCGCACTGAAACGCATTCAGCTCAGTAAATAGATCTACCGAAAGTTGCAAAGCGTGATAATGAAAGGGTCGGCCTTAACCATCCGGTGAACAACCTATGTCAACAAGGGCAATTTGACGGGACACTAGTATAGTAGGTAGCGCGGAGGCGAGTTAATCTGAGAAAGCCGACCGGGTAGGAACGATATATGCCCTTAGTTCGAGGACATATCCGAGGCTGGAGGCTACAATATGGCTCATGAGCAAAGTCAGTATGAATTGAAAAGTGAAATAGGCGGGTACTTGTCAGTAGGCAAAACTAGCAACTATGCAATTGCACGAGTGCAACGAATCGTGGAAATTCCACATTCTGATGACAAAGTAAAGTGTAGCAGCGCAGGCACGGAAGAAAGGACTCTATACCATTTCTCGGTCAGTCGCATCCAAAAACAAGCGTATTGCTATGTGATTCAAACAAGAAAATTCGCACCTCAATCAAATGGCGTCCAGCGTAGGTGCGATGGATGCAATCTGATTGAGGTACGAACAAATTTGCTGTGCTTGAGACGGACATTTACTGTGCCACGGACGCGACTGATGGAGAAATGGTAAAGAATCCTTTCTTCCGTGCCTGCGCTGCTACACTTTACTTTGTCATCAGAATGTGGAATTTCCACGATTCGTTGCACTCGTGCAATTGCATAGTTGCTAGTTTTGCCTACTGACAAGTACCCGCCTATTTCACTTTTCAATTCATACTGACTTTGCTCATGAGCCATATTGTAGCCTCCAGCCTCGGATATGTCCTCGAACTAAGGGCATATATCGTTCCTACCCGGTCGGCTTTCTCAGATTAACTCGCCTCCGCGCTACCTACTATACTAGTGTCCCGTCAAATTGCCCTTGTTGACATAGGTCGTTCACCGGATGGTTAAGGCCGACCCTTTCATTATCACGCTTTGCAGCGCTCGGTAGATCTATTTAGTGAGCTAAATGCGTTACAGTGCGCAAACAGCGATAATGTTCAAATCTCTCCCGGATACTTCTGATAATGCAATTTTTGTGCTACGTGCTGGAATTTTCATATGATGGAAACTCTCTCACTCCTTGGCACTTGTATTCCGTGACCATGTTGAGTGTCCGCCGGACGATAAAGACGACTGAGTGCGTGCTTCACAGACTTATTGGACCTTGCGTCTTCCAGGTCACTATCAGGACTGACTGGAGACCGGCCACACCACTGACCTGCGATCTCATCAGCCCAGGGGAACGATGATACTTTTTTAGTCCCGGTGGAGGTTATATACCCTTTACTGTCGCGTAGTCCAACAAGCTTCTCCTAATCCATTCGTTGGAAAGTTTTGATAAGTGGCCTAACAACATTTGTGTGTTTAAACTCCGGACGTCCGGGACGACGTTTTGAGCACATAGACACCTGCCAGCTGACGAAGCCAGTAGCTCTGGAAATGTATCAGAGTACACTGGCATTCAAGTTGAGTTAGCGCTCACTGAACACAGCTACCGGTCACTGGTCGCATATTCGCCAGACCTTATTAGCAGCAGGTATGGTTTCATATAGTAAATCCAATTGATATCTCGGACATTGGGTCCCTGCGGACACATTCCGGCTGGAAGCGAACGAAACTAGACACGCAAAGATCTCAGAACGGAACTGCGTGCCAGCCTAAATAGAGACTGGGAAGCCTGGTAGTCTTTTGTGGCAGCCGTTGCTCTTCGTAACCATCGGATCTCATTCCGTCTGATATGGGGAGCGGATGACAGAAGACCTGTTGTGAGCGAGAATATACACAACTTGCACTTTTAACTGGACCTTTTACAAACCAGACTGGACGGTTTACTTTAGGCAGAAAATCAGCAATTTGCTAGCAAGTTTTGGCTGGGCGATGTACAGGCCACATTGAATTGTGTAAGTTGCGGACGCTAGTACAGGCTCTTCTCTTGATCATGAGCGTCGTTCCTCCCGATCAAAGGCGGTGACCTACTTTTCCCCTGTCTCCTTATCGGCCCTCACGTATTGGGTGTGTGGACATGTGCACTTGCGCGACTATGAAAATAGTGTTGCGATTCCACAAAACCTCACCTAGCTTCATTACCCTACTGCTGCACGTACCGACCGAAGTGAACGACGAACGACAAAAAAGCGCATATCTGAGGCAGGGACAGTGCATGCGAACATCATTGGCGCAAAGACAGATCCTTAGCAAGCTTGTGTTTGTCGACGGCAACACCACACACGGAGCTGATGAAGTCGCCGATGTCAATCGAAGCACGGCAAGAAACATCATCAATGCCTACGTGTCAGAAGGTACCATTACTCGGCGCACCGGTGCAGGAAATAACAGAGAGAATGTGACGATGTCTTACAGCGCATTGACGAGAACATTTAACGACATCCCACTGACACACGTTAATGGTGTCATGACGATCGCAAGTCGGTAGGCTTGCGCTCTCGACGCCTCTCTGCACGCACCGTATGACAAAGAGAAGTGCATCTTCATACAAGAGCGTGAGTTCAACCTCAATTTGCGGCGGACGCAGGGTCGCTCAAGAAGAGGGATGCGCGCGAACGTTATCTCGCCTGAAGTCAGAAGTCAGGTCGCGTGTTGACGCGGATTGTAGCGAGTATAACCAAGGCATCGTTTATTTAAATACCGTCAACAATGGCACCGGTGATGTTGCAAAGTCCTCGATGTTCGTCGAAGTGCTTGTGGCGCGTATACACTGCAGAGTGAAAAGTAACCCTGCATGATTCATCACGAACAACGCCTGAATCCAAATGTCGTACGATCTAAGGCGGAGCCTAGGTTCATAGTGTCGGTTGGAGTTCCTTTCTCTCTACTTCTGCATGATTATCCCGGTGGTTTGGTTCGAGAAAGGTCCTCTTTAATATGCAAATGTCGTATTAACGAGGAATAAAACAGTCTCGTTAGAGATAAGGGACAGTCATGCTGCTGCTGCTGCTGCCTCTGTCAGACTCAGCATCATCATAAAGGACGCATTTCGGAGCAGTCTTACTGTTACCATTTCAACTCGGTCACCGGTCAGAGCTGTTCAATCCTCCTGTACGGCTACGCAGTGTCACCCTTTTGTCGACAGACTTATCAGGGCTGATACTTGCATCATGTCTGTCTTGGTAATTTAGCTGGTCTCTGGTGGGAAGACCGCATGAGTATGAACGTGTTTAGCATCGCGTATTTGGTGCAGAAAGGGGGAGTGAACCGCTCAGTACCATAATATCACGCACCAGGCTCCGTTGGCTGGGCCACATGTTGCGCATGCCAGCACACCGACTCCCGCGACGTGCATTGTTTGCGCGCCGGAGGTGTGGATGAAAGAGGAGGGGAAACCAAGCGATCACCTGGTCTAGGAGGGATAAATTTCCTCACTTCGAAGTTGTCGTCGGTTGGTGCATCCCGGCTGCCGGGCTGGGTATCCAAAAGACGATGAACACGCTTGGTTAGATACAGTGTTTCACATGGCGGGAAGCTGACCTCAGTGGTGTTTATGTTGTGAGTTTCTTTCTCCCTCTTCCTTCCGGTTATTTTCCTCCTCCCAGTCAAGTTCTCACACGTGCTGCTGAATACGACACGCACCGTGTTACTTTCTTTGTTTTCCTATTATATTCTTTAATGTTTTGCATCACGTTTTTCTCTCACATATCATTTTTTATCGCGGCACATTAACTGAACTATGTTTATTACCTTCAACTAACGTGTATTGTGATGGTGATATTGAGGCCACGAAATTCAGAATCCAAGTTGCATTGAGAAGTCTGCCTAGAGACGTGTGAAATGTTACAACGCTTGTGATCGGTCTCATTGCCGTAGGTAGCCTGTTCCATATGAACGTGTAAATGCAAAGGAAGAAACTTGAGCGGATGGTACTACGTGATGTCGATAGAATATTGCAGTGCTGTCTGGTTCATAATGTATTCCGCCCATCAAGATTCTGTCTAATTAAGAAATTGGTATTCCCATTTCAATTGTTAAGCATCCAGAATAGAAATGCGAGGAAAAGTTTGAGCCTGCGATACCACAATGTATCCCGTTGGAGCTACTTGCGCCTACTGCGCTGATGCTTTCCAGTAAACACTTAATAGACGTGCATTAAACTCCCTCCATCAGTGTTCTGTCGCTTTTGCTTGAGTCGCTGAACAACAGGGAGCATTATTCTAGATGCCATAAGAATCATAGGTTTTAATATGTAGACGATGGGTGATCTGGCCTTAGCTGCGCTATAACCTGTATGATCAGCAAAGTTCAATGAATAGGAGTAGGATACTCCTAGGTCAGATGCAGTAACACGGTTGACAATTGGTGGTCAATTCATTTTCAATGCGTGGTTCAGTAGAGTACACCGATACTAGATGGTGTTACGTTTTGTCGGCGAACATTCCATATTCCAAGGGTTGCACCAACGGTCTAAAGCCTCAATATCTCTTTTGTTATCTTTCTTAATGCTACCTAATTGAATCGTATTGCGGTACAATGTGTGGGGTGTTCTTTACTCCCAGCTAATGTGCGTGTAATCTTCGGTGTGAAACACTTGCCCTCAACAGTCCAGTATCTTTCCTTGTGGATCTGTGCTCCTTTACGTTTATGTGCTTCTAATGTGCCCCATATCGTAGCCCTTGGAACGAAGTAATGGTTTAGCGACCGTACTCCGCTCTTCTACTGGCCAGGTCTGCTCACGTGTCTTCCCGAGACATCTCATCGGTAGGAACACCAACTCTCACAAACCACATGTGGCACACACCGTCGTATTCTAATCTGCTCACCACTTTGATCACTCTTGTTGGTGTCATGTTTTGATGAAGTCTACTGCTATTTTTTCACCCCGGAAGTTTTCTCTTGATCTTGTTGAAATTAATTCATTATCTTGGAATCGACTGAGAATACCTGATTTCGGAAGGTTGTTAGCACAAGATCCTGGGAAAACCGATTTGTGTTCCACAAATCTTCCGAGACTGGTTGACGTTCTTTTGCTAAGTTACGTTTCCACTTTGTGCTTGTGTTCTATCGCCTTGTTCACACGCCCTTGTATCCTCATGTCCGATCGACAGATGCAAATCGAAGAAGCACTCCGAACAGGCAGCTGCATTGGTTTGCATTGACGTTCTCGGAGTGCGGGACAGCATGATTGTATCGAAATGAAGATAGCTTGGAACACCGGTATTCCGTCCGTCATGCAAGGCTTGTGCTTCAGTGACCAATAGCAATTGCTCCGTCTTATTACATTTGGATGACACTTGCATTTTCAATCCATGTACAGCTTCAACTCACTTTTCACATTATCATCTAAAATATAAACTCATACATAATACTTATAACACCCAAAAACTACAACATAACTTTAACCCACAAATCCTTAATCCCAATCTCACTATATATTACACCACATAATACTACATTATTTAAAACTCCACACATATCACACACTCATCATTCAACAATCCACCCACTACACCCCCCCCCCCCCCCCTTCTCATATCCTTCCATAAATAACTCATGTTTATGCGCATTAATTTACATTTTCGATATACTCTTTGCCCCCTTTAAAGTTTATTCACCTCCTTTCGCCATTAATCTCTATTTTTCTTCTTTTCCATAACTTTGAGTGACAGTTCAATATCTTCCGAGAGGTTCAACATTTACGCACGAGGGGTAAGACACTATACATGTTCTCTTTTCTATATCTCGGAGTCTCTTACTTTTATATCGATTATTGAACGTGAACCCACATACTACACCCCTAACTATATCTCTCACCCTTATACGAACATACACAATTTCGCAGCTACTCTTCTTATATTTAGTGTGTGTGTGTGTGTTAAGATGTGTGTGACTGTGATATTTGTTATATAAGAGATGTAGATTTGTGTCGTCTTGATGTAGAATATTTTTTAATTTTTCATCGTATTCTTAATCTGTATGCTCTGTCCCCCTATTTCTTTCAAACTGCCGCCTCTTTTTGTGTTATTCCCTATTATTGCTTTTCTCAATCACCTCATGTGTCTACTCTGACGTGTGTTTTATTTAACTGTGAGTTATTATTCTGTAGTTGTGTATTGTGTTTACGAGTGTGTGTGAGAGAGATTGGTTGTGGTCATTGTGTGAGTTGCGTTAATTGTTGTGTGTGTGTGTGGTTGTTTTGAGTGGTGTTCGGACGAGTAGCTAACGCTCCTTGCTTGAACCTTGGTATGATTTCTGTTAATCTTAACTCAGCATCATGTCTGTTGTCTGCTTTTTACACTACTACTCGCGCATCCTCATCACTACGCGTCGCCTCGCGATCCGCTCACTCTCATATCCTTGATATTATGATATATTATAAATTATTATATATTATATATAAGATATTGTTTTATATATTATGTTTATATTGTGATCTAAACATCTCGAACAGCAGATCACACACAACACAACTCACGCACACCAACTCGCACATAGAGTAGATATAAGATATATACTCACCTCGCTGTCTCCAGCCGCCGCCAGCACCCCCCCCCTCTCACCCTCCCGAAGATGTGTGTGTACCGTGTATATTCCGACAAGGAGATCTGAATGAGTCTCTCGCGGGAGTAGGCTATACTATCCATGTCCTTCAGGAACACGCTCTCTCAGTAGAATTACTGTCTGTCATCATAATGCAAGTCAGATTCTCGTGAATTAGATCGTGTAATCATGAGGGCCGCATAGTCGCAGTAATGTTTAGTGTTTTTGGTACGCTCGGATGAGTTTTACTTGAGCACGCAATACCAAGATCCGTGTACCCTTTCGAGGTATAGAGATCTACGCGCTGGTTGTTCGGGCTCTGGATTTTCTGACCAGTAAGGGTGACTCTCACGCGATTGGGGTGTATCGTGGTGATATAATAGTCGACTCACGTTAAAGTGATTTTAATCAGAGAGTACTCCGTCTGACCTGGTATGATGGGAACTCTCGCTAGTGTGTTTGAGGATTGTGTTGAAGCTTGGTCTATTAGATTAGCCTGCTGCGCTCTCCGCTTCTACTAATCCCTCCTCTGCGCTCACTTCTCTGTTAGTGAGTTTGTAGTAAATTCACTTATTCTGCACTGTACTGATGAATCGGACTAGAGGTGTCACTCTCAGTGGGACTTTCTTGGGTCGACCTTAACGTGCCACGCTGCACTGGACCGATTAGCACTGGCTGTCAATCGTTTTGGGCTATACTTTGCGCCATCGAAATGCAAAGTACTTCTCCAAGATTGGTAGGGACCCAATCCTGCTCTAACGCTTTGTGGTGATCAGCTAGACGTCGTTCAGGAATTCAAGTACCTGAGAAGCTATACTAGCGTCCGTGGGATTGAAGATGAGGTTACGAACCGTATAGCAAAAGCTCGAGGTGCTTTTGCTACTCTCCGCCACCCTTTGCGCAGACGCGACATTCGCTCTGAAGTGCAGTTTATAACGCAGCCGTGCGTTCATGCCTCATATATGGTTGTGAAACCTGGCTCATCAAGTCGACAGACATAAAGTGGCTCGTCACATTCGGTCATCGCTGCCTTCGCAGCTTAGCTCATGTCTGGCCGGAGCACCGCGTGAGCAATGAGCGTGTTCGGCGTCGCGTATTTGATGCAGGAAAGCGAGTGAACCGCTCAGCGCCATTATATCACGCACCAGGCTCCGTTGGCTGGGCCACATGTTGCGCATGCCGGTACACCGACTCCGGCGACGTGCATTGTTTGCGCGTTGTGGGTGCGGTTGGAAGAGGAGGAGGGGAGGCCAAGCGATGACTCGATCGAGAGAGGAAAACCCTCACTTCGAAGTTGTCGCCCGTTGGTGCATCCCGACTGCCTGGCTGGGGTCCTAAGGACGGTGAACACTTTTGTTTGGACACACATGCTGATATGGCGAAGAGTCGGCCCCAATGGCGTTTGGTTTATGAGTTTCTTTGTCCATCCCCCTCTCTTTAGGTTCCCTCTCCAATTTCGATCTCATACAAAACGTATAATATAATTTTTAACATCATATTACTTGCTTGGAATCTTTTTGTAGTGTAATTTTTTAGTCTCTTATCTTTTTCTATTGCGGCACAGCTGAGGTGTGTTTCTCATCCTCACCTAACGTGTACTAATGATGATGGACCACTGGAAACCACCGTCTGTCGAAAATCAACACGTACGGACCTGATCATCAACTACAGCATCAATCATCCAGCATTCCACAAGCGCAGTTGCATGCTAGCCCTTTCTAAATAAGCACGAACATATTGTTGCACACCGCAGTTTAGGCAGGCCTGTTCAAGCGGAATTCGTACCCAACTGGCTTCGTTCTGCACTGACTGGACCCGCATAAGGCAACACAACACACCTCAACAAGTGCGATAGCTAAAATCTCTGAAATGGCAACGGGACTTTTTGTCCTTTGCAGTCAAGACTACCCACCGACTAACAGAAACAACTCGAAGTGAACTCTTCAAAGAGAAAGATGAGCTTATCAAGTGGGAAACATCTGGTGTAATCTACTAGATCTGTTGCCGCAGTTGTGACAAATACTACGTAAGAAAACCAGGAAGAAAACTTGACATATGGCTGCATGAATATAGCCTAGCCATTCGCTGCGATGATCAGAACTTTTTGATATCCGCGTATATGGATGCCGCAAGTCACCAGTTCGACCAAGAGCACGTCAAAATCCTCGGAAGAGCTATATACTTGCAAGTTTATTGAAGCCTGGTATACAAACTCGACCAATAAGCACTTATATATTAAAGTCGCTTACGAAGTTCTGCGAAATAGGATCTTTAAGCCGCACTGACGATGGTGTTTAGTCTGGCAACGAAACATATGCAAAGTAGTCATTCCGCTCGGAGAGCAGTGCAAAACCCACAATCTGGTGCTTGTTGGCTTCTGTTCCTGTGAGTCACACTATTACTCTGTTCTTATTACTCGAGTCAGATCGACCAGCAGTATTGTGCCAGCCGGCTTCACTCGCTTTAGCTCTCGGGTTACGTGTGGCTCTCTTCTGCTGCCTTTCTGGCCAAGGGACACATGTAAGCCATAAGCTCACCACGCGATTGGGTTATGGAATGGGCGAATGATCTCTGCTTATTTGTTTTTCGTTGTCCCGGAGGAGGCGGCATTACGTCAGTAAAGTGCGGTTCTCCGTCTTTTGCAATAGTTTGTCTGATTTACTCTAGAGAGTACAATCCTAACATCGAAGTGTGCGACATTGCTTTCCCAGTGTCTGGACCTAGAGACAAGTGCGAAGTGTAACGCCCCACACACTTCTCGGTTGCGCTGTCAGATAACTAAGATTGATCCAGCCCTAGAAAATGACAAATGTGGATTAATTATCCGCGCTTTTCATACGGTTCTTTGCCATGTCGTTGCCTGATTGCGCTCTTGTTAGGTTGAGCGGTGGCTGGTCGAACCAGTATTGGAGTTGGTGTTTCATCGAACTTTCCAGTGCGATAATATTTCAAGAAAGAGCTTTATGTATCCGGGGAGTGGATATTCAGTTGTTACACACACGCCTTCAGCATGGCAAAAAGAATAGACTAAAAAGTTAATAAGCAGCAAAGACAGCAATATTGTTCCTGTGTTCGCCGAGCTTCGTAACTGGTATACAAACGTTTCATCACCAAACGAGGTGACTTCCTCAGTACGCTGCTGGGTCAAATGTAATCCGCTGACTTGGCCGTCGATTTGCGATCAATCAGCAAGTGACTTTTGTATTGACCTCGATCTGTGCCCCGTGAACTTCACCCATCTACCTAACTTTTCTGATACACACCGGCGATCCGTGGGATGGTTTTGCCCCGGCTTTTGTGATTGTGTTGTTGATGGCTCATTTAGCTGCCCATGACGGGTTTTAAGCTGTTTTAGTTCTCCGTCTTAACGTTTGGTAAACTGTGTCAATCTCGTGTGCTTCGTCGAGTACTACGCTTCGAGGAACTATCTTTCTTTACGTTTATTCCCTTGTGCTAGGACATCTGAGTTGTTACAATCGAAACGATGCTCTTTTTCGTTAAAGTGTAAATTTACTTGTCAGCTCCATAACCATTGAGGTATGATTGCACAAAAAGCGCGCCAAATATGAGATTACGGATGACTGGTAAGCCCTTGTACGGGAATATATGGATCTGTACTTTTGCCTAGTTGAGGAAGTTGATATACCGTCAGACAGTGCACCATAAATGGAGTGACTTGCATCAGCGAGTATATTTTGAGCAAGCCTTTTGCATGAATTGGGGTGAGCGGATAAAATAATGTCAACAAAAGTGGTCTTTAGAATACCACTCGATCGAGACAGTTGTCTCAATGACGTATCTAGGATTTCGAAATGCTTCCTTAAGAAACCGGAGAATCTCACAGATGAGCAGTAAGTCCAATGAGGTAATACACAAGTGGTGGTAAATTGCAGTGTTAGCGCGGGACATAGGAGGATCGCAAACGAGCAGCGTAAAAGCAAAGCTTCCTCACTTTTGTAAAAACTTCATTCACATGGAGTGACCACAGCTGAGTGTAACACTTAGATACTTCACAGACTCGGTGGAGTGCAGCCACTCACCATTGATGTGAACTTTGGGGCGATCCACTAGAAGTTGCTGATAACGACGGTCGTTGTGAAGGAAAAAGAACCTCTCTGCATTTCAATGCATTTAGTGATGAAAAGTGAGCTCTGGACCATTATGCAAGGTCGTCCAGATAGGCTTGTAACTTGATTGATGAGGCTGAGGTCGGATGCTGGATACCTAAGACCACTCGTCTGCATATTTCAGCGATATCGCTTCGTCAGGAGCGGATAATGAGGCGACATAAGTGGAAAAAGATATGGTGACAATATGGCTCCTTGAAGAACCCCGGTGGCTGTGGTGAGTAGCGAGGAACTTTTGCCCCTAAGTCGAGTAAAATGGGCACGTCCAGAGAAATAGTCCCTCAGCAGGTGGACAGTGGAATGTTGGATTCCGGTATCACATAGGACTCTCAAAAGAAGCTCACGGTTTACACTGCCGAAAGCATTGCTATAGTCGAGAAAACATACTCGCACGGATTTGATCTTATTGTTCACTGACGCCAGCACTGAATGTACAAGATAGGCTAGTGCGTCTTCAGTAGTCCTCAGTTTACGATAAGCAAACGGAAACTGATCATCTAGAAGAGTTATTCTTTTAAGAATAATCTCGATGACCTTCAGGTTTACTGAGGTGCAAGCAACTGGCCGGTATTTATCTGAGCCTTTTTTGGCGCCGATGTAATTTTAGCATTTCTTTAACATTTGGCAGTTTCACATCCCCCCGTATGCACGACGTGTATGAGTCAGCAAGAAACTGGGTCAAGGAATCGGCACATACCTTGAGGACAAGGAGAAATAATCCGTCCGGGCCACCTGATTTGTTGGAATTTAACTTTAGCATCTGATTAAATACTGTATTACTGTCAATGGCACATAAAGAGATTGTTGGACTGTCAATTCGGGGGTAGGAAGGGTAGTTAGCACTGAAACAACAAAGTTTTCCGTTCAGGTCTTCAAGGTCTACATCTGGATTTGACCTCGGTGAGTGACACCATGAAGTTGTTTCAACATCCGCCAGACCTCACGGCAGCTATTGTTTCCGAGTATGGTCTGGACATACAGACGGTTTAGACAGCACAACTCTTACTTGCTAGAAATAGAAAGAGACTTCACTGCAACGTGGGCTTTCTGTAGGAACGCTTTCTCTTCCAGTCTACGCAGGCGTTTTAGACACGGACATGAAAACCGATCAGCGCGGATACAAATCGTATTCAGTGGACTAGGTATCGGAACAGAAGTTAAGAGAGCCCGTTAACTGGTCACAGTAGGTAGCTAAATCACTGTCAAGGAATATATTAAAGTCTGTGGATGCAATCATTTTTCGTAGTCGATATATGTTCTGAGGTGAATATTGTCTTCTTTTAAGCTTACCATCTTTACAGCGAGTGAGCTTCATGTGATTTATTTTGCTCTAGACGACAGGAGATAACTTGACCTTCGAGTGATCAGAGCTACCAATCGTTGCCTGATT
Organism: Dicrocoelium dendriticum; assembly: GCA_944474145.2. NCBI lineage: Eukaryota > Metazoa > Platyhelminthes > Trematoda > Plagiorchiida > Dicrocoeliidae > Dicrocoelium > Dicrocoelium dendriticum. The sequence goes on from OX104066.1 coordinate 63,074,383, forward strand.
GCACACAAAAGCAACCGCATTATTTACAAATATCAGACGTAGGGTTGCTTCAAGTCTATTGGGAGAGTTTACATTTTGTAACCCGAGATCAGTCAAGAAAATTGTGTCAAATCTGTGGAAATCACCAGCAAAAATTCAGCGAGAAAGATCAATGTGGTCGACGACAGTTGAAGTGAATACCTTCGGAGGTGGGGCAGCTAGGGGCAAGTAGATATTTGCTAGTAAAATCGATTGGTAGCGGCTTAAACAAGTACCTACCGTTTGTCCGCGCTGCTGTAAGGTTACCAGGATCAGGCACCGCTGCGCATGCAAATTCGTGTTGAATCTGCACGCCGCGGAGTCAAATGTACACATCCTTATTCGCAGGTCGCAACACGGTTTTCTAAACTATCACTCTCGCCCTCGTGTCATTTCGACGAATGTGTGAACTGAAACCAACGTACAGTGCGGCGGCATCAAGTCACAGCAGGTCGATTTTATCGCGTTCCCTGTCACCCCATTGAATGACCCCGACGTACGAATGGTGACAGTACATTTTGTCCTCCTCCCCCTTTATTCTTACCTGGATAGACAGATCTATTCTCTAGGCCACTGGCTACTTTATATTTTGTTCCAACACACTCCGTTTATGATCGCGAGATTAGCGGTTAGAGTCTAGTTTGAGTGTGCATTGCAAATAAACATCGGGTTTGTGGTGGCTTCTATTTTACCCTCCTCTGTCTGACATTTTTGCTTCTCAATCGCTCGCAAATCTTGTGTGAGGAAAACGCTATCATCTCATGACGGCCGTAATCACTCGTTACACGAGAAAGCAAAGTGCCACCAGTCAAGCGGTCACAATAACCGTCAATAATCCCACTCCCAGCAGCACACAAGACAATGTTGAATCCTCTGGATTACAGGATCGAATAAATTTGCTTGAAAGAGCCGTGATAGATTTGCAAGAAAGTTTAGCTTCTGTTAAACCCCTGGTTCCTATCATGGATTCCATCTTCGACTTGATTAACACACTATCGAATACGTCATCCGACCACTTGCATATCGCTGCTAACTTTACTTTTGTAGCTTCCACTGAATTGTCTGAGTCAGTTATCCGTGCAAGTAATGCCATATGGTGTCTCAGACATGCTACCTCTTAAGAAGCTGAAGCATTTGCTTCTAGACACCAATGGGCTCCAGAATGAAGTGTTTTGCCGTACGTGCCCGGTTTTACTGAAATTCAAAAAAGCTGAGAACAAAATTGGTAATATGGAATGTCTGTTCTAAGAGTGTAGTTATAAGGTCAGATAAGATACCACTTGAGCGGATGCATGCGCCTGTTCCAAAGAAACACTATAATGCACCCAACTCCTCGCGAACTGCCTTACGAACTACATGCCATGATGGTATCCACACGAATGTTCACTGCGCAGCTGATCTAGATGACTCCGCGGCTACTTTTGAATGCTTACCAACACTACCGACCTCAGGTAGCAATGTCGCTCCCATCCAGACATTCAATTCTATCTCAAATGATGCTACCCGGACAGAATTAGTGATAGATCTGACATTATCCACAGATCTACATAGATGCCGCTCTAGTTCTCAGGATACTGTTGCCACAGATGGCGCAAGTCTAGACAACATGATCAGCTTCAACGCTACACAGGATTCATCATGGGAGCTGATGAATAGCATGAAAATTCGTACCTCCGTTGACACACGCTGCAGCTTTAACAACACCAACAAAGCCACTTCGATTAACTCGACCAAGTTAAGAAAGTAAGCACCTCAGAGCACACTCATGTCATTTAGCAATCCTGATACTATTCCAGCAGATGAAGTATTAAAAAGTCTTACGGAATACTCCGATTTGAAAGGGAGATTATTATCAGTAATCAGGCTAACACAAAGACGAGCTGATTACCCCACCCTATAAAGCTCTTACTTTCTTATCCGTCTGCGCGAATTCACTGCATAACCAGTGCGCTCGACTCCACCGACTGACACCGTATAATAATCTAACATTAAGACATCCATGTACTTATAGTTCAATAGGCAAATCGACTATGTTTACTACAACACCACTCACCCCAAGCCTGAGAGCTAAGGCTGCAAATAATGTCCCAAACGAGGTTCTAACGTCTGAATCCCATACATACCAGGTTCCTTTTTTCGGTTTATCGGCGACTACACGGTCGCCGACCCGAATGAATCAACAGGTCTTGCAATTCTTCCAACAGATCATCAACTTATCCCAAATATTCTAGAAACCTGTATACCGAATATACTCACGCAACTTCCTGCACTACATGGGATGATGTCCTTTGTCCAACCATATACAAATAGTCAGTAATTCTGCCTACGCAACGTGGATTACTTATCTTAAATGCTTGGTCTCTCAACAAAAAAGTGCACCACCTACATTCTTTACTGTTTCTCTCCTGTCCTGACATTGTACTTACCACTGAGTCTTGGAAAATCGAAGATACTTCTGATATCCACTTCTACATTTCAGACTTCCCTAGCTCTATCAACAATCGAATATCTCGCCGTAGTGGCGGCTGCCGCATATATGTGGACACTAAACATAACGCAACTTCTGTGTGCGACCCACTTTTAAATGGCTTTGCTGACTCCGTTTGGAATAATCTTCAAACAAAATGCGAGATCATCCTTATTGTCTTTTTACGACCCACCACACTGTCACAAATCGGATATGGATCACCTCCTGGAAGTCTTCTCATATGCTTCTGAGAAGACGCCAACCCAGAAAGTAATTGTTGGAGATTTGAATGCGTTTGAGTTTTTCTGGTGTCCACCATGGTCTCCATCAAAATTCCCGCATTTTCTTTCAGTAATCCATGCATTTTATTGGACTCAACAAACTTTATCTCCAACAAGAGATAAACACTTACTAGACTTGATCTTTACAAGGGATGTAAGTCTTAGAAGTAAACGCATCCTCCTCAATCTTTCTGGGAGTGACCAAAAAATAGCAGTGGTATGCTCTAAAGGAACCGCCTACAACCACGACACATCTAGAAAGTTTATAGGTTTTCCTGACTAGCACAATACTAACTAGATAGATTTTGCGATCTCTTGACTGGAATAACTATTTCCCTCACGTGAACCTCAACACGCAGTTGACGTAATATACAAAAAGGCAACCCCGTCTAGATATCTTCTGCCCGATACGTTATAGGCACACTTCTCTTAAGATGAGCCAGAACTCTATCCCATCGCATATAACACGAAAGCTTTGGAAGCTAAGGTATGGATTTAAAGAAGCTAACAACTAGTCTATTAATTCAGCAAAATCATCCTTAGAGACGAATCGGTCTTCAAAGATTTTCAGAAGTGAGAGCAATATGTTAGCGTCTTGCAATAAACTAAAAGAAATGACCAGATTATTCCAGCTCAGAAGCAACTTCAATCATGACGTACCATCTTTCACTATGAGTCAGTTATTGTCCCGGTTTATAAGAAGGGTGCTCGCACTTCGTGTACCAATCACCGGGGGGTTAGTCTCATTTCGGTTGCGTCCAAGCTATTGGCATCCATTCTACTCCGTAGACTATCTCTCATTCGCGAATCGCATACCGGGAAGAACAAGCTGGCTTCCGACCTGGCCGCGGGTGTTTAGACCAGATATCCACACTCCGTCAAATCATCGAACACCTCCAACTTTACCAGAGGCCTACTATCGTTGCATTCCTGGACATACGTGACGCATTCGAATCGGTTGATCGATCTTCACTATGGCGTTGTTTGCTAAGGAACAGCGTCCCAGAGAAGTACACTGCCATCCTACGCGCACTGTATTTCCACATCCGTGGCAGAGTGAGGGTGTATGGCTTTCGTCCTCCGCTGTCATTAGCGATGTACGATAAGGCTGCCCTATGTCCCCGTTCCTATTCAATTTTGCGACTGAAGACATCTTGTCGAGAGCTCTAGACGGTTGCCAAAATTTAGGTATACACCGGGCAAGCGAGCAACCGACTTAGATTATGCCGATGATATCGCCTTATTTGGTGAGGACTCATAGAGCATGCAAACCGTTCTAGACCGCTTGGCGATTGAAGCATCTAGGTACGGAATGTGCTTTGCCCCGTCAATGAGTGAAGTGCTGCTTCAGGATTGGCACTAGACGGTTCCCGTGCTCAACATTGAAGGTACACAGGTTGAACAAGTGGATAGCTTTGTTTACCTCGGCAACTGTGTCTGCTGGTGGTACCATTAGTAGGGAAGTTTCTCTTCGCATCGCCAAAGCTCGGTCGGCGTTTGTCAACCTGAGCACTTGTGGAGTCTCTGGGATATATCCCTTTTGGTAAATGGTCGTGTTTACAATGCCACCGTTCGGGCGGTGTTGCTATATGGAAGCGAGTCACGGCCAGTTCGCGTATACCATATGCGCCGGCTCTCAGCTTTCGACAACAGGTGCTTGAGGAGGGTTGCTGGTGTGTGGTGGCAACAACATATTTGCAACAGTGAAGTCAGATAGTGTCTTAGGGAATGCGAGTATTCCCTTCAACAAGCTGGTTTTGCTGTGCCAATTAGGATGGCTCGGTCATGTCCTGCGTACGTCAGCTGAGCGTCTGTCCTATCGCGCTCTGTTTGCTCGTGCAGGGCTTCACTGGAAGAGACCACGTGGCGATAGCATATGAAATCGTTGACTTCACATCTTGCACCTTTGGATCCACACGCCTGCCTGGTTGGGGACAAAAGGACGAGAAATGCCGAGGGCTGGAAACAATTCAGGATATGGTTCGTAATCGAAACCAGTGGAGGATCTGTGTATATAGCTGCTTGGATTTGAATACTTAATGACAAACGATTAAAAATGACAAAAAAATTAAACAATTACGTGGGCAAAATAACAAAAAATGCTCCGTTGTTTTTTATATTGCGGCACAATAGCTGAAGTGTGTTGCTCACCTTCAGTTAATGTGCCATGATGCTGATACGGTGTTCAACCTGTCTTCTTTTAGTGATTTCCATGGTTATGTTTGGCGCTGTGTCTATTTGAAAGACTGCTGACTATACCACTACTTTCCACTATACAGCCTGACAATAGCATTTCTGCGAACCCAGCTCAGATGTGAGGTTTTCAATGAATATTTCTCATCGTTTCCCACAGAGCAGTGCATGTTACCGTTGGCAAGCATCCATGCTGAAACTACCGGTTCCATCAATGCTGTTCGATTTGCGAAGTCAGACACGAGATCTCTGATCAACTCATTGAGATCGAGCTTTTATCCTGGCCCGGATGGAATACCGTCTGCTGTGTTTAAATTCGGAGGCCCTGATATCCTCATACTGTTTCAAAATATTTTTAAGTTATCCACGAGGTCTGGGGTTGTTCCAGATGTGTCGGAATATGCAAATACAAACTAGCTATCGGCCCATCAGCCATAACTCCATTCTGTGCAGAACAATGGCAAGGACAACAAAAGCCAAAGTCGTGGAATACCTATCGTTCCGGAACCTAACCAACACTTTCCAATACGGATTGCTGAGCACACGGTCATGTATAACTTGCCAAGTGCACATGCTAAACTTCGTTACTCGTGCCATTGATCGTGGTAAGCGCCTGATCATCAGATTTGTTGATGTACATACAGCGTTCGATCGTGTATCACATTGGAAGTCTTCTATCGAAAGTACATTCCTTCGGTATTACTGGCAATTTACATTCCCGGATATCATCATATATTCCTGCTCGGCAGCCGGCAGTTGGAATACTAAGCAATAGTTCCACAAGTAGGCAACTCACAAGTGATGTGATCCAAGATAGTGTTTTGGAGCCTCTTTTGTTCTTGATGCACACTGACGAATGTCTTCGATGTCATTAAGCACGGCAAACCATATATATTCGCCGATGACATCAAAAACGTCTATAAGTTGAACTCGGACAATATCAATAACGCCCTAACCGATATACAAGCAGATCGACACGAGATGGAAATTTAGTACGGCAACGAGAATCGAACTCTCGTCGGAGAAGTGTAATTGCATATACTAACGGTGCGGCACTGCATCTAATTCTTTGATGCGAGACGGTAAAACGCTGTCCACCTGTCTCGCAATTCGTGATCTTGGACTACGCGACTCAAGCTTCTTCAATTTCGCCGAACAGGTACAGTACACGGTTGCAAAAGCCCGTAAACCAGAAGGGCTATTACTAAAACCTGTTTATTTAATAAATCCAATTTTTACCTTCTCCATTAGAATATTGCTCATTAATGTACTCTGCCCTGAGGAAAAGTGATAGAACGGCGATAGAAAATGCACAGCACTACTTTACGAATCACCCAATGAGACTTGGTGATCTTACATTCTATGACTGCTGCTGTGCTATGAATACGGAACGTTTCTAGTTAAGCAGTCTGAAACTTAACCTGAGCTGCAGGTTTGATAAGATTCAGAAACGTTACAAATTGAAAAACCACGAACTGATATATATATATATATATATATATATACGACCAATAAACATTTGGCAGAGTGCCACAACACATGAGTAACAACAACAAAAAGGAGGAAGTGTCAGGGGAAGGGATGCGAAGATCCATGTGTTGTGTGGGCAGAGAGCTTCCCGGTTGCCCAGGCCGAAGAAGACCAACTGACTTAAGATCAGATTTATTTAGTAACCAATACGCAGTTAATGTGAAACAAGTTACCTCAAAATTAGGGAACGTGCAGCTCAAAGGTGACTTTCCTCACAGAGAATTGACAGCGAATAAGGTGAGAAACATACTCCATATGACCATAGACGTGCCTATAACGATTTTGTATGAAGAGCAAAATTAGCAAAATTCTCTGATTCGAAGTCAACTCACCACTGCCACATCTATTTTATTCATGAAAGAATAGTTTCCCGTATTTCTAACTCAATCTTTTTTGTCCGGAGATATCAACGCATAGATTACGGAGTGATTGCTAAAACCGGTCGATATCCCTCCTTACACACCTCGGCTACCCCAGATGGTCTAACCATTGACACCGACTCAGAACCACTTTTTATGGACAAATTGAAGACAAACTCTTCTTGACGATGCAATTGTAAAATGTGGTAGGCCTCGCAATTTCGAGACATAAACTATTGTTCCATTTTTTTACTCAGGATTCTCTTAGTTACATTCGTTTTGTAATGTTAAACATTTCTTCTTTCCCGGAGGCGACAGCACAGGAACAGATAGCAAGTCTTATTGTTCAGCGACACCAATATCTGTATCTTTTGATTGCATGCAGCTGTCGGATGAACCTGAAAAGTCCTTCCAGAACTGTCTTGCATATCGATAATTCGAGCAGTCATCTGTTTCCGACACTTTCCCTGTATGATTTGATAGTAAAATGAGTCGGCCTTGATTGCGCAGGAGCAAAACATGCCATTTCCTTATTTTCTTTTCCAAAAAGAGACTAACAGAGAACAGTGAGCTAAACGCAAATAATTATGATCAATTACTTCTTATTCAGCCGTATACAGCAATAAGCGTGGGTACACTGTTAGGTTTCATTCGTTAGGAAAAAAGAAGAAAAAGAAACAACTGATTGCTTATTTAATGAGGATCATGTAATTGAAGACCCGTGACTTTGTTGGCTATGTCCCCATCCCCCACACCCGGTGGTTGGTCATGGCAGTTTCAACGACTGCATCATTTTCCGTATTGGTTAGTATTGCTGTTTCTGCCCTTCTACCTCTATATATTTTATATTTTTCTTTGCTTCACTGTTGACCACGACTGCGTCGATCTCCTGAAGTGACGGGTTGAAGCTTCCAACGTTAATACTTATACCCATGCAATACACATTGCTTTTGGTTTCCTGATGAGAAAAAAGTGCTTGACTGAAAAAATCGATTGATTGTACGGGCTAGATGACCTGAGTGTCGACATTATATACATAAAAGAGCCCTAAAGATTAAGTACATAGGTCATAGTTTACCTGCTTTAAAAGCAGACGTGTTATGAAAGTGTGAGTGAAACCCATCGAGAAAATACCACGCATGGAAACAGATTCCCAGGAGACGGTTACATAGATGGTCGTGTTACTTCTCTTGAACATTTAGATTGATTCGGACTTATAACTTTTGACAGCCTCTCAATCTTCCCGAAAGACACATCCTATCAATTAGTTTGGCTCAATCCACCCAAAAAATAGTTCCAGAACTGCCCTGGAAAACACGAAAAAACATGTTTACGCGATTTCGCTGTACACAATGGTCATGCTATCCATTTGACCTGTGCCTCGAACGGTCGAGGAATATACGGTTATATTTTATTCGCCACCACTTCGTGTTGCGCATGCGAGACCATGGTATTACCTGTACACATACGATATGTGCCAAATATGGATGCAGATTCTCACCGGATTATTATTACTGATATTATTATCACATCCGCATTTGACTCCATCGTAGTCACCCTTCTCTATATGCAGGTGATTGACACCGTGCCTCACATTCGGTCCATCGTTAAACTGGAGCCGTTCTCCAGCACAGATCCAGTACGTCCTCTTATTTTTCAGATCAAACATGTTATTTATTTTAGTGATCATATGCCTTCATACAAGGAAGTGTGCTAAGCCCACTTATACTTATTTTCTGCATGAACGATACACTCCATGTGTTGGCGCATGGCTGTGCTTCTCCTTTTGCGGACGACATCAAGCTTGCCTACAGATTTCAACTAACTGTACTTCAGTTGGCTCTGAATATAATGCAGCGGTGTCGGGACAAGCTGAATGTTGGTGCTGCCTGTGGTAAATGACAATATTCGCAGACAAGTGCAATGTTGCAACGTATATATATACACCTTACCTGTGAATTTCCTTACTCTAAACTCTGTCACAGTTCCACCGAGAACTCTTGAAAATACTGTTGAGATGTTGGTGCTTGGTAGTGCTGCATAGTATCAGTTGGTGAATTCTCGAAAAATGCTCGCGTACGTATGTATGAGCGACGGTACACTAAAACTGACATGTCGCTTTAGGTTCCAGTTTACGAACCGAACGAGTCAGTAGCGTCAGAACTAAGCTACTTTCGTACTCTTATCTTGTCCGATGCTTAATAAACTGGAATATGCTCCCAAGTAACAAGACCAATCCGTTCCTACTGCCAACTTATAGTAGCCGTGAAACGTTGTCTAACAAAGAACAACATCAGTGATGTTTCTAAGCTCAATGTCGATTTTGGCGAGAACTATCTTGCGATGGTATGGTGGAAGTGTGGGCATCAATTTAATGCTGGACAGCGCATCCTCTTTCTGTTCCATTATGGCTTTCTGACTTAGTTCGATTATGCTTAACTAAAAGCTTTCATGTCCACATGGAAACTGAAAAGGAAATGCTTACCGATTTTCGTCTCTAGCCTTCGCTCCACTATTACTTTCTGTCCTCAGTTTGTCATGTTCACCGTTATGTCTTTATTTCGCTAAGTTCTTTCAGTGCGGCTCTGTCCACCTTGGCCCTCAACATGTCACGAGGCTAACTTGGCTTCAGTGCATATCAGCATAGTGAACTGGAAACATTCACTTTCGGTATTTCACAACACTGGATTCTATTGGTGTCAGTGTACCTTCTGATTGTCCACACGTTTTACTGCTGGTACACCACATAATACTTTTGTCAATGTGTCGCAATCCAACACTAGTTTCGGTTTTGAAAGGCAGTCTTTATTGCGAATATGCTTTATATGACCTATCTAATACGGGAGTGTGATGAGCGCAAATCAAGCTTGATATTTTTGTTTTCTTTGATCCAGTCCCATGTCTCTGGTGGTGGGATATGATGTCCCCAGTGTCAGCAAGTCATTTGCCGGAATCTTCCCGCAGGTTTCCTAGAACCATGACGTCTCATCCCAGTGAGATCACTTTACATATGAGAAATTGTAGACCGGAATGTATATAAAGCTGTACATTTGCTTTTTCTTGTCAGGTACATGTTGGATAAACGTCATTTTTACATCTATAATTAGGCACAATGGAAGGAAGATAAGGCATCTGAAATTAAAACAAGCTATCAATAAATAAAAAATAAAATATGTGAATTTCCGATTGCTAGAGCCAAGTGGTTCGGCTGCAAAATACGGGCAAATGGCGCGAAAATATCGCGTACATTTCAGAAAGACGTTCTATCACTGGACTCGCTGTTCACACCGCTGCCACCGGAACCGCTTGTCCCGGTATCTGACCGCCGCATTTGACCAAATGTTGATCCGCTAGGTATACTTCTTACGGATTCTCCAATTCTGTGGGTGTTACGAGAAGGCATTGTCAAATGGCTGAGTACTCTGGACACGGCGAGCACAATATCGGAAAACGTCGGTCGTCGGGCACCGTCGAAATTCCAACACTGTTGCATAATACTGTAGATGGAATCTGGGCACCGGCTTGGCTTGGAAAGCCTGAGACCTTGATCCAACATGGCCAGGATTTGTGCGCCTTTCATGCCCTGTGTTTGCCGAAGGGATGAGAACAATGGTTTGGATCTGCAACGTTATCAGTTACTTGACAACCTCTGTTACATTTATACTTACCCTGATGATGTTAGAAATACCCATCACTGATCGGAATACTCCCCACGCATATGACCTAAGGTTATCACACTCACTTCAAACCTTATACAAGTTCATCTGATGTTGCATTCTTAAATATAGCGGATGTCCCGACTGAGCATCGACCAATCACCTGTTGCGTCTTTTACGGGGCTCAGATTTGATATAACAATGGATGGGGTGGGTAAAGGAGGTTTCAACCCCTTGGAACCGATATCGTGTACTCCATTTAGTTGGAAGCACTGATGTGGGGCCAATAATATGCTCTGAGATTTCGTGCTGCATCTGCGCACACCAAGCAGTACACAAGGACACCAGTACAAACTTGTCGTACAGGATTTTAAGTGAGCCGCTCATCAACTCTGCTTCGAGTGGTGTGTGGTGAATATTTGGAACAACCTGCCAGCAGACATAATCGAAGCAAAGTCGGTGTCAGAGCATAAGAAACTCCTGGACTCGCACTCTGCCGACTTGAAATTTCGAGAATGGTCACCATCACCAGGCAGATTTGCAATAAAAATATCGGATGCAGCTACACAGAGGCATTTCTACTGGCTGCATTTTCTCAGTATTTACTATTCGATGTGAAATATCGGTAGTACACACCACAGAGGTAAATGCATACGGCGGGCCTAAAAAGATGATGTGTGGACGCGGGACTTTGTGTTCAACAAATAAACATTGCAGGTTATACGCAAAATCTGTGTATATTTGGCCAAATATCGCTTGATGTAGGAAGATAGAATAGACGTGCCTGCTTCAGCTCGATGCTTGTTGACAAGTAAGAACTCTATCTAAGGAATGTTTCACAGGGCGGTTTCCGTCTGTGCCGGTTGCAACTATTTGGACACCACCGCTACTATTCCGCTACGATTTTTTCTCGGAGTTCATACTGTTTATGGTTTGGTGTTATTTTGCAAAGGCTCCTATATGCATATTTTCAGTGAACGCGTCTATAGTCACATATCCCTTCTCCACTGTTAACCTGGTGCCAATTCGAAATGGTTCTAACGCTCATGCAGAAAACTGGGAACAGGAGTCAGCCGTCCCGGCAATTGCCTGTTTATTGCTGCAGAAACGTTGACGACTTCGAAAGCTGATCCCACAAATTTTTGTTCGACAGTTCTGCCGCAAACCACAAGTGAAAAGTGTTAGAACCCCTCATGTGTTCCTTCATTTTACTGTAGTTTCAAAGTTGGGTTCATAATCCAATGTTGTACAGAAATGTAGAAATGTTGAACTGATTGGCCACGAGAAGTTTAACTATGAACCGAAATGCAGCCCACTCGTCGTTAACTGGTAGCTCAGTTTGGTTTTTAATTAACTCCTCAGTGATGTTATTTGGCATGCATTTGAGCAGGACAGCAGAATTGGGAGCCACGAATGGCCATTAAAGGAAGAGGCTAGACCACAAATACATCAAAGGACACACAATGTTTAGATGAAAGGAGGAAAGGCCAAACGATGACTTGGTCAAGAAGGCGCTCACTTCGAAGTTGGTCTCAGTTGGTGCCTCCGGACTACTTGGGCGGGGTCCGAAATACGAATAACTTGTTGACAGAACGAATAACCGACCTCATTGGCGTCTGTGTCGTGAGTTTCTTCATCCCACCCCATACCGCTTGGCATTCCGCCCCCACACAACGATTTCAGTCTCGACGCATAATACAGATTTCGTTTTGTTTAGTCTTTGTCGTTTTTCTTCCTTACCCATTCCTTCCAACTACCATCCAACTAATTCGCATTGCGGTACAATAACTGCGGTGTTTCCCATCTCTAGCACTAAACCGCTGTTCATGCCTGTCGACCGGTGTCCAAGATGTGCTGCTACGATCCAGTCACACCAGTTTGCTGGGTACTGTTGAGGTCCGCCAATGAAAGTTAAGAAACAGCTCTTCTGGTACGGTACTCAGAGAGCTGATATACGTGAATAACCCACGCCGATCAAGTTAGGGATTTCATACGTTTACCAACCGCCTGCATCAGTGCCTCTTGTATATCGGTATGGTACACAGTTAAGTGCAGTTGGTCAAACGAAGTAATAGTGAAGAACGGAAGCTGAATGATTATATGGATTCTGTCGAAGTTCCACGTGCATCTTGTGGAATCCACTAGATCAACAGCTTCAGTGATTGGAGGATCCGAGTGTCCCGTGGTATTCTCACTTGTGACATCGTACTTACGATTATTATCTCACTCATCAGCACTTTTCTGCATCAGTCTCTCTGCTCAGAAACTGTAATCCCCTGGAACACATTATCTCAGTAAGCGACATAGTCAGACTAGGAACAGCCAATCGAAGCTTCTACTTCATGAACGCCGCGTGATTTCACCGACAACTTGTCTTCTGGCTAAACCAGCCGCTTTAGCCCCGCTTACTGTAGTAGGTAGTAGTAGACAGTAAAAACGTGACGCAAATGACCACTGGGAAAGATAGCGTTAACACATAAAGGCCCAGGCTAAGACAGAGAGTTGGTGGTAAAAGTGGATGGGACCATGGAAAACAAAGGTAATGGAGCCCGATGTTGTCACCGCCGTTAGATCACCTGCACTGGTGACTAGTCTGGACGTTCCAGAAAAGCGCTGGATTTATGGCCGTTTTGAAGAATATATTTGATTTTATGAATCATTAGTTTCTATTTTCTACTGATCTTGGAGGGTTTTTTGTATACTATTCAGAGTTAATAAGAACCAGGCATCCCTTAATGTAATCATAAATCGTTTTATATTTGGCCTCAGTATTTCCATTTTCGTCCGAAAGTGGACAAATCTGGTTTCATTACTGGCTATTTGCCAACATTAACCGGTATCCGAAAGACCAATTTGCGCTACCGTCTAGGCGGATCTGCGTAGATACAAATGACAACAAACAGATTAAATTACAAGCGTTCACTACGCATCAGAAGTACGCATCGGACGAGAGACATTGATTAGCCATTGTGTTTACGGCATGGAGGATTGTAGTAACAGCAACGCTTGGTGACTTCCATAACGCATACTGAAGATCAGTTCTGCTCATGGTCGTCCGATTACATTCATCAGAGAACGGAACCACATGGATAAGGAACATAAGGAGAGTTCATTGTCAGCCAGACTGGTCGATGCCCCTTTTCATTAAACCTGATTTATTCTGCCATCTTACATTTGCAGTTCACGATAAGATTATGGTTGTAGACACGGTGACTTTGATAAACAATGATAATCCGATATACGCTGTTGATGATATTTGGAATACTTCGCATACCAAGCGACCGGGTAGAATGAACACACCATTGAGGGCCGAAAATAAAACCACAATCTGTTAATCGGTTCCATAGGCACTCACTCGATAAGGACGTTCGCCGTAAGAGTAGACTTCCCACAGTGTGATGCCATAGCTCCACACGTCTGATTTGGTATCGAATCGAAAGTAGTAGATACACTCAGGTGCATACCATTTAAGAGGCCATTTGCCGACTGTTGAAGCCTATGGAAGAAGGGGATATAACGGGGCACCACAGTCAGAGTACAGTTGGACTTGTTAGAATAGATTGCTTTTATCACAAATAATAATAATCCATATCCGCGATCATCATCTGAACAATGGTTTATCCTGGGTAAAAAAGCAATTGCTTGACAAGTCCCGCAGGATGGTGGGGGTAAAACTACAATTATCAAACGATAGGTGGGTTGTCTGTTTGAGCGGTTATCTAGCAGATAACAGTGGTTTAAGTGGGAATTGAATGTGAACAACGACGCAACATGGGGACAGTTACAGTTGATGTACTCCGTGAGAAAAGCAAAAACGAGAAAACTCACCTCGGGTTTGACGCATTAATCCAGTTTGAAGGGATAATTAACATATTCAAAACTAGCACAGTTTAAGCAACGAAGTGATGGGAGCCAAGGGCAAGATCTAATCGTTTATGATAGAGATCATACAGCTTAAAGCTCTTTACGGTAGCTGTAACACTTTGTGTTATGCAACTGTGTCATGCAGCACAGTTGTCGGCTCACGTAGTACAGAGAAGAGTGGAATAGCCATCGAAAATCATAACAAGCAGTGAACAACGATCAAGGTCTGTCACTCGTTAACAGAGGAACTATTTGTACCGTACAAGAAGCCACACCCATCCATTTGCCCCTGCTGTCGGCTATACGACGATCGTATGACTTAAGCGAGCTGAATATGTTGTTTGAATTCAAACATGGTGGCCATTTCTGCTCTATTCACACCGGACCAGATGGATTCAGAACTGACCATCTAACCTACAAGATTGTCATTAATACCTTGGTCATGAACCAACACGTAGGTAGTGCCTGTTTTTCTAAACGCGCTGCATTCGTGTCCATTCCACTTGCCTGCTTTTTCAGTGACCTTTTCAGTTAGCTCATGCATCCACATTAATTAGTAACCCCGTGATCGACAGCTTCGGTATAGAGGTGAATGGCTTCCGAGTCGCTTGAGCTTAATGATATGGCACGATATCGTAAAGGTGTTCATCAGCACGTAGTACTGATGTGCGAGGAGCAGGGTCGCCGCAGTCTGTTTGCAGCTTCACTTTCGTTAATACCTAGCTTCGGGATGCTTAGACGGACCACAATGACGCGATAAATATTGCCAACCGGGAACTGCATGCCATAAGGAATATGCTGTTCTGCTATCCCAACTGTATTACTTGAAAATCGGAGGACTTGTCACTTCGTTGCAAGTCAAACTCAATAGGATGCTAGGGAGATAGAGAGCAAATCAATCCATTGGAAAAACGCACGGTGAGAGTGGTAAAACTTACAGTGACGATTAGAATAAATCGCACTGAACAGATGAACAATGGATAGATAAGTGAAACGACTCGAAAGGACGGGAAAGGAGGAAATCCTTTAAGTAACAACCAAAGTGGGCACGTGGTGGATGTAACGCAGTAAAACAGACTGATTGAATGTGAGAAAGTTATACGTTCAGAATGTTGAACAGAAACGGCTGACAGCAGCAAATAAAGTCTGTGAACAGAATCGATGGTCGGGCGGAGGAGAGAGCAACACACGGATACGGGTTTACCTACCATAAATCCAATCATGACAAGCTACTCATTAATTTGAAAAGCACGGAAAGAAGACAAAGGCTAGTAGATGCATGCATTTCATATTATCTCCTCAGTACCATTAACAATAACCGATATGTACAAATACAGCTAACAATGGGTGCAACCAGACAAGCTTAAGGTGCAGAATGAATGAAGTTCACACCTACGTCCAAGGCAGCTTTAGGCTGACAAATAAGTGTTTCTGAACACCCAAGGCTGGCTTCATCCGGCTTATAGCGACAGCCTCAGCAATCCGAAGGAAGCGGGGATTAGTGTGACGTAACACAACTTTAAACGATGTGCCCAGCTCTATCCTGTGACCCGAGTCTAATAGGTGTTTGCCTATCGAGGAAGCCGTCGGTCTGCGCGAACACGGAATGTGTCGAAGGTAGGCAATCTGAGCAACTTCACACTGAACGCATCTTGGTACGTGCTTCTCTATTCCGAAGTCAGAGTTCTATTAGTTGCGACATATCGTTTGTAGTAGGGCACAGTAGAAATGCTTCTTTCTACCATCAGCATGAAGAAATCAGCGAGAACAGAACCTAATGGGCTACCCATTGTTACGCCGTCAATTTGACGGTATGATGTATTCCGGAAGTGAAAATCTACATTCTTCGTACACAATAGTAGAGATTCAGCAATTCAGTCGGAATTGGTAGCGAACTGAATACTACTGAATACTGTATTTTGGACCAAGTAGAAAATAATTCTGTACAACTCCATCGGGTGATAATCAAAAAACATTTTAAAAAAATAAACACGTCCGGTGGTTATCCTGCTAATTCGCACACCTAATCAACCGTCTGATCTAGCGGGACGTTGGTAGATAAGGATTCTACATCCAAGGAACATAACACTTTTTCTGACAGGTTGAGTTCATCCAGGTCGCCGATGAGTTGAAACCAGTATTTGTACGGATTGAACTGTTGTTTCAACGGAGATAGCAACTGTACTAACCAACGAGCGAGTTTATGCTAGGGCGCGTTCATCATTGAAAGGATTGGCCTGAGTGGCACTTCACTTACGTTCTGCACCTCAAGCTTGTCTGGTTACACACTTAGCTATATCTATGCATATCGGTTAGTGTTAATGGTACTGAGACAATACGAAATGCATGCATCTACCAACCGTCTTCTTTCCGTGCCTTACAAATTTTTAAAGGGAACTAACTACTCATTAATTGTCAGTAGAATAGTTCCTTCTTGTGAGTTTAGTAATCACATCGTGCTAGTTCCCGCATCAAGTGTGGTGGCAAACTGTTGATTCCCCTTGTGATCGTCGGGTCCGTTTCTACTTATAAATTAACACATCCTTCTAGGCGAAAATTAGTGATGTTGCACACACGAACATCGAGGTGTTATTGCATGCAAACCGTAGACCATAGGCTCGGCACGATTTAGCAGGAAACCAAGGGATGAGCAAGCCGCTATGTAGCAAAATCGGAGCACAGGGCAAGGGTGGGAATAACCAGGCCACACACTTCAGATTATGAAACCGGTTTGACAGCCTCAGAACACAATGCATACTATGGAAAAGTCAGAGGCCAAATGCTAGAAATCGCGTTCATCAACACATCTACTCGGCTGCTGTGTTTAATTTACTCCCGAAATGCAAAGAAGAAATTTCGACCGCATACTCGGTAATAATCGCTGCCGAATTTCAGAGCCTTGCTCATCCCAAAGTCGCTAATTTTAGCGAAGTGACGATTGACAAGCAGCACATTACGCGCAGCCAGATCGCGGTGCACAAATTTGCATGACTCCAAATAGGCCATTCCGAGAGCCACCTGATGCATGAGCTCAGTTAAGGTATGCACGGAAACATCCCTGAAACGAAGAGAAAATGCATTAGAGAGTTGCAGGGGATAATTTGAAATATAAGCACACCTCATATAACTGGACAATCTCAGCAGGTTTTCATGTGAGTTGAATGAAGCCAGTACCAGAAAACAGCTAGATTTCTCATGCAAGGTGCCATGACGTAACAGCCAATAGGACTACTTTTATCACTGGATGTAGGGTTATTAGCTAGTTAATCCAAAAGTAGCAACGAGAGGAAGTCTAGAGGCATGCTACGAAGGTCAAGGGCCCATGTTGGTATGATCGGTCTATGTTTGGTATAAACATTGCCGAAGAGGAAACCAAGTCAATCATAGTGAATTGAGAGACTTAAATCCCTGTCGCAATTTGAGATGCTGAAGTGATGAAGTCACTGCATTTTGGTAACTGGGTGTTGAAATCCAGTGTGATCTACGCACACAGTGGGTCCTCTTAAGCAGATCGGCTCGCGTTGGTGTCCACCACCTGTCACTATCATGCTGTCACACAGCTTTTCGACGCGAGGAGCAGTCAATCTGCGTCAAACACAAGTAAAGAACACTGGTGTCCCATCGTCATCCCCTTCCGGATACTTGTCGGAATCTAATAGAGAAGGCATCAATTTCTAGTGAATCAAAAAGCAGGGCCGGTTTCGGAACCCGTAACTGTCTCAGCAAATGCTTTCGTGATATTGGATCGGAAAATAAATGCCAACTCACAAGCCGACTGATGACTAAGCCCATTCATTTGTTCATGTAACGTTGCCGTTATGATCGCTGAAACAATCTTAGTGATACCTGAACAACGGAATAGTTAGAGTCGCCCCAATCTATAGCATGGACCAACACTGCGCGCTTGTCTTAATAGTAATATAATGTCACAGCAATTGATAGCAAATTCCACTCCGCTTATCCTCGTGAAATGTCCTACTGGTGTATCACTGTGCGGTGGCACCCACCAGTACCTTACTGGCACGGATAAAATATGTACCGATCGAAAGCGGAGCAAGTGAATGCGGCGCGAGAGGAGATAGAAAGATTTAGGGTTCAGGATTAAGAACAGAAGGCACTAATCAGCCAAGTTGCTTCACTGATTACCAACAGAATTCACAAAACAGATGGGTATAGTTAGATTAAACCCATGAAGCTCACAAAGTTTTGTGGAATGCCCAGAGTTCTGTGCTGGAAATGTTACATAATTTTGCAGTTTTTTATGTTGGAGAGAACTTCCGTGTTTGTAATAACAGCTTCAACAACTTGGTTAGCAATTTAAGGCCAAGAAATTCAGTACCTCACAAATGACTCCATTTCACCTAGGTAACTAGCCAAACCCAAATGCCATTAGAATATCGTAGGACGTTATGGTTCTTCATGTCACGAATTCACTTAGAGCGGCAGTAGACTGCTTGAGTTTCATCCAAACGACTCAGAGAAAATGAGCATATTGCTCACAGTGTATCACGATGGGATCATATGGTGCAACCATGAGTTTCGGTCACTGAGACCGTAGCTGAAGCACATACACCCCACAACTGGCTCCCAGCATAATTGTACCTGGTCAGGTGGAATCCATAAAAAGAATCCACCGAGGAATCATAAACTGTTGTGACAAGTGTGGCCCGCGGAACAGTGGACTAATGGCAACGACATCAATCAGTAGTCTCTCCAATTCTGGATTCGAACTGCAGCCATGCTATTCCTTCCCGGTAAGCGTGAATGGATGTAGTACTTCGAGCGCGCAATGCCCAACAGTTTTATTCTTACACCGTAGTTGCACTCATGAACCAAATTCCATATGTGCCCGAAATATTTATAATAATGATAGAAAACTTCAAAAGTGCAAGAAGGAAAAACATTTCAGCTGGCGGGATATCCTGAATTCAGTGTATTTCAATGATCGGAGCGCCACCCTAGAAGTTGGCGCGATGGCTAGCCCGAGTAATTGAGTCTATCCGACACGACCTAGCGCTGTATAGCCTAAAATATTCCTTTGAGTTCATTGACAAGATTAGAAAATTAAACCTGGGAAACAAACGCATGGTGTCCTTCGACGCCTGTTCACTATTTACAAATGTACCCTTGGAGGAAACGTTAGACATCATAGGCAGAGACGCGAATAAAGTGGGGATCCAAGCACATCGACTAAATATATTATTTCGCATATGGACAAAAGGTGTTCAGTTTTGACTCGATGAAAAAATCTACCGACAAGTTGAAAGTGTGGCAATGGGTAGCCCATTTGGGCCTATTTTAGCCGATATTTTCATGGCCCGTCTGGAGAACACAAAGTTGCGTCAGCACATGCAGGAAGCATGCTTTTATGCCCGTTACATGATACATGATACATTTGTCAGCAAGCGCAGAGCATGCTAGACGCGTTCAACAGCTGTCACCCAGAGATCGAATTCACCATGAAAATCGAATCATTAGACAAGTTCCATTTCTTGGATATAGCCTTAGAGAGACCATGTCGATTTATCATAAACCGAGTTGGACAGGGCAGTACCTAAATTTTAACAGCTACTGTCCCCTGAGCCACAAACGCCCGTTGGTTCGCACTTCTTTTGTGAGAGCCCAACGAATTTGTTTGGAACAATCGATTGAGAAAGAACTAGAGCGTCATTTTCACCTTACGCGCTAATGGTTATCATGAGAAATTCGTTGCGAAGTATGGGATAGAAATTGCGTGAAAAGAAAAACCGGTTGATGATTCCAAGAAACTCTTTATTACATTACCGTACAAGGGGGAACAGTACGGTCGAAGGTTCTGCCATCGCTTACGCCAGTCCATAAAGAGGTGCTACCCTGCAGCTGAGCTCGTGCTGCTGCACCAAACCAGAAAGTTGCTGCACCAATCCAACCTAGACAGGCCTCACTCTCAAGTTACCGCCTCCTGCGTCTACCAGTTTAACTGTACATGCGGTAGCATGTACATCGGTCGGACTGAGAGAAGGCTGTCTATCCGGATTTCTGAGCACATCCCGCAAAATCCAGCTTTGACTAGTGCGAAACTACCTGCTAGCTCAATTGCTAGGCACTTGCTCGACTGTAAAGTGTGCCAAAACCCCCGAGACGCATTCAAAGTGTTTAGTAGGCAAAGCAATCCTAACCTGCTCCGGTTCACTGAAGTTGCCACCATCCGGCGCCTAAAGCCTAACCTATGCCAGCAACTGGAACTTGTGCCCAGTTTTGCTCTACCGTGGTAAGATGTGATTTTTCCTGTACAGGAACTGCCACAGCCGATTATCGAATCTTGGGATTGATTCCGTTTCACTACCGTTCCTTTAAAGTTTTCATTATTAGTATGTATGCGATGAATGAGAATACGCGAAATATAATGAATTCAGGATATCCCGCCAGCTGGAATGTATTTCCGCCTTGCACTTTTAAAGTTCTTAATTGAAAATGGTTGTATGAAGCAATGGTAGGAAAGCTGGGTAGCTTCGAACGCGAGTACAAACAAGCAATAAGTGGTAACCGCATCGGACATTGTGCCCCAGATAAAGAGCTCTTGAAGCCCATTGATTAGGGCTGAAAAGCGGCTTTACTCTGTGCAATTCGGCCAGTCTGCTAAAACGGAACATGTTTGATCATGAGTAGAAAGACTGAATTCACACCCGCCAAGACAGGGATCGATATTCGACAATATCGCGCCCGGTTAGTACGTGTCAACCCGGTTTCTGTGCTCTGCTGATACTTTAAACCCCGGTTCGTTAATCCACAACCGGGAAGCACATTTTATGGGTAGATTCGATCGGATTTCGTAACCGACTGGGTAGATGAGGTAAAGTGTTTTGCCACGTATGCTTGATTGTATGCCCCACTAGACGAGATTTGAACAATAACTGCTGGGCCAATTGTCACTACAGTCTACGACCTAAGCGTGTTCACATCCAGAGGGGACATGGCTTGAAAAGCACCAATGATGTCGTGACGAGAAGCAAGTACTCGTTGTTGTAGGCGAACCTGGCATTCTGGGGAATATTCGAGAGGGCATGATCTAATACAAAGCGAAACCAAGAGATAGAAAAATAAATGGGACAACTCACTGTCGTTTCTTCAAATACTTGTTGATTGGGCCTAGTGGGACAAGTTCCAATATGAGCATAAATTGTTCCTCTTTACAGACACCTTCGGTCATGAAGGATGAACAGGCGCGGAGTTTGAAAAAGAAAAGAGAATCAAAAAGCAGAAAGTAAATCATTAGACATAGGGAGTAAACCAATAAATGAAACCAAGTACGATTGGTGGGGCGAGTTGAACTCCCACTCCAGGGCTACTCATATCAGCACGGTCTTTGAGAGGAAAAATGCATAAGCAACCGAATTGAAAAAGATGGCGAAATCTCTCACTGACTCACTGAAAGATCTATTTTCCCTATCTTAAGTTGTGTGTGGGATACCGTTGTTAAGCAGGTGGTCAAACTAAGCATAAAACTCAATGCAACCATGTTCAAAAGATCTAACCGTTAAACAGAACACTCGATTATTCCAGCCGAGTATCATTTTGTAGTCAATGTGCTTTGGGCTCGCCGATCATCAAGTTGAAACAAAATTCCACTAAAGAAATGGATAAGACAAAACCGAGCGCGCTAATTAGCTTGCACCCCGTAACAGCACCACAGATGAACAATAAAGTGGAAAAAGTAAAATAACCGTAAACCAGAAGGGCAAAGCTTGCAGTACTGTTGCTTGTGGACC
This sequence comes from Dicrocoelium dendriticum, assembly GCA_944474145.2. Taxonomy (NCBI): domain Eukaryota; kingdom Metazoa; phylum Platyhelminthes; class Trematoda; order Plagiorchiida; family Dicrocoeliidae; genus Dicrocoelium; species Dicrocoelium dendriticum. The sequence goes on from OX104066.1 coordinate 63,096,499, forward strand.
AGTAGGCTTACGGGCAATGAGAAGCACCAGGGTATGTCTATGTAGTGCTGTTAGGGCAACTGTAAGGATTCAGTCGACCAGAAAAGCGTAAAGGAAACGTCACAGATAACATCTACGCCAACGGGAATCGTGAGTACTAGTGAAAGCGCACCGTGTGCTTCCGATTCACTCGACCGGTCGGTCAGTGAAGTTTGCGTAACTCGCATGCGTACCTTTTCTAACAGAACGACCCAATCAAGCCGTTTCACTAAAGTTAGTGAAACGATGTAATACAGGTATATTTTTGTAAACATTCATAACTACAAACCTTCGTTTTGTCATTACATTATTGGGGCTTGGAGTACCCACCGCGTCCAAATCAGGACGAAAGCGATCGTTACTGGAGTGTGGTGTCGGGAGAGAGCAGCTCCGAAACTCTTCATATCGGATGCGGTCCCAGTGATCATAATGGTAAAGGTTTGCTTCAAAGCAAACTGAAACCTCGATCGAGATTGCGTGTTACAATCGAGACACACAGTAGGTACTGCAGAACCAAATAATGAACTTCTAACCGCGATGTCAAGCGTTGCAGTGGAGCTCTGGCTTAGTGTCCGAGATGAGAGCCGTCAACCACTGCGTCAAGTTTGTAGTGGAAAGGCCAAACGGAAAGGGCTTAACTACATATAAGAACTCAGTCTATAAGTAAGAATGCTGTAGTTGACCTTAGGTTAAAGCACGATCTTCGCTAGGCTCTCAGTTAGTCGCACAATCTGGTCGGAAGACGTAACTTAGTCGGCACAATAAATCGACGCGTTAGATCCGATGATCGATGGACGAGGTCAGCAGACAGACGACGACAAACAGCACAACACGCGGAGCCGAAACCAGAAGGCGAATCGAAACCCGAAAAAGTGTTTTATCGGTTGTTGGTCAGTTAAAACAAAACTGTACAATAATAATGGAAGTGAGAATAGGAAAGTACAATGGGGAAGAAAGATATGTACAAGCGCTACAAGTTAACGCTACCTGAGGAGTCAAAGTCAAGGACGAAACCGGTCGCTCCTGAAATGCAGTGTTGGGACAGAGCAGCTCCGAAACGCTGCACTTTAAGCCTGAATCTTATTCCTGCTCGTTCGAGTCCTCAATACAATTAGTGGATGGAAACAGTCGCGGGCTCGACAAGACAACGTACACAAGCTTTAACACGAAGAATATGCGTCATCAACATTCAGTTGTGACAATAGTCCCCTGTCTAACAAACACTAAACACACTTTCTCCCAGAGTAGCATTTGGTAAGGTAACTCGGCCAACAGAGCTACAAAAGCCACGTCTACACTAGTTCATTTACACTCGCAACTATTGGGAATACAGCTACCAGGTAGCTGGCTGACAAACTTACGTTATGTGAACGATATAGCTCTCCGTCGGTGGGACACCTATCGAATATGCATGTGCGATTAACTAGGCTGATGCATAGCACTACACGTCTCTGCATGTGCGTCGCACAATCAAAACGCAAAATACTGTTGAAAGACTAGTAGTCAACAGCCACTGGAATCGGTCGGTCGGTTCACTCACCTTGGGTAGTTGTAGCATCTTCGGCAGTCAGATCTCTGACGAAGTTGTTTCAACTATCATTGGAACTCGTGCGAGTTTTCAAAGTCTATAGAGATGACGGGATATTAGTCTGCCAGTCAGAGATTGGGTCTACCACGCTGTAGTACGACCGAATCATCAACACAGTAACTTCAGATGGAACACATTAACAGACACTCGTTATTGATCATCGGTACTTATGGAGTGTCTCTCATATATTTTGGATGAAACGTGGCTATTGTTTAGATAGAAATCCTATGATGCTGCACGAGTATCCGCCAGAATGGAACCGCTTATGCTGCCTATGTCCTGTACGCTGCATGCATGTTAACGGTCTTCGTCGGCGTGCATTATACGCGGTCGCTACACATCTTGTGCTATTTGATTCATTATGAAAATACTGTTGTACTACTAAAATTTGACATGACCCCCACACACTGCAGATGCGTGGACGATGCATCATTTGTGAACAGCCCACACAATGGTAGGAGAAGTGGGTGTGCTTTTTATTTTAATGACCAGTAATTTATTCAATTAATACCAGACTACCAAATCAGCATTATAAAGAAATCTGTGTGTATCTCCGTAGGAACAAGTTACCTTCTAGTTTTGGTTGTATGCGGTGAAATCATAGCCCCCATCAGTTGACTACGGTCCTTATCTTATCTAGAGCCGCACGGTCTACCAACTCCCCCCCCCCGATAAAGTGCGGGGGTCAAAACATATCAATTAGACTTCTAAGCGTGTTTACCTTATATATGAACATTGACATAATTCCGAACCAATAGTAACTCGATATTATAGAGCCTAGACATAATAGTGGTCCAGAATAACACATTAAAAATTACCGTCTAATTACCCACATACCTAATATCTCAACAGCATGGAAAGAAGTGTGAAAGAGCACTTGTGATCACTGGAATTTGATGAGTGCATACAAAGGTGGACTCTTGCAAAAGCACACGGTAGACTTGTCATCCCATAGTGCTACACTGTCTGACAAGACCCACTAGTAATCGCAAAACGGCCCTCATTCCCCCCATCAATATGTTGAAACCATTTGACAAAGCGCCTCACGACAGCCTCTTGGAAAGGTTAAAAAGTTTCGGAATCACCGATTCCTCGTGTGCATAGTTCAAATTCTGTCTCACACTAGCACGCAACACGTACCAATATGGCATGTGAAATCTCGTGCCCGAAGGTCAAAAGTGACATCAGTCTGGGTTATGTATTGGGCCCCTTGCTCTTCTTAATGTATAAAAGATATAACCGAAACAATAAAATTTGAGACGTCACAAGGCCCATTGGCTTTGGAATTGTGTTGCACCGATTGGCAAGTGCAGTGTAATGACCCGCACGTTTGAACTCTCTCCTAACGCCTTTTAACTCGGCATGAGCAATACCCCATCCGTTAATCCAACAATCTGAATTTTGGTGAGCAAGTGAAATTTTTATAACTGCCAGATTACGAAGAACTGGGAAACTCATCCCAAAGTCATTTGCGATTGGTGTCTCTCAGCTTGATTTGTTTAGGACCCGCATTCGCTCTGTGGTAGAACGCTGCGCGGCTATTTTTACAAATGGCAAAGAACGCGTGCGCGTGTGCCTACAGGACGCGCAGTTAGTATTCACTAAAAATCCCTTCAATCTCTCATCGGAACCAACTTACTCCCAACGTTTTGAGATGCTGCTATTAGAGCCGCCGTGACGAACGTATGAAGTTGGGCTCAAAATGTCCATTTAACCTGGTCCATAAAGGTTTATTCGCACCAAATATTACCATTCACTTCAAACACGAAGGTAGATACGCAGTTAAAAATATCAAGTGCTTATCCTCAGTATAAAAGCGAAAACTAGTGTTTAAAGAAGAGTTTACCTAAACAGCTATACTGAAATTCGGAACTGCTTGCAGTTCAAGATGGCAGTCTTTAACAACAGTACAATAAGTAAGAACGATTGGAGAGTCATTTCGGAGTACTCGTGTGAATGGATTGCGACGCGCAATCTCAATGTAATGGACTGCGATTCACATTGAAGTGACCCTTTGTCAATGCGATCACTTGGACCGTAGTCGAAGCGGATGGAAACTGGGTGTTGCCCGCCCGAAAACACTGCACACCAGTGTTATCTGGCGAGCACTACTCAATTTCCATCTGCTTCGGCTACGGTCCAAGTAAAAACGATGTTGCAATTAAATTGCAGTGAAAAAAACATTAGATGAAAAGGGGGCCGTGACATAGATGTACTGATTACAAGTGATCACCAAATGTCCTGCTTACCGTGGGACTCATGGAGCCGTGCAGTAGACAAAGAAAAAGTATGGCAGGATCCCTTTCACTCTTTTCCATCCAAACCTCTTTATTTTTTTACTCGGGAAAGCATTCCTCGCCGTCTCACCAATAAGTTGCAAACTGCAACTGATTTGCCGCTATTCCTGTTCTACTTGATCAGCTATGTCTACCTTACAGCCGTAATAAAAGTGTTGTTGGGTTAGTAAACACCTTCCGCAGATGATTGCGTCTGCCACCCCGAATACGCAGCCAATAAAGCGAAATGACGTCCCATACAAACAGTCAGCGTCATCAATCGCCCACCACCTGCTGGCTGACAACCATTTTGTAGACCCTGCACAAGCCTTCCGTGTTATCTATACCTCAGTGAAACCCCCAAATTCACGATATGCTGAACCGTGGCCATCAAACAACTTGGCCCAACTCTGTGTGTGCAGAAAGACGCATTTGTGACCCTTGCTCTACTGTAGTAGTGGGACGGGAACAGATGACACGGTGACTTGTGTGTGTGTGTCCAGTTTAGTCGATTAGTATTTTCAACTGCCCTCCTTTCATGATGCTATAAATTCACACGTCTGTAGTACACACTTGAAAATATGCGGAATTGAATCGTGCGGCACTGTTGTATTAACCTTTCTGCTAAAAATTTCCTCGGGAACCAATTGTTTCAAAAACTATGAGCTAAAATGGTAACGGTGACTGAGTCGATCCAATTTCATTCGCGCTTACTAATAGCACCATATTTGGATCTCGGACACGCTCCCCTCGCGGCCATTCATACAAACGTATCAGCTGGCAAACTGAAAGTAACCGATTTCGTCTTCCACATCTTCATCTCCATTTCCCATTTGTACGCTTACTCGCATACGTCTACCGAACAATTAAACTAAGACGTCTGAGCCGGTTGGATAATACCAATCACGTCCGTCCGATACACTGCCAACAAATTACCCCTGCTGGATGTCTCGGCATACATGGATAGCTGCTAAGCTGAAAATATACCAATACCTTTGTCTTTCACAGTTCCTTTGTAGAACGCCACAACAACGCCTAAATTATGTGCTACATGATTACCTGGACTGAACTGGAGTTTTGGTGTCACTCATAGCAGCACAGAACTACCCTTGATCTATCAATTCGAAAGCTCCACCACATCCATTCTATTTACGAGGCGCTTCACCTGGTTACTCTCATTAACCTCAGCAGTCAGCCTTTGGGGCGTTGATCGTAACCCGCTCCGACGCTATCCAAGTAGATCTCATGACCTGTATCTATCGCGTGCATCATTACTACCGAATCCCTATGTATTGAATCTCGTTCCTCGACGGTCAAGCTATAAACCTCTTGTGTTCTGTTACCCTCATATGTAACTCTTGGGTTTTGGCCCACGTACACATGCGCACAGTCATTACAACTAATTTTATAGATGCAAGTAGTTGTCCTATGTATCGGAAGTGTTCTTCAAGTGTCGGGTGGAGCGTTTGGCCCCCTAGGAAAATCACCCTTATTTTCTCTCTAGTTAATATCCTCCGGATGTCCACTGAAATTCCCTTTCTATAAGAAATTTCTATCGTCGCACTCCACCCCGTAGTCCGTCTTGGATGCGGTATTAAATTTATCTGCAAACGGAGTTCCAGTAATCGCCACGGGTGTCTACTATCAAGCAATTGGTTCATTGCTTCCTTCCGGGCGTTCTTCCTATCTTATTCCTCTGTGCAAAGGGTATGGACTTTTGAAAACAGAGATGAGACGATTCCAGAATACACATGCTTTGAGTAACTTGAACTATAGTGAAGTACCCCATCTGTGTCCGTCGGTTTACGAAATATCCTTAAGACTACCTCCATTCCTGTGAACTAGGCTGCCAAGAAATGACAATGTGCCACTATCCGCTTCCGATTCCATAATGAAATTTATAGTCTCACCAAGATTGTTCAAGTGGTGTAGAAACTCATCTTTCTTATCCCGTTTTATGATCACAAATGCTTCATCCAGGTACCTCAACCAAACTTTCAGTGAGCTACTAGAGTCAGTCAGCGTTCTCCATTCAGAATCTTCCATATACATATTTGCCAATACGGGAGATCTTGGCGATGCCAAGGCAAAACCCTGTTCCTGTGTGTATAAACTCGATTAGAACATGATAAGACACAATGACATGCCCTTAATTATTTGATCTACAGTAAGGTTCGTTCTCTCTCAAGTTATTGTCCCCAGTCAAACAGTGTCCGCTATCCCCAACGCGTCGCATTTTGGCACGTTGGTAAAGAGCGACCTAGCCAAAACTGACTAGCATTTCATCCGACTCAATTGTAAAGCCCAATACCTGTCGCGCGAACTCATAAGTATTTTTTATTTACGTTGCGATTGTTAGGATGAGTTGCGATCGAGACCCCAAAAGGCTGACTGCCGAGGTGATTGAGATTAACTAAGTGAACAGCCGTATGAACAGAATGGATGGGGTGAAGCTTTGGAACGTGTGGCGAGCTGTCTTAATCCGACAAGTCTGAGGAGCGTTGGTGGACGGATCCAGGACAGAGAATGGACAATAAATCAACCCCACACCCATCACTGACAGGGGCTAAGTGTGTGACCTTATAAGGTGGACTACTTGGGACCGTTCCATGCACCACCTGAAGCGACACTGACCTGTAACACGATTAACCTGCATCCCAGTCGTCGCGATTGTCTTCCCAGATTGCGTTAAGTGCTATACCAATCATCCGCTGGTTCACTCGGCCTGACGAAGCTTTTGTGTCTAAAGCGGAACGTTGTCCACAAACCGGTTGTTCTCAAACCCTTCTGAAATCATATGTCTTCTAGGTCCGTCTCACACGCAACCGTGGAGAGTCATTTCTGCCCTGTCGATAAGAGTTTATTCAGAGCCGTCGATCCTCGCTAGGACTGAGATGCTTCAACTTGTAAACTTTGTTACAGATAGATCAACAGGTAGAATTTACCCGAACGGATATCTGCTGCTAATCCGAAACCTGTCTGCAAGACTCCAGCTGTGTGCTCACTCTACGATTCGCTTCATGTATCAATGGCGCCACTTCCTCATTGCGTCTATCCACAGATGATGCAGTTTCGAATACCGGTGAAGCCGACGTGGGCACTGTTCCGACCGCCTGAGCTGAAGCTGATCTGGTTACGTTGTGCTGCCCCCAGAAATATGTTGTGGTTTCCATTAAATGTGCGGATAACCTGCCTGAATCAGTTGCGCCGCCCCAAACAAGTTCAACCTGCCATGAAAAAGAACACCAAGACAACAGCCAGACCGAGAGATTCCGATTCTGATTCTATTGTATGGGAGCACGGCGCAATAAATAGGTTGTAGGAAACGACTAACGCAACAAAATTGGAGATGCTAATTAATATTAACATAAATCAAACGGTTCAAGTACATGATCCGACGCCGCTGACTCCATATAGATTCGCACTTTGATCTTTACTCGAGTTCTATCTCTAAATGTAGATCGATCCACTCTCGCGCCACGCTTCTCGGCTTGTGCGTTGGCTCTCCGTAACAGTTTAACTGGATAACAATCAGTAGCCCGATGTGCGCCGTCCGAACGGCTGGCCCATTCAAAGCTTCGAAGCCGCCTGGGACGAATAGGTGGAAGTTTCTCAATGCCGCCTACACCCTCGGAAAGTATAGCTCTGAGCTGGTAAAAGATGACTTTAACTATTAGCTGAACGAGCTCCTTTGTCACATCAGAAGTACGGATACTGTAGTGCTAACTGATGATGATGATGAGCCCCATTTGGGAGGCCAACACGGTGTAGTCTCCCGTAATGACATCGGTGAGCGGTTGATGCACCAGCGTGAAGACGCTCGTGAGCACTAGCTTCCGACGCAGTAACTATCGGAGGGTGAAGTGGCGTCCACGACTCCCGGACTAGCCATGGACGCATTTTGATCAAATTGCAGTCGGTTACCACTGGAGAGGCTGTGCGCAAAATTGCCACTCAATGTGGAGCACATGTGTGGACACTGACCATGCACCTATTTGTGCTGATCTGCGGGTACGTTTTGGCAGACGTCCCAGACGACCCTGTGCGCGCATAGACACCCGCCAAGCAGAGAAGCCAGATGTGCTGAAAAGTGTCAAAGTAAACTGACATTCGGGTTGGGTAAGCGCTCACTGAATACACTTGAAGGTTATTGGTCACAAGTTCACCAGACCTCATTAGTAGCAAGTAGGTACTCATGTGTTAAAGCTGATTGCCAATTTGGACATTGAGTCCCTGCACAGTCTCTAAAACTTCTGGATGCTCGCCGACATATTCCGGATGCAAGCAAACAGAACGACACTGGCAAAGACCTCAGAGCAGAACTGCGTGATATCATGAAGAGAAAAGGGAAAACCTGGTGGTCTAATAGTGCATCGGAGATGAAGACAGCCGCTGCCCTTAGTAACCATCGTAAGTTATTCCGTCTGCTACAGAAAAAGGCAACACGTAAACTGGTGTTGGCAAAACCATATGCCACAAGAGCAGATAGCCTATCCGCAACTTGTCAAAACGTTTGGACCGCTGGGTCGGCCGGTGGCCGAGTGGTCTGCACGTTTGCTTTGCAACCATAAGGTCACCGGTTCGAATTTGCGTAGGGGTGGGCGTCCTCGCGGTATACTCAGCCCGCGCGCGACTGGTGGTGGTCGCGCGGCAGCGAAGCGCCGTTACGGCGTACAGCTGACACATTATCCTACTTCGGCCTGGGCAACCGGGTAGTATCACGCCCACTGACGAATCATGGACCACACCGCTTACTGCTGCTACTGCTATGCCTATCTTCTGTGGTAACTCGACCGCTCAACCTCCACTCACAGATCACCCCACCTCCCGTCCTTCACCCACATGTACTCTTATGTCTTCTACGGTCAACGTCACAAACGACCCACGTCTCGCAGCTGATGGAAGTAACAGCCAAACTCCCGGTTTTCAATGTCCTGCGATCGCAACCGCCTCTCACTCCACCGAAGCTCCAGCTCTTCTTCGACCTGGTTCTCCATTCATCTTCGCAGCGTTTAATGTTCGAACATTGATGCAGATCGGACGACAAACATGTCTGGCCCGTACTCTTGAAACGCTTTCGGTAGACATCTGTTGCCTTTCAGAGACCAGATTACAAGACTCGAGCGCCGTCATCAGAATGGCCTCTCCGGTAAACTCTGATACCAAATACTACTTGCGGCTTTCCGGAGACCCAGAATCTGCCGCCACTGGTCAAGCTGGTGTTGGGGTTGTACTGAGTGCCAGGGCTGAATCAGCTCTGCTTGACTGGATCCCAGTCAACAGTCGGCTATGTGCAGTCAGACTAAGAGGTTCATGTAACGTAAGCAGGCGTCGAGATGTTAAGCGTGCCTTGTTTGTCGTCTCCGCCTACGCCCCTACAGACTGCAGTCCGGATGCAGTTAAAGATAGCTTTTACCAACAACTACATGAACTTCTGCGTTCCTCCAAAAGGACGGATATAGTCATTCTTACCGGGGACTTTAACGCACGGGTTGGCCGCCTTCTACCAAGCGAGCACCACATTGGGGGTAGTTTTGGTCTCGGTGGCAGTCGATCAGACAATGGAGACAGACTACTTGCTCTTTGCTCTGATCATCGCTTGTTTCTTTCGAGCACTAGTTTTCGACACTCGAGGAGACATACTGCTACCTGGCCATTGCCCTCACAAACGCAAGAGTGTTCCCAGCTTGACCATGTAGCAATCAGCTACAGATGGCGCGGAAGCGTAACGGACTGCCGATCGTACTGGTCAACTTTTCTAGACTCTGATCACGCATTGGTTCGTGCTAAGATTTGCATGCGTTTCGGAGGATCACCTAAGCGCGCCCATTACCGACCGGACGTCGCAAATCTACAAAACCCTGCGATTGTAACCAGTTACCAAGCCTCACTGTCAATCTTGCTTTGCTCAACTATTCACGGTGATCTCGATTCGCAGTGGGCGCATATCAAAGATGCTTTAGTTTCCGCCAGTATCGACACTTGTGGAGTTACCCGTCACCCACCGAAGCATTGGATTTCCGCCGACTCCTTGTCGCTGATGGACGGACGCCGCCCATCGGATTCCAGACACAGTGAAGAACGCCGATACCTTGGTCGACAGTTGCGCAAGAGTCTGGAAATGGACCGCGAAGCTTGGTGGTGTGAACGTGCTACGGAGATGGAGCTTGCTAGTCTCTCTGATAATACCAGAAAACTCTTCCATCTCATTCGAGTCACCGAAGGTGTTCGATCTGGTATAAGTGAAACAATATGCGAAGAGGATGGCACCTTAATCACCAATCTTCAACGACGGTTGGAGCGATGGGCCGAACATTTTGGCTCGCAGTTTTGTTGGCGCCCAGCTCCATCTGCTACCTCTGGCGCTCGCGCTGGGGCCGAGTGGTCTACCCCAACAGACCCTCTTCCCAGGAAATCGAGAAGGAGCTCCGGCACATGAAGCGTTATAAAGCCCCAGGCCCTGATGGTCTTCCTCCGGCTCTATTTAAAGATGGTGGCGCATCGCTGGTTCGAGAACTCACCGCTTTGTTCCCGAAAATTTGGTCGAAAGAGAAAGTTCCGTCATCTTGGGGTGAATCGATAGTCGTCCCCATCTTCAACAAGGGCCTGCGCACAATCTGCTCCAACTACAGAGGAATAAGTTTAGTCCCCGTCGTTTGCAAGCTGCTGGTGTCCATCATACTTCGCAGGCTATCCCCAACACGCGAATCGTTGCAACGAGAAGAACAAGCTGGGTTTCGCCCTGGTCGCGGCTGCATCGATCAAATCTTCACACTTCGCCAGATCCTCGAGCTCCGCCATGTGTATCAGAGGCCAACGATTGCTGTGTTCCTGGATATCCGTGCAGCCTTCGATTCTGTCGATCGTACAGTACTGTGGCACTGTCTACTGAGGAATGGTGTCCCCGAGAAGTTCGTCTCCATACTGCGCGCTCTATATAGTCTGACCTCGAGCAGGGTTAGGGCTTATGGCAAGCTTTCGCCTACCTTTGTGGTCTCCAGTGGAGTACGACAAGGATGCCCTATCTCTCCGTTCCTATTCAACTTTGCCATTGAGGATGTCCTGAAGAACGCTCTAGGTGATTCGTTGAATGCTGGCGTTGAGCTCTTTCCAGGTAGTCGAGTTGTTGATTTGGATTAAGCTGATGATATCGTCTTGCTGGGTGACGACCCACACGTCGTCCAACTTGCATTAAACCGCTTGGCGATTGAAGCATCAAAGTACAGTATGTACTTTTCGCCATCCAAATGCAAGGCTCTCTTCCAAGACTGGCAGGTGCCTCTGCCTGCACTCACGCTTGCTGGTGAGACACTAGAGGTTGTGAAGAGCTTTGTCTACTTGGGAAGTTGCATCACTGCTGGCGGGGCTGTTGGAGACGAGATTTCGATGCGCATCTCGAGAGCAGGCCTCGTTTTTTTCTAGGCTGAGACATTTGTGGCGTCGCCACGACATTCGTCTCTCCATCAAAGGGCGGATCTATTATGCAACTGTTCGTGCTGTACTGTTGTACGGATGCGAGACCTGGCCCATTCGTAAAGATGACTTGCGCAGGCTATCCGTCTTCGAGCACCGCTGTCTGCGGTCCATTGTCCGTGTGTGGTGGCAGCACCACATAAGCAATGTGGAAGTTAGACAGCGTGTCTTGGGACGTGGAAGCCACTCGCTCGAGGAGCTCATCTCACTGCATCAACTGCGGTGGTTGGGACACGTATTGCGCATGCCTGTCCAGCGTTACCCCCGTCGTGCGTTGTTTGCACTTGCTGGACAGGGCTGGAAGAGACGGTCTGGTGGACAGCCTACAACATGGAGAAGCCGCATGAAAAAGCTGACGAAACAGTTGGCCTCGGCCGGTTGTTGTCGACTACCTGGTTGGGGTTTGAGAGATGCGGATACTTGCTGGTTGAAGATCTTGGAAGCCATGGCTCAAGATCGATGTCACTGGCGGACGTGTGCATCGGTTTGTTGCGGTGTCCGTTCTTCCCCCCCCCTAAAAAAGAACAAACTTAAAAAATTTCAAAAACTGTGAGTTGTAAAATTGACAGAAAAAGCAGTTCTTGTTGCTCTTTTCTTATTATTCATATTGTTTTCCTATTCAGCCATGATTCCGATGGCAGAATATCTGTACCACAGATTGTGTATAATATATATTGGAGCGCTGGACTGAGTATTTTTAATAGCAAATAATGTACCAGAATCGTCAGCTCTATCGCCGACCGGTGATCGCCCTGCTCCACGGGTAGTTCGGACCTGCCTTTTCGCTCAGAAGTGGAAGGTGAGATCGGAGTGCTGAAGCTGAATAGGACCGTGGGACCAGATAATAACCCTTCAGCCCCTTTCAAATTTGAGGGATCTGCCCTTGTGGAAGAGTTACACAATTTAGCAGTGAGGTAATTGGAACAGAAAACTGTCCTAACCGATGGAGCCACTTCGCCATCGTACCGATCTTCAGGGTGGGCTCACATTCGGAGTGGGATAACTATAGAGGTATCAGTCTTTGCCCTTTCTCACAGGTTGACTGGCACCCGTGAAATCCAGATTCGTGAGGAGCAAGTCAGGTTTAACCGAAGTCGAGGTTGCAATGACCACATCTTCACTTCATGTCCGTTAGATGCACTTTCATAAATCTTCGCCATCTGTGGCGCCAACACGGCATCACTCGCGCCTTAAAGGATACAGACTACAATGCAGCCATCCGTTCAACCCTCCTGTGCGGTTGCGAAATCTAGCCCATCAGGTCGACAGACGTAAAGAGGCTGGTCACATTCGATCATCGCTTCCTTCGCAGTATAGCTCACATGTAGTGGAAGCACCACGTGAGTGTGCACGGCGTCGCGTATTTGATGCAGGAAGAGCGAGTGAACCGCTCAGCACCGTTATTTTACGCACCAGCCTCCAATGGCTGGGCCACGTGTTGCGCTGCCAGCACACCGACTCCCGCGACGTGCATTGTTTGCCCGCCGGCGGTGCGGTTGGAAGAGGAGGGGAGGTGGCCAACCGAGGAATCGGATGGTGTATCCCGACTGCCTAGTTGGGGTCCGAAATGCGATGACACGTTGGATTGGAGACACTTGTTGACATGACGAAGAACCGACCTCAATGGCGTCTGTGTCGTGAGTTCCTTTATCATACTCCATGCCGACTAGCCTTCCTCTCAAACCCCGACCACTGCATAATGTAAAAGAAAGTATAATAATTACAGAAGAGTAGTAGGGGGAGTTGAATGGTATTTTTCATTTTTTAAATACCACCTAATTGAATTATGTTGCGGTACAACCCCAGCTAACGTGGGGAATGGTGAAGAGAAATGATGTGTGTAGAACCTTAACGACACTGTACAATGTCGCCAAGGATGCCACAAAATCTATTAAAACGTAGTAACGCGTCAAACTCCAGTCTTGGGATAATACATTGACAGATAGGAGCCATCGAGTGTTTACTGGTTACCGCATGTGACGGTAACGTTTGCACTCAGGAAACCGAGCAAAAGTTCTAATCAAACTGAAAACATGCTCACCTATCAACCGGACTATATGGCGGTGCCGTAACTGTGCCATCGTTTTTGCCTCGACCAAAATTTCCCTCTGAAAAAAGATGTTTCATGAAAGATGGCGGTGCATGTTTTCAAATACACTGCGGTTTTGAAGTGAAACTGGAAACATCAATGAATATCCGATAGCGAATAGTAGACTCACTCAGAAGAGCAACGTAACTTCAGAAGTCACTCTGCCCTTAGGGCGACTTAATGCAAGAAAGCGTATCCAGTAAATGGACAGTCCAAAAATATTGAAATGACATCAGTTCACGCTGACGATTATGGTAAGCATCATCTGCTAAACCTCTGTACAAACATACACCCGTTTTCCGCTAAAGTAAGCGATTCGCTAAAGAAAGGCATGATCGATGTGGTTGGCTGGTAGCTGTTGCGAGGGTTAGTGTAACATATTCGAACGCGTGGCCTGCCGTGACTAGTCAAGGTAGTCCACCGAACAATAGCGTCCTCCACGGTTTAACTCACGCATAAGTGTTTTAAGCAACGTGACGTTAAAGTGATGGACATAATGCGAAGTCACCACAACGTACACCTTCCCCCGCTGTGGGGATGGCAGCTAAGTAGGCGAATACGTAGGAATAAAGCAAAGGCATATATACACTATTCCGATGTATCCTGTAGCTAGAGGGCTTGTGCACGTGTTCTGACGAGGAGACCAGCAAAGCTTCCAGTTTCTCGTTGCTATCAAACTCGGATATCGGTAGGTGAATTCGGCCTCCCGTTGGACTTCAACAGGAAGGCAAAATAGATTCACGGGGACGGTAGAATAAATCTGTGTTTTCAATGTGCCAAAATTTCGAGCGGAATTCAATTTGTTAGCACTTCTTTTGCCGATAAGTGACAGATAATCAAGCTTTTCAGTGTCCGAGAAGGCAGAATAACGAATGGGAAGCAAGTTCTAAAGACTGGAGTGTCACTTTAAAGCGCACATCCGTAACAGATGGAGAATTGCGGGTGTGTGACAGACAAGCACCAAATGGGTAATTCTGACGGGCAAATTTCCTCAGACTACGCCGAAAAATTGATTTTTACATCTTCTGAAGTGCCCATCGGAACCTTCAATCATCCTCAGTCGAACGAGTGTGGTGACCAGCAACGAGGAAGCCGGAAGTTGGTACACACCCACAAAACCAAGAAATAAGCGAACGCAATGTCCGATTAAGGTGGTTACCGCAAGTGGTCGAGTGCATTGAAGATACGCTTTTATTCCGCCCGGGGAGAAACGTGGTAGTTCATCATTTTTCCTTTCCCTTTTATCCTCAGGGGGCTGATAAATCTTATCGAAATTTGTGGACCGCATTCGCTAGAATAAGTAAACATTACTGGATGTCCTCATTACGAGTGCGTGATTGGGAAGAAGTGACTATGTAAGGTAACAAGTGTAACAGTTGGTGTAACAGATATTCGACATCATGAAATCTGCTTGAAGCCAATCGATAGCTCATGGTTTCCGTGTGGCTTGAAGACAATCAGTGGGTATATTCGGTGGGCAACATTTTGCTTCTCACATAGGAGCTTTGTCATGCAAAGTAAGCTGAGAAACACGATGTGGCATTTATAGTGATCTGAGATGAGAGTTGGGACAGCCGAAAGATATGCCAGAGGGTAATACCCGTTAGAAGTCAAAATGGCATCACAACTGGACCGCAAGATTGTAGATGTCATAAATGGCTCATGTTACAGGACATTCACGCAATTGTTCTTTGCAGTAATTGTGGTGATTCACTCTCCAAACTGGACTCGGTCGACGAAGATATTCAGGTTGGTCGTGCTAAGACAGTTCGTCACACACAACAGTCCAACCCGTCTATTATATTCATGCACCCGATGGCTTGGGCGATTTTTACCCTTAACATTATGTCATGAATTTCACCCTAATGATCTTGACGAAATCCAAGACGATTCTCGTTAAATTATAAATAAATACAAGTCGATTAAGAGTAAAGCAAAAGGATACTTAATGGACCCGCTTGTGGAAGAAACATTCCCGTTTGGGCGATGAGTGAAGCGAAGGTGGACGTAAAGGCCGATAGATCAACTTTTTGCTTGGCTGGTATACGAAGTTTTGCACTATCCAAGTGTTTCCCGATATTATGAAGGCACTATTCGTTCCTCTACCATACACGCCTTGCACCGCATGCGCTGATGTTATCCATAAGCTCAGTCCGCCTATTAAATGATATTCTTTGACTTTTGACAACCACAATGTACACGAGATCGCGCCGCATTTTGTCCACTCCTGCAAGTACCATATGCCTTCTGCAAACGAAGGCCAAAGTGCACTAATCTCCGAGTAAACTATCAACCTTTACCACCTGCACAGATTCCACCCCAAAATTATGCAGTATTAAGGAAGGATGAAGCGGAACCTACCGTTCACTAGTGAACAGAGGCATCCAGTTGTTAGCACGCTACTGTTTCCCTACTGGGGTCCACATGAGTGGGGTGTGAGAATCATGTAAAAAGCCAGCGTGATGGCAAAACGGGCTAAGATTTGTTGTTTCTCCATCGACGATCACACATTCTCTTAGCAGACACTGGTCAGTTCTGAGGGAAAAACGGACAACAAATCGGTATTTCCACGGAGCAACACCGGCAGTGCATGGACTTCGGATGCGACCTCGGTGATTCAAAATGACCCGGTTTCAAAGTAAACTAGATCGCAGTCTAAATTGAGGCTGAGCGTCGCATCGCATGCGTAGTATGGGTGATGTGGAAAACACAACAATGAGCTCCCAATCGTTGTAGCCAGCGTCGTCCGTGGTGATCTGCTAGCACCTGAGGAGTACAAACGAGGACTAGGCGGGTCGTGGAGCGTGGCATTTAGAATGAACAGCATCGATGATGTCCCCACCACGGATGCAGTATAAGGCATTCCGAAACCAAATGCTGACTGCATTCCAAGTGAAAAGGATCGCTGGCAGAAAACAGGTCGAATGTGACTATGGTTCTCGTGAGTAGATGAGCCTCCTTTACCCAGCGAGTGTAACAACCCATAGCTTTGCATTCACATATAAGACGTAATAGCGCACGCACCTAGCCAGTCTTGGTACCACCTTACTGCATTGTGTCCGGATGACGAGGGTGACGCGGCTCCGGCACAACCCCAAGCTGTGGGTCTGACTGAATTCGATGGCACCAGAAGCAGCGTGTGAAGCTGTCCGTCTGTAGTGCGAGGTTCATCCAATCCTTTGATCATGAGCCCACTTATCAGATTCCTGAATTACCTTGTTGGCATTAAGCGAGTGGTACGAGGAAACCAACGAGACACTGGTGAATCGCCGGTAAATGATTGCCAGGTCTCGCTCTCTCATGAACGCAGGCAAGTGCATGTATACATCCCAACGGAATTCTTACAAGAATATAACCAGTGAAACATGGCCACGTAATAAGGAATGTTAACCTGATCACGGGGGACAAAGAAACTAAAAGAGACTGAAAAGTGGTAAACCGCACACATACCATCTGCGTCTAAGTGGATAGACGACCCCTGTATCACATACCGTTGGTGTCAGGCAATCTATCCAACTATATCCGTCAGCGATAGATCATCACGTCAGGTGGCGATGTGCACTAAACAACCACAGTTGAAATCGGAGTGACGGCGTTGTCAATTTGCCCTACAAGAATACGTTGGGACGTATGGCTAAATTGTGGTGAATGTAAATCTTTTCCATGGAGAATATTCTTCAATTAAATCATTTCAAGAGTAGTCTTGAGAGTCTGACAACACCCACTCTGCCCGATCCGTCACCGTGGTCAGCAACGATCGCTCAGCTGGTGTGTAAGGAAAACCACTGCGGATGGATGGAACATAGTGTAGGGCCTGAATGTCTTAGCAGCAACTCGGTAACAATACTCCGCCACACTGTAAGATAGCATGCAGTTGGCTATCGGCTGAAACTAAGGCGGCATCAGCGAGAACGGTTCTTTGTGGCTTTCACAACCTCGCCTCACAATAAACTTACCCAAAAAATAAGCTGGCAGCATACACAATTTGCATTAGAAATTTCGATAAGAGAAGACTACATACCCATCACTGCGTGCGGTTACGAACCGTTTCTCATACTATCTGAGGCCACGTACACGTTAATCGCGTGGGCCAAAGCTTGGAAAGTGTGATGGACCAATCGGGAACGATCACTTTTGTAGGTGGCTTGCCGATTCAAATTACTGCTGGTACTTGATCAGCAGCTGATGGGATCACAGTATCCAAAGAGGAGCGCTATCATTATAATTATGGTGCATATGCACCAAGGCCATTATCGGCCGAGATTTTTTACAGATCCAATACTAATCCTCGGCCACTCATCCGACGGGTGAGTTCAAAGTGTTTGCGAAACTGGCAATTGCAGAACATTTAGTGAAATCGAACAAAAATGCCATTTTGCATCCGATGTGGCTGTTTGTATTAAATCTGATGGAAGATAAACTTGTCAGCAAAGACTAATTGTGCGTAGAAATGAGAGAGATAGACAGAAACAGGTTCCAGTCACACTTTGAGCTGGTGAATGACCATCCTAAGGGCATTACACGCGAAAGTAGTGCCCATGGAATCAGTGAAATGTGAGTCACTAACCTCTCCAACAGCGGCGATTTGATTCGCCTTCAAAGTTTTCACTGCCACAGGCACTTCTTGTCCCGTTGACGTTCGGTAAACACCCCGGACCACATGACCGAAATTGCCACCACCTGTGCCGAGAGAAAGGTGAAGAAGACTGAGAGTAGAAGAACACACATTGTTTTATGTGGTAGGGTCCGCGCACCTATCCTCAAGTTCTTATCTACCTGAAAGTTCACACTGCCACGATAATTCCACCGAGTCCGGTGTGCAGTGGGAAGATGTTTGCATCCCTGAAAGTATTCAACGGGAGTAACCGCGCGTGTAGATGAAAAACACGTCTGTGAGCTCAAATCCATCTTCAACCGGTTTGAGGCCGGCTGGAGTTTGGATGGTGACAATTCATTAACAAGTAACAAAACCGCGTTTATGAGCGTCTGCGATGGGAAACACAACGTTTAAGCCGTAGTCCAGTCAACGTGATTGTACTCATGAGTAGAGGATTTTTGGTCAAGGATTCGAATCCTAATGGATCCGATGAATGCGCACTACTGATGATGCCCAACCGGCTGAAACTGCAGTCTAGTGCTTTTTCGGGCATGCGGAGGACTATCTGATTTGTAAGCTAATGCGACGAACTCTCCATTAACAACGTGGTTGTGTTTGGAAGGTCGGTGCAATTGCCAAGTGAGCAGACTAGGTTAGGGTAGCAAATGTTACGTTTACCCATGGAGGATCAAAATGCAGCTTGAACAAGTAAAGTGAAAATGAAGAAAATTCTGACGTGTACCAACAGTCAAAAAGGCATAAGAAATATAAAGAACTTGTACTCAAGTTTGAAACTTCCGCAGGAACTTGTGCATACCGAGCTATTGGCAAAATAGAAAGATGCCATGGATAATGGATACATAAAACCAAAGGCCCGAGTGCGCAAGAACATTGTTTCCAGGAGGTTGACATATTTGGGCAAGATCTAAAGAGCAGATACTAAGGATAGGCCCGAAACGTTCATGCATTTAGCTCTATGAGTAGACATGCCAGGCAAGTTATCGTCAACAATACTTCGAAAAGAACGGAATCGTTAGCCTCAGGGAACATTAGTCTGCTCAAAATGAGAAGAGAACGTGAAATCCGAGCGCAAGAAGATCCAACTTGGACGTATGGTAGACGGTATCCGTTCATGTAGTTGCCTGTCACCGTTACCGATGTTCGATACAGCGTGCCTGCGCCTACTGAAATACAGGATAGCTTGCGTTGCACCATTCACACACCACGTATAGTGTAAACCGGAAGAAATCAAACTAGGGAGTATGTGGATAGGAGCCACGATTGATTCGGAGCCAGCCCACACCCCTACAACACATTATTCATTTGAACAGGGTAAACATGCATGCCAGACCTACTAAGGGTGATGGCTGGGCTGCAGCCCGTTCCGCACTGGATGGAAACATTCTTTGAGCCAGCACCCTCAATAAGACTGTGTACCCCTACTCTCTCTCTCTCTCTGAAGCGTCACCCATTCTCCTGAAGCGAGGAATGGTGTTGGTATTCGACAGGTTTGCGCCTTTTCAACGTGTGCACCAAAAGCAGCCACATATGCGTTATAAACACAAACGCTACCAAAAGAAAGATGACACACGCAGGGACATATATGGTCCAATGGCGGCGATAAAAGAGCACATGTGGCAAACCCACCAGATTAGTACCTTGGAAAAGCAGAGCAAACCGTGAGAGCTTCACTACTACGCCAGTCGTGAGTCAACAACTCAAGGACAGGATACTGAGGTCAGAGATTTCCCTCTGCGTGTACCACTTTTTTGCTCGTATCGAGCAAGTTATATTGAAGACGACCAGGCGACTGTCTGAGAGAGTCCGGTAACATTGCCCGGCGTGTCTCTACACGGGTGTGACAAAGGTAGTATCCAGCGCGGTATTGTGGCATTTAGCGGCGTCAGGTCACCAAATCAAGGTACGAGAAGCCTTTCAGCCAATCTACCGGATATCTGGACGCCACACGCGACATCTCCGATGTCGCTGATTAGCAACAGCGGAGGCGATCGCTATTCGGCTTCATAACCCCAACTTGTGCCCAAAAGAAGTTTGTACAGGCTCTTCACTTACCATGGATTCAAGCCACCCCGTATAACGACGACGCACTTAACCCTTCCATGTAATGCTTCCCTAACCAATGCGGTCACTTAACCTTACAGACCGGTCAATTCATTTCACTGATTCATAGCATTTAAATACCTTGTGTTAGTTGTATTCCTATCTTCTGTGGTGTGCTACCCTGATGCGAACCACCGAAAACAAGCATGTTCGCATAGATGTCTTTGGTTTCTGACGTCTTCTCCGAGATTATTTTTTCAGTTAAAACCGGAAGCAGCGAAGATACTCTGCGCTGACACACACGTTCAACTTACCCATTGCTACTTCGATATTATTTCCTCGTTTCAAGCTGTAGACTGACCACAAGGGCTGGACCGAGACACACGCGGCCACAGTTCCTATAGTTCTAGGCACCTGACATCGACGTACTGTGTTCCATCGGCGATTTTTGCTTCCCTAACCGATGTATTTTCCCCAATTCATTAGCTCTTTTGCGTTCACATAGACAATGGCATTCTTGTTGTGGTCAGGCCATAGGTGACGGTCCACTGTCATTGTTTCTGACAAACATATACGACATTAGCTCGTGATGATGTTCAAATAGCATAACTTCGGCATTCGCTAACATTTCGCCCCCTTCGCACAGTTAGCCGTATGGGAGTTGTTTCGGAATCCTCTTCGCATCCACACGGCTAGCCATCTTAAGTGTCTCGGTAGCAGCATGCAGTCCACTCCGTACATGCCGTTCCGGCGATGCACTTCGGTGTCATGAATTCTGTCATACCATCCGATGCGCATAACTCAATGCAGAAGTTGCTAGTTAAATCATTCCAGATAGCGGATATCCATTTTGCAGGACGTGCGGGTTTCACTGAATTAGAGCAGAGCCCACATTACCACTGTTTTGCATACGGTCAGCTTATTTCCAAAAATCAGTCGGTGCTTCCGCCACATCGGATGTTCTATCTTGCCAAAAGACGCACACGCCTTCGAGACGTGGGTGCACAGCTATGTTGGTCATTTGCAAGTTTCCTGAAAGCAAGCTCCCTAAATTTTAAAATTTTGCTGAGTAATCCAAAACTTCGCCAGCAATACTGCTTTGCATGCATACTGTAAAGTCCAAAAGGAACTTTGATGTATCCCCAACCTGGATTGCTTACATGAGGACACAGTATCTCTATTCCCTAATTATTCTGCCCATTTTACATTGCTTTACTCTGTGTCCTACAATCGGTTACCATATCATATATTTATTCCTTTCACTCGATCACTGACATATCCTTGACGTTTCAAGGTCATTCATATGATTCGGTTACTGTGACACTGCCCAAATTCCCGCACGATGCCGCACACTTTACAATTTCTGCCCACGCACTATGATTACAAAACCTATTCGTAAGTCATGTACAGCATTTAATATGCCTTATAGAATCACGGTTACCGGATAACTCGTTTTATTCTTCTGCCCAGACCGTGCGTTAAGTCTAGGTGTATTTGTTCGTAGTTTCTAGTTTAGTTTTCGTACGACGTACTTAGTTTAGGCTTCGTATCGTTGGTACATACACGACGGAAACCACTCCTGATGATGAGCGAAAAGGTTAGACAGTATACTTATGTTAGTGGTTAGTCCGAACTTGGCCGCCGAGGAAACAAGGGCCGTCGGCATACATTGCAACTCATCTTTGGTGTGTGAAAACAACGCGGTTGTTGGAAAACCAGTACAACATCTGGATTATTCTCTCACGCACTCGGGATTTCGACCAGCACGACCGATGCTCAGAAACCAATTAACGGTACGATGTGCGAAAAGGTAGTGCGAAAAGGCACTGAAAGCAGTAGACAGCAGGACAGTTAGGCAAATATTAAACAGAGCAGGGACTAAGACACGGATTTGTCTCACTCCAGAGACAGCCTGAAAATCACCCGAGTTTTGTCTACACAACTATTTCTTTATTCTCATACCATTATGAAAGCGTTCAATAAGATTAACAAACTTAACTGGGCAACGAAACTTGTCTAAAACCAGCCACAGGGCCTCGCAGTTCACAGTGTCAAATGCCTTGGTGAAGTCGACGAACAGCGAGTACAATGGTTGGTTTCGTTCACGCCATTTCTCCTACAATCGACGAGCCGCGAGCACCATGTCTATGGTGCTGCGGCCCGAACAGAATCCTTATTGCTCTTCCGCCACGTTCGGTTCAACGACTTGAGTGACGAGGCAGTTGAGCAGGACTGGAGCAACCACCTTCCCCACGCAGCTCAGCAAGTTGATACCACGATAATTCGTGGCACATCGCTAGCTTTAAAAAAGCTAGCGATGTGCCCTTGTAGCACAAGAACATCGTTCAAGTCAGCTGGCAATTCCTATTCGATTCACACGCGTTGCACGAAGTGGTGCAGCGCATGTAGCAGCGCGGGTACGCTATATGCTAACAATTCTGGCAGTATGCTGTAGGTTCCGGCTCATTTGCCGTTTCGCAGCTGAGCAAGAGCTCCCTGCGTCTCATCCAGTATCGGTGTGCCACCAAAACACATCTTTATCTCTTGTTGTTGCATCCCGTGCAACGTAAGTCAGTCAATAGCGGAACGGTTGTTCAAGAGAGAGTCGAAGTGACTTCACCATATCCACATGATGTCTACAATTAGGATGTAGGCCGCATCCAGCAGCGTTCTCAGCGGCTGCAAAGTGGGTCCATACGCCGCCTTCAACGAGTCAAAGAATTCCTTACGTTGGCGGCGTTCGGCGTGCCATCCCATCTGCTTCACCTTCTCCGTCCACAATCCATTCTTGATGCAACGGAGCTACCAAGTCAATCGCAGTCAAAATTTGCGAAACTGTTGTCATCAGACTAATCGGGCGGCTTACAATTTGTTCGCCCATTGGTTTCCTCGGTGGCAGCCGTCACGTGCTCATGGATGTGGCACCACAGATCGCCGACTGATCAGATGCAGTCGACACTGACAACGCGGGTAGCCGTCAACTTCTCTAGGTCCATTCTCTTCTCCACAGTTGCTAGGACAAGAACGTTAAATACGCGCCGGTTCACGGCAGGTGAGCGACACGTGGATCTACGAGAATAGATGTACAATTCGGTCGGCACCAACTTGTGGTCAGAGCTACACGCAGCACACGTGTCATGCACACTTCATGCAGGTCACGCTGGAGTACGATGACGTAGTTGAGTAGGTGAGCGTGACCACTCCGTGGATGCGTCCACGTAGCCATATCACTTGCACTCAGTGCAAGCTGAGTGTTCGTGATCGTCAGGCCGTGAGTGGCACAAAGTGAGAGCAGCCTGTCGCCGTTCGCATTCGCTGAACCAATGCCATGAGGACCGATAACATCCGTCCCCACCGATGCATCACGCCCAACGCGCATGTTGAAATCACCCAGAAGAAATAGTCGGTCGCTCCTCGGCACGGAAGATAACTGAGTGTAAAATTGATCACGCGTGTCATCAGCATAACACATGGTCGGACTGTAGGTGCTTATAAAAGTGGCAAACTTATCTCTTCCGAGTCGTAAGCGGGTAGCCATCAGTCGCGCGCTGATGCCAGTTGGTTCACCCACCAGCTGGGTATTTAGGCGCTCGGATAGTGCAAATGTGACCCCATGTTCGAACATGGCTGTGGTGAAACGAGCACCACCCACATGCAGCTTGCCTTGGTCCGCGAGCAGTCTCACTGAGTGCGGAAATGTCGATCCCATATAGCTAGGATTATGGCAGTTATTATGGGTTAGGTGAAATGGGGACGGAGAGAAGAGAATGGGAAGAGGATGGGGAGGAAGTAAGAAGCGAGAGGGCAGCGGTGGTACCTTTCGTTTATCCATCTCGCTGTGTGCAGCAGATAAAGCTACCCTGTCCCCCAGTGCGCGACTGCCGATGCAACACGAGAAAACCAGTATTTGCGTAGGTCATATTTGGTAGTTGGACTCATATACTGCCAGGGTGCTCAAATCTGAAGAGGAAAACGACTGAAGTCCTCAGCCTTCGATAAAGTGGCCTCGCAAAAACCGTCTGGGAATGCACCACGGGAATGCAAGCGGGTGTGCCCTAGTTCTTAGTTAGAATGAGGAATTAACCCTACTCCCACCTAACGGTGACCACGAGGATGCGCCCATGGCATGAGTACATGGCAGAACAAGAGCAACAGAGTGTTAATGATTTGTCAGGATTTCGCCACAAGCGCTGGAGAGCAATAGACTCTCGTCATATGGACGTATGACCTTACGTGACTTCAGCCTGTCACAAACTGTGTTAGGCATGGGATAACGCAACGTAGCCCAGTGCTAGCAGACAAAACCAAGACAGATATTGTCCCCATCCATCTCAGCGTGTAATGCAGTCTGGTACGATTTATATTCTAACCAGATGTCTCATGTGACTGTATCTAGATCTCCTGAGATAAGCAGGCTATCTTGAATCAGTAAGCAATACACAATGAATAGGCTTTGGTTAGAGAATGCACTGTAATGTTGGGTCATAAAAACGCGACCAGATAGGAGGCGGAGTTTGTTTCCACTGCAGTCAGTTAATATGTAAAAGGTTTTGACCAGTCGAACTAAACATTGCCGGAAGCGCGTAGCTAGTGTTCAGTGGGTGCAACAGTGTTGGGATGAGAGCCTGCAACACTAATTACCCCCAGTTACGGACATACGTATCAGTGATCCAAATAATCGCGGTAAGCTTCAGTGTGAATTCAGGTCCCAAACAAAAGAACGATTCGCTGACGTCTCGAGTAGCGGATGATCCAAAAACGAGGCGATTGAAGGGAGTCAGTCCCACTTAGTCGCAAAAAGTTACTCGGTCTCGTGGCATTCTCTATCCGGTGTATTTCGGAAGCATGCTTTTCCACAAATCCCTGCAAAACGGATCGCGTTTGCATGCCCCGCATCGCACAGAAGAAAAGTGCACTGCAAACGAATTCCGAAAACACGAGAAGAGCCTCTATCGTTTTTTATATGTCAGTGGTAGTATAGTGGCGATGGCTTCCTACCGCCATCAAAGCTTCCTCACAAACGGATTTCCACTCATTGATGAGTATTAGCGAGGTCACTGGTTCTCGGCAATATGAGATATTACCAATCACCGAAGCATTGCCATAAGTAGATCAAGGCAACTAGTGAAAATTTGCATCAACCCAGCAGTATTCAGTGGTAGCACGTTGATACAAGACTCATCACCGCATAAAAAACCCCGCAACGAAGAAGTTACGGTGACGTCATAATGCTGATCTAGAAGTACCTACATACAACGCGAGATGATACTATCCTAGGAGACCGAACAATAAAAACTCACCTAATCGCTCCAAAAGCACCACATTCTGTGCGTCCAGGAGAAAGTTTGACGGTGGTAAGTCATCGTAAACGAGCTGAGCATCCTCATGACAAAATGCATCCGCCCATGCATTCCGACCAGCGACAACCACGGGTTTTGAACTGTGCTGACAACATGCAGCTGAACAGAAAGTGGACACATCTGGGGAGTGCATCATCGGAATGCTATGAACTATGCTTTCGTTAAATGGAGCGGTAAGAAACGGGTTGTTGAAGCAGGTAGGAGCTCTGGAGGTTGCATCCAGCGTTGAAGGCACTGTGGTGAGGCCGTTGCTGTTTGTAGTTTTTCCTTGGTTACATTCGAGAACGTCTAGGAAGATATCACAGGGAATAAATAATGAATCAGGAGAACCACTAAGTCAATAAGGGACATAGGTTGCAAAAGTTCTGATCTCCGAGTATTCTCTGTTCACAGGCTGTGACGGTGAACAAGAAGTCATCACCGTGTGAGGCAAAATAGAATGGGCGATTACCTTGCAGTAAAGCTGGTAGCAAGTGTTAACATTAAAAATATAAACCACTTGCGTTGATCAATTATGATGCGAGCACCGAAGTGCGGAGGATCCAGTTGCTACGACTCGCATCGTAAGAATGACAATAAATCACAACGGCAAGCTAGTGGGGTTACAGGCAAATATAATGTAAAGAAAATGGAAGCAAGAAGGAAGTGCGTTAAACCAATCTGAATGGAACGAAAATCAACAAAACCAGATAAAAGAAACCGGATAACGGAACGCCATTGACTACGGGACTGCGCCATGGCAGATACGGTCTCTTACCACTGGTGTGGATCATTCCGAGGCTCCAATCCTAGGAGACGGCGTGCACCAGCCTGATCAAACCTCTCAGTTAGTTTCCTCATGCCACTGTGCCACGTCATGGACTGGCCACCTCGCGGTTTCGCCCAACTTGGCGCAGCCATGGCGTAGAATGCAGGCCGAGGAAGCCGGTCAATGGGCATACACGTAAGACATGGCCTAGTCAATGTTGACGATTACGATTCAGCATTAAGAAGTCTCAGCTACGGGGTCCAAGTAAACGAAACACTGAGGTCGAGACGCTTCGTGTAATACAAGTCAACAAGGAGGAGCATCCATTAAATTGGGGGAAAATATCAAACCAGTTGAAAACTCACCATCGCTCACATCCGGCTCTTCCCACGGGATATCCAAGATAGGAGGAAGATGAAGGGACAGTTTTGGGAAAATAGTCGGCGATGTCGTTTGAACAGCATTCTTTATTGATTTGTTATCGGGCCCGAAACGTGAACCCTGGTCAGGTTGTGCGGATGTGCGATTTCGGGATGATCCGGCGAATACGACAGTGCCGGTGGCAATCTCATCAGAAGTGGTCTGAGGAGGAAACGCGGCAGAGAGAACAGAAGCGATAGCCGCGTCCACATCAGCAGCCGCTCGGCAAACCGGAGAATCGCCTATTCGGATAGGCTGCAGACAATCGCTTGTTATTACGGTTGTCGTTGATGGAAAGTGAACACTGTGGCAAAAGTGCAAAGTGAGCGCAACACCGTCAGAGTATCGTGCTTCAGTCGAGGAGTGAAAAAATCAGTACATGGTGGGTGTAGCAGCTGAAAACAAAGCAACTAGCTTTTGCTTAACAATCGATGAAACAAGAAGGTATGCTGAGAAAAGGAGGATTTTAAACTTTTGATCAAA
The DNA here is from genome assembly GCA_944474145.2 of Dicrocoelium dendriticum. Classification (NCBI taxonomy): domain Eukaryota; kingdom Metazoa; phylum Platyhelminthes; class Trematoda; order Plagiorchiida; family Dicrocoeliidae; genus Dicrocoelium; species Dicrocoelium dendriticum. The sequence continues at coordinate 63,123,612 of OX104066.1, forward strand.
TGGTTGGTCTTTCTTGTTTATGTGGTTGTGTGTGACAGCAGTATCGTGCATCACAGATGATAATGAGATAGTAGTGGGACCCATTAGTAATATTAATGTGTATCGCATTTACGAAGTCGAGAGCATCAAAAAACACTATGGCCGAGTTATGGAGTGGTCGGAGTTGTGTGTCGACTGTGCTAAAGTAAGTTGTATTTGCGTAAAATCTTGGTGGTTGCGATCACTGAAACCACATCCTGCATTAGACCATTTTCCGTATTGTTCGTTCCTGACATAGCACACCATGACAAATTTCCTGTGCCCAAAGCATTCGGACATAAAGGAAACCAAGTATGAAGTGCGATACTGTAAGTGAGAACTCCCACAAACTTGCACTAGTGTGATTCGAAGGGTGGGGGGAAGCAGTGGAATAATTCGTGTTTGCTTGAGGGTCGCTCCTGAGTACACAGCTCAACCTCATAACACAAAAACCAGTGGGGATTAAGTCCATCTACTTGACCTAATCACATGCAGTCTTAACGGGTTTAGAGAAGTTGAGGTTAACCGGTAATGCATTCATCGGGGCGCATGTTGCTTTTCAGGGGCTGTCTGGCTTCGAGTGAATGGGAGCAAACTTGTGAGCAAGGGGATGCTCTCTCCCATCCACACAGACCAGCCGTAGAACTCATGTTTTAAATCAATCGAGCTGACCAAATAGATTGCAAACTTTCGTCTCAGGTACGTAAGTTTTCGGAGCGAGTGAGTCATTGGCCATTCATCATCGAACCGTGGGGGGGGGGCACCTTGAGACAGAGATTGTCAAGCTCCAAACTATTTCCGCAGCAATTTAAAGATACTAGTCAGCGTAGCTTAATCGTGCATAGCATTGCCAAAATTGTAGTGAAATTGATGGGGCCACCGAAATGGGATTTGATCTGAGGCAGAATAAGGACACTGCTGAGTAACCGCTACTGTTCTGTGTACGCAGTGACGAAGCGTAGTTGCCTAAGCCCAAATAGGAGCTGCGGTTCGTTGTATCATTGACGCGTCCCACTTTAGTACGGTCCGCTTTACCAGCATAGACGTGATCCGTAAGCACTGAACGCATTCCAGCGTGTATCCCATCCAAGAAATCATGTAAGCAGGATCAAACTAAGTGTTATGCGCTCAGAAGCAACGATGCTTTCGCGAATTGCTCGAATTACGTTGGCCATAGCTGCAAAAGGACCTCCCAACACCACCCACACAAAACAGTGCATCCTTGTTCTAGTAAAAGTATAGGCGTTCCGGCTTGTACTAGCATCACAACCGTAATACAGGGTAACTGGGCTGAAGGGAGACATAAGCAGGGGTTGCATGTGGCAACATCATGCAGTGGGTCTCGAAATCACAGCGGAGTTTGAACAGCTGATGAGTTTTTCTATGCGCCATAACTGTTGGGCTGACGTGGCCTATGAGGTCAATTCGCGGGAGTTGTTAGAGAAAAGGTAAGGTAAAATGTTCAATCAATCGAAAGTCTTCATTTAACTTACAGATCAGATGCCAGCATGAGGATCGACAAGCAGAAGCATTTATCAGCGCTATCAGTGTTTAGACACACATCAGAGGAAGAGGGATACATTACCAACACGATTGCAATATGGAAGCACCAACGCTTCGCTGCCACGCGACTACCACCGGTTGCGCATGGACTTATTGTACCGCGAGGACGCCCGCCCCTTCGCGAATTCAAACCGGTGACCTAAGGACTGCAAGCCAAACGAGCAATCCTTTCGGCCATCGGCCGACAACACGCCTGCACTCCATAACGACGAGACTGGGCTTTAACATGGTGATGAGGTCTGCGTACCTCCGTTGAGATATGCCGGTTGGCAATTTCCAAGTACCTTCAGAATCACTCATGCCAGACAGGTCAATGGTTAGGAGTCAGACAAAGTGATTCACAACCCGCTTCGGAAGTTCTGGTAAGAGCAATGGTGCTCCTCCCTGAAAACCTAGCCATGGGAGACGACAAATTCACGGGTTATAAGCGTTCAGCTCGATTAGCGTAGAGCATGAACGCCACGCATTGTCTCTGACGGTGGGAGGTCACCGCCCGATGCTCAGTGGTTTGCTACCGCCTACCTCAAACTACGCAGATCCTGTTCAAATTGGTACAAACCCGCCAACTCCCATCTGCGCCTGACCGTGGTCGCAGGTGCGTAACGTAGTACGGTCGTAAAACACATGTGAATTGTTCCAAATCCTCAAAGGCTGTGTGTGATGGGCCTCGAGCGGATCCCAACCGGTCTCTGCAATCACACTCCCGAGCTGGACTTGTTCGCCGCTGCCTTTCGGGTCAGGCTATTGAGCTGAAGGCTCCTGGTGGAATCACTCAAGCGAACACCCATGCACCCCACTGCCTTGTGGGTCAGACTGTTGAGTCAATGAGTAAAGATAGGGCATCTCATACAAAACCCCTCTCTCAGAATTTGCAGCCGGAGTGTATCATCTGCGCTCTCGGCTCCATAGACAATATTCCCTCTTCTTCTTAATAGGATCGAATGGAACCGGTGATAGATGCCTAAACTGAATAGTTCCCTCGTCATGAGGAACGGTGTTCTTCAAAAGGCCTGCTTCAGCCAACGACCTGGGCAACTAGTAAGCTAGAATGATAGAGGTTCCACTTACACCTGTCAACTTGAACGCCAAGTGGAAAGTTTCAGAATGCAGTTCAACTGACCAGCCCACGCACCAACCTGACCAAGCTACTCAGTCAATTTCGCCATGTCTTTACGCCACGTCATGGGTTGACCACTTCGCGGTTTCGCCAAACTTGGTGTCTCCAACGCACGTCGTAGGAGGCTCCAAACGCGCATCCGGAGGATATAACCTAGCCAACATAAACGCTTCTTACAAAAAACCAACTAACTGACGTTAGCAATGCTCTCCTTGTGTAACCACCAGATGTGAGCAATATCTCGTAAGCATCGGTGGTCAAACGCGGTCAATCGTTTGTTTTCGCTGCGAACTAGCCAGATCTCTGATGCATACAGTAACACCGGCCTTATTGCAGCGTTATACACCCCGACTGTTACTGGCACGCTGAAATCCCGCCGTCACCTTAGATGGTTGTGTTTCTGGAAAGCCACACAGACGTTCGTGATACGAGAAGTAACCTCAGTGATGTGACCACCTGATGTGACACAGCTACCAAGGCACGTGAACCGATCTACCACTTCCAGTGGCTGTCTGGTCCTGGAAAGAACCGGTGGCGCATTAGTCTAGTCCTGCAACAGTACTTCGTATTTGAAGGTGTAAATCACATACCAAAACGTGCAGCGCTACAAGTTAGTTTATTCAGTAATATTTTTATATCCATTACATCGGACACAAGGGAGCTATGTCGTCCGAATAATCAAAGTTTGTTAGTCGATCACCTGGCAGCAATATCACTCCGGAAGAGTCTGAGAGAACTGAGTCATTTGTGATCATTTCAAGTGCAAGTTTAAGAGGAAAGGGGATTTAGAACAACCCTAGCGAACTCCACTTGCCGTAGGGAACGCGGGATACAGCTTCCCTAGAACCTAACCCAGCCTCAGGAGTCGAGGTAGAGAAAATTCAGGATGGAACGACACTTTCCCTGCACGCCCTTCACGAATAGACAGTATGACAAGCTGGCTTGATCAAAAAAGTCTTTGGCGATTTCAGATGAATTAAACCACCGTAATCCGTCCTCTATAGAGGTCTCTGTGTGCTAACACTTGACGAAGAGTGTGTTTGCGATGTAGCCACAACCATGGTGGAAGCCAGCCTGACTATGAGAAGTTTGGAGGCAGTGGAATTAAGGTTAGTGCATCGATGGTTTTCGCACCCATTACGTTAGTCCTACTTGAAGATGGGCACGACAATTGACCGTTGCCACTCTGTAAGCACTTCTTCAGCATCCCAAATAGTTTTAATGAATCAACAAGTCCGATCAACCGAGGGTCACCTCTATCTTTCAGCAAAGATAAAAGAAAGCTGTCAAGCCTAGGAGCCCTGTATTGTTTCAACACGTCAAGCCTATCTCGAATCTCTTCTGTAGTAGGAAGTGCGACATCGTCTTTCCACGTGGGCTCAGGGAATTCAACAATCCATAGTGTCGCTGCAGGCCTGTTGAACTTCTCTTCAAAATTTTCTGCCCAACGGACTGGTCGACGCGGCTGAGGATAGATCAACTGTCCATCTTTTTCAGCTATCGTCTCACCAACTGTGCTTTCTTGGACCCATGTTCTCGGTGAGCTGGAATAGCACTTGGCTGTTCCCAATATCACTCACTGGCTTTCTCCATATCACGGGCACTTGCCACCCACTAATGTTACTGACTAAATCTAAAACTCAGTCGCTCTTTCAGATCATTAGGTATACGCTGAAACACAGTACCTAACGGAACCCGTTTTCTTGGTTCCATCGGATTGACCGACGCCTCAAAGATGCATACATAGTTTGGACGTCTGAATTTCGGTGTACAGCAGGCGTCAGAAGCATTTTTCATGGCACACTTGAAACCATTCCTGTGAGCGGTTGGCTCACCAACCTTATTCACTACCGACAACTGGTGAGCCAGTTCGCCATGATATTGTTGAATTGGATAGTACAAATTCAAGTTACAGTCTTTGAACGATTACATGATGCTCTGGCCATGGCGGGTGATAATCAACGACGCTCTATCAACTGTATCCTGCAGGGTGGAGCTACTGCTTAGGCCTTCCCGTCATCATATTCCTCTTCTTGCACTTTTTCACCCATATCGTCCCCTTCCAACTTCACTTTCATTCCCCTGTTTTCATCCCCTATCTTGGTTCAGTGATCATTTATCTTCTAGTTCCGACTCAAACACAATCGCAGGGCGTCTCTCCGGTCAAGCCGACAAGTCCATGTCCAGCCCAACAGACAGCGCCAGTCCATCTGCTTCTATTTGTAGCCTTCGATCCTCCCCAAGACTGACATGCCTCAACTTGCGCACCTTCTAACAGATTAGCCAACGGGCAGCACTCCCCATTTCTACAATTTATCAGAAATTTGGCTACAAAATTTGTGCTCTGCACTCATCCCGCTGACGGCACTTTTTCATTGCGCTTGCCTTGAGATGACGCATCTTCGAGCACCCGTCAAGCCGGTTTGGGCATTGCTCTTAGCCCCGGGCTGAAGCTGCCCCGATCGAATGGGTCGCAGTCAACAGCCAGGTGTGCGCCATCAGATTGCTCGGCTCGTTTAAATCTTTGAAGTCGCACGACTACAAACGGTGCTTCTTTGTCACTGTAACCTACGCCTCCGCGAAATAGAGTGCTGATTCGGTGAAAGATGACTTCTGTCACCACCGGTTGGTGATCTGAAGGCCCAGGTTGGAAAACTATCCACTAATGAGCTGCATCCGGGCGGCCAACACGGTGTACGCTCTCGTAACGATAACGGCGAATGGTTGTTACACCAGTTTCTCGAGAGCATTAATTTCCGACACAGCACCCGCCTACCAGTCTTGGACCAGCCATGCACGCAAACAGATCACATCGCGATCAGCTATCGTTGAAGAGATTTTGTCCAAAACTGTCGCTCGATTTGGACTACGAGCGTGGACCAGACCACACACTTGTATGTGCCGATCTCCGACTTCGCTTCAGCGGACGCATGCGACGACGCTGTGGGCGCATAGGCAGCAGCCAACTGGCGAAGCCAGGTGTTTTGGTAGTATTTCAAACTGCGCTGGCATGTGGGTTGAGTCAGTATTCACTGATAACATTTGAAGATCACTGGTTGCATGTCCGCCAGATGTTATTAGCAGCAGGCAAATTTTTATGCAGTAAATATGATTGTCAACCCCGACATTTGGTCTCTGCGCAGTCTATAGAATTTCTAACTGCTCGCCGGCACATTCCGACCGGGAGCGAACACGAGACTTGCAAAGAAGTCAGGGCATAACTGCGTATTAGGCTGATTAGTGGCTGCGATACCTGTTAGTACCACCTTGCGTCGGAGATGGAAATGGCTGCTACCGTTGGTAACCATCGTAAGTTATTCAGTCTGATACGGGCAACAAGCAACAGGAGACGTGGTGTTAGCGAGACCATGCGACGAGATTGGACAACCCATTCACAGCCTGTCAACACGTTTGGAGCGTTGGGCTGAGCACTTTGAGAAGCAATTTATTTGGCCGGAACTAGTAGACTTGGTACCGATCAGTAACCACCCTACTCCTTCGGATGCTCACTTGGATCTGACCTCACGCGCAGAAGTCGAACGTGACCTCAGTGTTGAATTGGAATAAGGCCGTAGGAAGACATAGGCTTCTTCCAGCTATCTTCAAATTCGGGGAATCTTCTATCTTGGATGATTTCTACAACTATTGAAGCTGTGCGAGCAGCAGATTATCCAAACATATCATAATCCCGATTTTCAAGGAATTGGTTTGCCATCGTAATGAGAATGGGCGGAAACCGAAAGACGTGCTGCAGTTTGCGGAAACGGTACTAAGTAGCAGTTTGCTAATCGGCAGTCTGTCAAGGGTGAAATATTTGACTTTGAAGAGTAAAGGATATGCCAATAATGTGAAGTGGAAACGTTAAGTGTTTCGTAATGTAAGTGTGTAAATTTCTATAAGGATATATGTGTTTGCGAATAGGAACATCATGTCCTTAACTAGGTAATCCAGTTTGAGTGAATAATCAAAGTTTACTTTGGATTTAACACGGGTCCTAAAAGAATTTGCTGTGCGCCTGTTGACACGATTGTGCGCTTTTGTGCTGGAGAGCAATGGTCGGCACTTGTTTGACAGAATCGATCGCCATTGTCTGTAAGGCGTAAATCAACCCCGAGGCGGCCATCTCGGTATTTTTCCTCAGGTGGATAAGAGATAAAGTCTGATTATAGGCATCTTTGTTTTCCTTCAAAGTGCAGTAAAAGGGGGCATAAACAGAAAAGATGAACGCGCTTTGTCTTGAGACGGCGTCTATTAGGCACAACAGAGATTCGAAGCCGGTCGACAGAGCCGATACTACTCTCTGTCCGTCCATTTCGAGAGTTTTTCGAAGCGCCCTATCTTTACTCATTAACTCAACAGTCTGACCCACAAGACAGTGGGGCGCATGGGTATTCGCTTGAGTGATTCCACCAGGAGCCTTCAGCTCAATAGCCTGACCCGAAAGGCAGCGGCGAACAAGTCCAGCTCGGGAGTTTGATTGCAGAGACCGGTTGGGATCCGCTCGAGGCCCATCACACACAACCTTTGAGGATTTGGAACAATTCACGTGTTTTACGACCGTACTACGTTACGCACCTGCGACCATGGTCAGGCGCAGATGGGAGTTGGCGGGTTTGTACCAATTTGAACAGGATCTGCGTAGTTTGAGGTAGGCGGTAGCAAACCACTGAGCATCGGGCGGTGACCTCCCACCGTCAGAGACAATGCGTGGCGTTCATGCTCTACGCTAATCGAGCTGAATGTTTACAACCCGTAGACCTGTTATCTTCCATGGCTACGTCTTTAACCTTGTTAGATGATTGGATTGAGAGACTGAGTTAGTCTGACTCCTAACCATTGACCTGTCTGGTATGAGTGGTTCTAAAAGCACCTGGAAAGTGCCATCCAATGTAGCTCAATAGATCATGGGAGTACGCAAATCTTTGCAACATGTTAAGTCCCAATTTCGTTACGATGGATCAGCGGAGATGGCGGTCCGTGCCAATCTTGGAGTAACGCTTTGCACTTCGATGGTGCAAGGCAAAGCCCGAAACGGCTATCAGTCAATGCTAATCTGTCCAGTGCAACTTGGCAAGTGTGGGAGCAGTCACAAACGAGGGCAATGGCGTCAACATAATCTAATTCAAGAGGCCGATTACCTGGGAGCACCTCCACATCTTATAAGTCGTGTCATGTGAACGCGAGCTCCATGACTTCGTCAATAGCGGTTGAAGAGGAAAGCTGACAGCAGCCATCACTGTTTTACACCGCTGGAGATATTGAAGGGCACCGACAGTCTGCCCTAAGCCCTCGCTCTGCCCGAGCTACGCGTGTAAAGCGCCCGGATAATCTTAACATATTTCTCGGGCACACTTTCTTGAGTACAGTCCCAAAGGGCCCATCGATCAACCGAATCGAAAGCACCTTTGATGTCGAGGAACACGACTACAGTGGACCGCCAATATATGTGACGGTGCTCCAACAACTGACACAGTGAAGATGTGACCTCGACGAAACCCGGATTCCTTTTCATGAATCTGGCTTTCAGGAGTGCCAGTCAGTCAGTGAAGGATGACAGAGGCAAGCCAGTTAGAGGCGATGGAGATCAGACTGATTCCACTAGTCTGATCTCCATCGCCTCTAAATTGCTTGCCTCTGTCATCCTTCACTGACTGACTGGCACTCCTGAAAGCCAGATTCGTGAAAAGGAATCCGATTACCATATTCCCATCGGGAGTCTCCCTTGAAAATAGGGACTATGACGGAGTGGCTGCAGTCGGTTGAAACGGTTTCCTGCTCCCACAGTTTCACTAGTAACTCGTGTAACTCAGCAACAAGAACAGGTCCCCGAATATGAACAGGGCTGTAGAAAGACCGTCTGGTCCCGCGGCCTTATTTAACTTCAACAGTCCGATCTCAAGTTCTACTTCTGAGCAAGAGGGGTTATCCAAAGGGACAGCCCATGGAGCAGGTCGATCATTGGCCGGCGAGAAATCTGACAATTTCGACCGATTTAATTGTCTTTAAAAATGCTCAGCCCAACGCTCCAAGCGTTTTGACAAGTTGTGGATTGGCTATCCACTATCGTCACAAAGAGTTTCATCAACATCAATTCTCCTGCTACCCGTTTACCGTATCAGAAGGAATAACTCCTAATGGTTACCAAGGACAGCGGCCACTTCCATCTCTGACGCATGATGCAACTACTATGATCCCTGGTCTCTTCAGGCTAGCAAGCAGTTTTGCCCTGAGTTCTTTGCGAGTCTCATTGTGTTTGTCTCCAGCCGAAAAGTGCCAGCGAGCATCGATAATTCCAGAGATTGCAAAGATACCTAATGTCCATGTTGGCTATTAGATTTACTACATGAGGATGTGCGTAGGCGAGTGCTGGGCAGCGATAACCGAGCTAGTTCTTTATAACACAAGATTGCGTTGGCTTGGGAACGTACTACGTACGCCTGACCACCGCTTAGCGAGGATGGCCTTGCTGTGTTCGCCATGTGTAGGGTGACGCAAGGCTCGTGTCGGGATAAGATCAACTTGGCAGAGAGAAATGAAGTCACTGACCACAAATCTGGATGCCGTTAGCCTGTCTCATCTTCCAGGCTTGAGTCCACGTGACCCGCTTTGTGTTTGGTTCGAGATTTTACAGGACATGACTCGCAGTCGGCACCAGCGGTTCATCCGTTATAGTCTCGTAGTCGGACTGTCTGTTTACAGTGTGTTTGGTGCTGAGTTATGTGCGGGGTAGTGGCTGATTATGACACGGGGCCGAGAAAGCCATAAGGAAGCTGTCTCGCCGAGGCCGCATTATCTTTGCACGATAGCTAGCTGTTTGTGACGGTAGGTTGTTGTCAAGGTACAGGCGCCTTGACTCGGAATGTTTGCTTAGAACATTCAGGTTTTACGGTAGGTCCCTCTTCTCTCCCTGTTATTATTCTTCGGTTCGCAGACTACCAGTGAAGCAGACAGCAGTGAAGCATCAGTCCAAATAGTTGATGTAATGCTGTTGATGATGATCATTTCCATGGTAAAATTAATTTGTTATCACATCCGTTTGAGCTTGTACGGTTAATTTCATTATTGTGTTGTTTCCTTTAGTTATCCCAGTTCTTCAATCACAGTGGGTGATATATACCAGCTAGGTTCAACGGACCTTGATACAATCAAACCAGTGGAGTTCAGGATGGGCGGAGCTTACATAGCTTAAGCTGGCCATGGATTTTGACTGAATGTCGCGGACAACAAAGAGGACAGAAAGGAACTGCCCCGATCGGCGGCGAATGATATCGAACGTTATACACAAATGATACAAGGTTATCTGTGTGCGAAAATGCGCATAGAACAGGTACATCATTTTAACCGTGTAAATGATCCGGCTACTATGAATGAGAAGCGGTGGAGACCCCCTAGGCAAAAAGTAGTGCGTGAAAGCAATAAAGCAAGCAAAGTGAAGTCACCTTTTCTCCTAAGCTGCTCGATTGTGATATGAGGGTAAATTCTGTCATACAACCAAATCATGTGGTTGCCGCTTCGGCAATCGGGTAGGTAGCATTCGTATGAGATAAGACTCACGTGAGTCGATCTGAACGCTGGGTCAATCGATCCAGGCTCTCGGTGGCCACATGTGCTTTGTTTGTCTGCGCCCCGTTGACGGAAATCCGAGACGCATGAGAGATGCCAGAGGAGAGGGGAGGTTCATGAGATGAGGATAGGGGCCGTGGGAACTCGCCTGATGCAGATGTGATGTTAGCGAATGGATCGGTTAGTGTGGAAATAGGGATGAACGCGGTGACGGGAAACGGATTGTTGCTGTTATCTTCCTTACTGGGCGCGAACTGGGCGTGAACCGCCTTGGGGGCAAACATAGAAAAAATCGAAAATGTAGTCAGTGGTGAAAAAGGGAAAGTACAACTTGAAATATTATGCGCAGCGGTTATTAAATTTTGAAGCTGTGGTGCACTATGTTTGCGTGTTCAGACAGCTTTTTCTAACACCTCCCCAGAGTTAAGGGTGGCAAAAACTGACAAAAGTCTAAGCAGGGCACTTATTAGGAAATAAGATTTCTACACGATCGGAGACAGATGGGTAGGATTCTCACGACAGCTAAATCTCGTGTCTGTGGGCTTGCGATCCGAAATTAAAAACCTAATCCCCGATTAATTCATCGCAGATGCATGAATATGTGGAGATTGTTGCAAATCGCAGGCTACATAGGGAAAATTTTTCCAGAGTGAATCACGATTAGAGAGGAGTTCAAAAAAATATTGTGGAATACGGCCCACTGGATTGTCCACAAATGCTCGAGGCTACCAACAGTTTAGGAACTTTTGGTTCTGTGGACCTTCAACTTCTAGAAGCAAGAAAGAGGGAAAATGGAGACGATGAAGATTATTTTGGTCAACGTGCGTTGAAACCCATCATGAATTGGTGTGTGAGATAGTTTGCATACGCCTCAGTGGCTGTGCTACGGCCAAACAAATCCGTCTGAACACCCACAAGTTGGAGGACCCAACGGTGAAAACGCAGTATCAAAAGAGGCTTCGTGAAATTCTTACTCTCTTGTCTGGATGTTGATCAACACGGGTCAAGTTTGTCGCAATCCATGCTGTACGGCTGCTTGTCCAGCTGCAACCTTACTCGCTGCACGCCCAAAAGCTTGATTTCGATACGGTCTTCTGAACTGCTAGATCGTCGACTGGTTGTGTCTTCCTGTGCGGAGCACAATGAACTTTATCAGTCTACCTCTCAGCAGCTGAAGCCAAGTCTTCGGTCTGGCCGCGAATGCTTGTGGTCAAAAGGAGTTGCTGATATGGAAGTCGCTGCATCGGCTGGAAACTTTCGCTGTTTATTTTAGCAGGACAACTAGTCGCAAATCATATGCTATCAGTTATACAATTTGTGAGTCGGACGGCAGGAAAATCACCAACTTGCACACGCGCTTGGGCCGCAGGGCAGAACACTTTGCTTTCCAATTTAACTACTCAGAACAGCCAACTCTCACACCTCCGTTTCCCTCGGCTGGTGCTTGGCCGTTCCCGACAGCTCCTTCAACCGAAGCATAGATCCGAAGCGCAAGCCAATTTTTGAAACATCATAAAGCTCCCGTGCCTGACGACTTGCCCTCGGCCCTATAAAAATACCCTTGTGCAATACACTTGTCAGGGAAATCCTGTCACTGTCCACGAAGGTTTGAACTGACGAAAGTTCCAGTTGCATGGGGAGAATCGGTCATTGTTCCGATTCACAAGAAAGGCTCCGGCACCAATTAGCGCGGACTTTCGTTGGCCTACGTTACATCTAAGATTATGAAGTCACTCCTACTCCGCAGGCTTTCAGCGATTAGAAACAGCGTTTCTCGAGAGGAACAAGGCAGTTTTCCTCCAGGCGAAGGTTACATCGACCAAATCTTCACACTCTACAAACTTCTTGAACTCCGTCACGTCCACCAACGGCCAATAATCGTAGTTCTTGGATATCGGAGCAGTATTTGACTCAGTAGATACAGCTGCATTGCGGAACTGTCCATAAGGAAATGTGTGCCTGACAAGTTTGTAACCATCCTAAAGAAAATCTAGCTACACCTCGGTTAAAGTAAGGGCTTACGGCAGGCATTCGTTACCGTTTGCTGTCAGCAGCGACGTTCCCCAAGGTTGTCCTATTTCACCACTTCTGGTCAATTTTCTATTGAAGATGTCGTCAAAAGAGCATGGGAAGGTGTCCAAAACTGAGGTGTTGAGCTTCTCCCGGATGATAGAATCGCGGGATTGGACTACGCAGATGATATCATTTTGCTAGGGGACGATCCATAAGCCGTCTAGAGCGCTTTGAACCGCCTAGCGATGGAGGCGTCTAAGTATGGCCAGTATTTCACCCCAGACAAGTGTAAACTGCTAATCCGGGATTGACAGATGCCTGTGCCTGCCGGTGACGTCTTAACAAGTCCCATGCTTCACTAATCTGGGAAGTTGCGTCACAGCTGGCGGCAGTGTTGGAGAAAAGGTCTCACAACTGATCGTGCAATCGTCCGACATACACCGATGGCGTCGTCGCAATGTCAGTTTCAAGCCCAAGGGCAGGATGCGCACCGACTCTGTCCGTGCAGTCCTTTTGTACAGCTGTGAGACCAGGCCTATTCGCTTGGAAGACATGAAGCGATTGTCAGTTTTTCACAATCGTTGTTTGCATAGGATTGCACGAGTGTGGTGGTTACAATACGTAAACAATACAGAAGTCCGAGTACTTTGAGCAAACAGCTCAAGCCTCCAACATTATCCACAGACACCACATGCGTTGGCTAGGCCACGTAATACGCATGCCAGCCAATCGCCTTCCACGTAGAGCGTTATTTACGCTTTCAGGAGGGGGCCGAAAAAGCGCCACCATAGGCAACCAATGAGGTGGAGAGGGAACATAAAGAAGGCAACCTAAAGCTTAGCATCCGTCTGACCGGTCCGCTTACTAGGATGGAAACCACGCGACTCTGACTCTTAGTGGCTGTAAACATTGGATATTATGGTGCACAATAGACATCGGTGACGATAGTGTTGTTCAACCGCGTCATCTATATTAATGTCTAATCAAAAACAAAATCTCCATACGAAAGAAACTCAAAATATCGTATGAAAAACTCAAACTTCGTGTCCTTTAGCTAATGATTTTCACTATTTTCTGTCATGCTGATAATGGCACATTACCTGTAACCAGACTGTGGATATACTGTAACAAAATCTCTGAAGTTAATCACCACAATATCCTGACTACCATACTAATTTGACCGGCTATTTTTTCACTGCTTGGACGTTCACCACGTAAACCCAATGGATCCAAACCACTGTATGTTGATCATCTTTCTAAGTTGGCCACTTTGGTCCAGTCCATTGAGGTTCGATATTCACTGCTTTGTTCAAAAAAGAAAGAGAACTTTTCATGTAGCGAACCAACCAGCAGAGGTAGCGCGCTGCGGCTACTGCGCGAATGAAGAGGCATATACAGAAACAAACTGTCATCTGCCGCGCTTCATTCTAATTGTTAGATGGCGACCTACAGCTACTGAACTAAGCCCTTGCACAAGCTTCTCGTCGGATTAGTGTCATGATCACAATGAAGAGGCTTGCAGACCATTGTGTGTGTGTGTGTGTGTGTGTGTGTGTGTGGATTTTTGATACAAACATGGTAAAACATTTACAGAGACATTTCAGTTGAAATAAATGAGAATATGCGTAGCTCGGGGTGTGGATGCGGATTTTGGGCGGTTCTCCGAGCTGACTGATTATTGTACAGGCGTTTCGTTGCCTGACTAGGCAACATCATCAACATTTCAGTTGATCAGCCAAGCAAACAGGGACTAATGAGTCTCACACAGTGCGTTGAGTAGTTTGAGCGTTTTGAACCGCTGCAGAATGTGGCTCGGTGAATACCCAAGCCTGAACGACACTGCATTGCAACAGACGATGATCACACCGAGAGGGATTGTGTGCGTGACCCGTGGAAATCGTCATTTAATTGTGCGAAGTGGATATCAACTAGGATCATGCCATCCACTTTTAGGTGACAAACATGAGATGCGTCGTGTTAGTGCGCAGTGGGTTGTTGAATCATAAGCATGTGCCGGCTGAGGCAACGCTCATTAACTGCAATTAGCTAGCAAAACATCAAATTCCCACTCTGTTCCATCCATCGTATTATCTGGAAAAAGCCACAGAAGACCTTTCTCTGTTTCCTTTCCTTAAAACCATGCTGAAAGGAGTTAGTTTCCAAAAAAAAACAGAGATATTAAGAACAATGCAAGAAAAGACTTGTCCGCCATCTCACAAAGTCTCTTATAAAAAACCTCACAAAAATGAAAGTATCATTGAGATAAGTACACGGCGTGTAGAGGAAAACACTTTGCAGGGAATAGTGTTTAAAAAGTTGTACAGAAAGAAAGATTTCATAGCAAAAGTTCGCTACATATATATATATATTTATATATATATATATATATATATATATCACCACGTATATATAATCGTGGCCGAGCATATGGTAAGCCGCGGCTTGTAGTGGCTAATTCCTGATTGATGGCCTACCCACTGCTGCTACTGTTGTGCCATGGCCACATGTTATAGACGCCTCCTCGTGGCGAACTCTGGGTGCGAGTTTCGTTGCGCCCTTCTCCTAGCTAAGAGTCAGGACACCAATCCGCATGACTCAGTGAACTGACCATGTGCTAGACCAGATGCCTGTAGGGTGTACATTTATGGGAAGGCTTTGGTTGAGGACCCGAGCCGTTCTCCTGTCAGGTGTGGGCGCCCTGCCATTATCCTAGTCCATCCACTTCGGAGGTTAGGAAGTGGTCGATGGCCCTGTTCCCGTAAAAACTAGACATGGGAGACAAGAGGTCCATGGGTTATAAGCTCACAGCTCAATTGGTGTAGAGCACGAGCGCCACGCATTGTCTCTGACGGTCGGAGGGCACCTCCGGGTGTTCAATGGTTTGATACTGCCCGACTCAAGCCGGGCAGCCCCAGATCAAATTGGTGCAAACCCGCCAAAAGCCTCCTGCCTCTGGCCGTGGTAACAGCTGAGTATCGTACTACGGTCCAAAACACAAATTAATCGCATCAGATCTTCAAAGGCAGTGTGTGATGGACCTCAAAGACATCCCATTGGGTCACTGCATTTAAACTTCCCGGCTGGATCTGCTCCACACTGCCCTTTGGGTCAGGCTATTGAACCAAAGGCTCCAGGTGGAGTCCTTCAAACAAACCTCCAAACCACCCACTGCCTTGTGGGTCAGGCTATTGAGCCAAAGGCTCCGGGCGAAGTACCTCAAACAAACCGAAGCACATCCACCACCGCGCGTTCGATTGTCCACCAATGCAATCGTATGGCTGCGCGTAAAGCACTCAACATCGAGTGCTGGAACGTACGCACACTGCTGGGCCGGAAATGCAGTGAGCGCCCCGAGCGACGCACTGCACTGGTCGCGATGGAACTGACGTGCTACAACAGCGCTATTGCGGATCTCAGCGAGGCCCGGCTTCTTGAGCGAGTTGCGTGAAGCAGGTGCTGGCTACCCATTCTACTGGGTGGGCAACGCCACCTCAGCACCACTTGTTTATGGGGTCGGATTTGCAATATCCGATCGTCTCAATGGCCAGCTGCTGGGTGAATCAACAGGCATCAGCGCGCGAATGATGACTGCTCGCCACTTTTATAAACACCTACGGTCCGATCTTGTGTTATCCTGATGACACGCGTGATCAATTCTACTCTCAACTATCTTCCGTGATACGGTCTGTGCTGAGGAGCGACCGACTATTTCTGCTGGGTGATTTCAACACGCGTGTTGGGCGTGATGCATCGGTGTGGACAGATGTTATCGGTTCGCATGGCATTGGTTCAGCGAATGCGAACGGTGACAGGCTGCTCTCACTGTGTGCCACTCACGGCCTAACAAGTACGGACACTGAGCTTGCACTGAGTGCGAGTGATATAACTACGTGGACGCATCCACAGAGTGGTCACACTCACCTGCTCCACTATGTCGTCGTACGTCAGCGTGACATGCGTGAAGTGCGTACGGCACGTGTAATGCGTGGAGCTGAGTGTGGCGCTGACCACAAATTGGTGCGGACCAAGCTGTACACACATATTTTCGTAAATCTATGTGTTGCACTCCTGCCGTAAACCGGCCTAAAGTTAACATTCTCTCCCTCGGTACTATGGAGAAGCGTATTGAGCTGGAGAAGACGATGGTTGCACGCCTGTGTGATGTGGAGTGCATGGCCGCAGTGGGAGACCTATGGCATCACCTTCGCGGTTAACTGACAGATACTGCTGTAGACACCATCGGGCGCGCAAACTGTAAGCGGCCCGATTGGTTTGATGAGAACAATGCACCGATTGGCGCATTGGTGTCGGAGAAGAATGCAACATATGCTGTGCATGTGGCAGACCTTAGTGATTTAGGGAAGACGAATCATTTTGGCAAAATTCGACGGCGACTGACACGAGAGCTCCGTCGCATTAAAAATGCATGGTGGACGGAGAAGGCGAAGCAGATGGAATGCTACGCCGAACGCCGCCAACACTCGGAATTCTTTGACTCCTTGAAGGCGGTGTATAGACCAAAGTCGCAGTCACCAAGGACGCTAATAGATGATATTTAAGGCGCTACCTGCAGGCAGACTGAAGACATAATGCAGATCTGGCGAAATCATTTTGATCGTCTGTTAGAGGACGCAGATGCTAACTAAATCGATCGGATAGAGTGTTCAGCATTCCAGCCAGATGATTCGCTTTACTTATGGTCGTGACCTTGCTTCAACCAAGGACAGTTTTATACATTTATAGTTTCAAGGTCAGTGTGCAGGAGAACTTTATAAACTAAGGAAATCGTCTCCTATGTACCTCGCTTTGTCTTCTCGAGAGAGTGTTCATCGTTGACACCTTTCGAAGTCTGTTCTGGGTCGAAGGTCTGGGCTTTGAGGTCGGCATGTTTCGCGATACATAGAGATTTTTCTGACGATGGAATACAATTGTGGATAATTCCCAAAGATGGCACTTTCACTGGAAGAGCTCACCTTGATACTGCAGCAGAAACAGAAGCTAGTTGAGGAATCAAAGGCGCGGCTGATCGAAACGCTATCGCAGAAATGGTACTTTCAGTCATCCCAAAGTGACGGAAAGCAGTCATCCGTTAATGCAATTTCAGTAAGCATCACAGAATTCAGCTATGATCTAGATGCCGGATGCACTTTCGAATCTTGGTTCAGGAGATATGAAGACACATTCCAGACAGAGCTGGCTGATACGGATGATGATTGGAAATCATGATAAGTTTGCGAAAACTTGGGGCCAAGGAACACGAAAGGTTTGTGAATTTTATTCTTCCCAAGAGTGTGAGGGATTTTAAATTTGACGAAATCGTTGGACTTTTGAAAGAGATCTCTGGGGAAGCGTCCTCTATTTTTAAGGTGCAGTATTTCTGTTTTAAACTTGCCAAAAGTGACCGTGATGATTTTGTGTCGTATGCGACCATGGTTAACCATCAGTGTGAGCGTTTCAAGCTTAAGGAAATAACGAAAGACCAATTCAAGTATCTGGTATTTGTTTGTGGTCTTCAATCGCCCCGTGACTCAGAGATTCATACCCGCTTAGTAAGATGGAGCAGGATCCTAGCATTAATCTGAGATGTTATTTCCGAGTGCCACCGTTTGTTGAATTTGAAACACAATACTGCCATGATTGAACGAGAAGCAGTCCCTGGCTCGAGTACCGTGCGTGCGGTAACAAAAACTCCTCAGCGAAGCCCATTAATTACTATAGAAGCTGCACCTTCAACAAACCCCCAACAGCCTGCTGGCAATGTGGTGGTTGGCGTTATGTCCGACCGTGTCCCTACAAAAAGCACCGCTGTCAGAAATGTCACAAACGAGCACACAAAGAGGATCTTTGCCCCGCAAACAATGGAACACTTCCGAAGATCCAGTCCAGCCAGTTTAGAAAAGCCGGATAAAAATCTATGTACAAAATAAACCCTGTTATGACTACGTTCGACACGGACGCAAAACACCGACATATATATGTGACTGTGTATACCAACAACACTTCTGCGCGTCTCCAACTTGATACAACATCTGATATTACTTTATTGTCACCAAGCACATGGAAAATGACCAGTCAACCTCTAAAGCCGACAAATCGTACAGTGCTGAATGCTTCCGGTGGGGTCCTGAAACTCACAGGTGAACTTATGTGTGCTGTGTTTTTCAATATTGTGCTATTCTGCGTTGTGTGTTAGCTTTCTAATCGACCAAATATACTAAACCGGGATCTTGACTGGATAGCGAAAGTTGGGCTTTTGGACGTCCCACTTAATTATATGTGCAATAAGTTGTGTGTTCAGTCTGTGAACAACCCTCCTAGGAATGCTCTGTCAGAGCGTTTGTGTAATAAATTTGCTGAAGTTTTCCGGGATGAGCTTGGTTGCTGCACTAAAATTAAGGCAGTATTGTCCCTCCACCCCCATGCAAAACCTGTCTTCCGACCCAAACGTCCAGTACCGTAGGCGGCGTTACTAAGCGTCGAGCAGGAATTGGAGAGACCGCAACAAGTTGGCATCCTTAAACCTGTGAATTACTCCTCATGGGCTGCTCCTATTGTGATGGTCAAGAAACCAAATGGGGAAGTCCGAATTTGTGCAGACTTCTCCACTGATCTGAATGCTGCTCTGGAAAGTCACTAATATCCGTTGCCTCTGCCATTGCCTCTGCCTAAATGGTGGCAAATGTCTTCCCAAACTGGACTTGTCGGATGCATACCTCCAAGTGGAAGTTTCTGAGGATACGAAAGAGCTGTTGACCTTCAATACTCACCGCGGACATTTTTGATACACTCGCCCTTTGGAGTAAAAACGGCACCTGCCATTCTTCAACAGGTCATCGACACCATGTTACAGAACGTCCCATTTGTTGCGGCATATCTTGACGATATCATGGGCACTGATCCGGAGGATCTAGAGAACCGGATTGAGAACGTGCTTGATCGAATCCAAGATTATGGTTTCCGCCTGAGAAAATAAAAGTGTTTTCTACATGGATTCGGTAAAATACTTGGGACTCATCAAAGATCTACACGGTCGATGACCAGACCCCGCTATTATTGAGGCCATCCAGATAATGACTCCACCAATGATGTGACGACACTACGATCTTTCATGGGATTGGTGAGTCAATACAGTGCATTTTTTCCAGCAATGCATGACATACGGGGTGCAGTGAACGCATTGCTTCTCAAAGATCCCATGTGGTGTTGGAACACGGAATGCAGTCAAGCTTTTGACAGGATCAAAATCATGCTATCATCAGATTTGCTGTTGACTCATTACGATCCGAACCTGGATATTGTTGTTGCTACAGATGCGTCTAATTACAGAGTCGGCGCAGTTGTGTCTCACCGCTTTCCTGACGGAACTGAGAAGGCAACTGCTCACACCGCCCGATCGTTGACGCCCGTGAAACGTAAGTTCAGTCAAATTGATAAAGAGGCATTGGCGATCATCTACGCCATTAAAACATTTCACAAAATGCTTTATGGCCGTCATTCTACTCTGGTCACGGATCACAAGCCCCTACTTGCTATCTTCGGATCCAAAAAAGGCATTCCCGTGTACTCAGCAAATCGCCTTCAGAGGTGGGCTACAATGTTTTTAGGATATGATTTCGTCATCAAGTAGCAATTGACTGGGAACATTGGTCAGGCCGATGATATATCACGCCTCATGGACAAAGATCGACAAGAACCGGAGAACTTTTTAGTGGCAAGCATCACGATCAAACATGAAGTTCGTTGTGTTGTCACAGATGCAATTAAAGCCATCCCAGTAACAGCTTCTCAGATACGTATAGCAACTTCACATGATCCCCTGCTCCAGCAAATGATCCGCTTCCACAGATCGAAATGGCCAAAGAAGATTGAAGACAGTGAACTGAAGCAGTTTAATCAACGTCGCAATTCCCTGTCGATTGTCGACGTTTGTCTACTCTTAGCAGAACGAGTAGTAGTTCCAAAAAAACTCCAGCCGACTTCACAAGCAGTTCCACACCGGACACCCGGGAATAAACCGTATGAAGGCGTTGGCCAGAAGCTACGTGTACTGGCCTCATCTGGATGCTCAAATCGAAGAGCTTACCCGGTCTTGCTCCAAATGCACACTTGCTTCGAAGTCGCTAAGCAGAGCTCCATTGTTGGCCGGATCCTGAGAAACCATGGTTGAGGCTCCATGCCGATTATGCTTGACCTATTAATAGAAACAATTTCCTTGTCCTGGTTGAGCCCTACAGTAAGTGGCCAGAGGTACTGCACATGCCATCGACTACTGCTTCAGCGATCATTAAGTGCACTTCGTCAGGTTTGCAGTCGTTTCATGTATCCGTACACATTAGTGACTGGAAATCATCGGGAATACCTGTATATCTCGAGGTGTGGATGAGAGGGTTGATGTGTTCTCCGAGCTGGGTAATTTTGTTGCAGACGTTTCATTGCCAAGCTAGGCAACATCCTCAGTGCGGCTATTAGGGTCCTGGATCTGGCAGTGGCTTACGAAGCTCTGCGAATCGGACTCTAATAGCCACACTGAGGATGTTGCCTAGCTTGGCAATGAAACGTCTGCAACAAAATTACCCAGCTCGGAGAAAACATCAACCCTCTCACATTAGTGACTGACAACGCAACTCAGTTCAATTCAGCGATTTTTGAGGACATCTGCAACAAAAAGGGCATAACTCATATGAGGTCAACTCCATACCTTCAGCAACCAGTACTACATTTCGTTTGGTTTTCAGTCGCTTTGGGTATCCAGACACATTAATGACTAAGGACGTAACTCAGTTCACTTCAGCGACTTTCGAGGTCTTCTGAAACGAAAACCACATAGCCCACATGAAGTCACCTCCATAGCATCCACGGTCGAACGGCCTAGCAGAGCGCTTCGTGGACACCTTCAAGAGAGCATTACTAAAAGCGAAGGGGAGGGACCGAAGGCCGAGGTCCTTGAGACTTTTTTCTTTGTCTACAGGATAACTCCAAATGCACAGTTGCCTTAAAGTAAATCTCCGGCTGAAGCGCTGATGCAACGGAAACTGCGATCCAGCATTGATTTGCTTAAACCACCTGACAGGAACGGTCTGAACCAAAACTGCGAAAGGGAACAGCAGTTTAACAGGAGGCACGGTGCTCAGAACCGAGTTTTCTTCAAAAGGCAATCTGTGCTGGCAAAGGACTACCGCAGCAACCAGGTTACTTGTACTCCAGGACGTATCGTTCGCCGAACTGGAGATGTCACGTATGACGTTGCTGTTAATTCCGACGTTTGGGTCCGACACGCCAATCAGTTACAATCCCGTTCCTTTCTGGATGCATCACCAACACGCAGTATGTTACCGTTGGGCTTGGTCCTTGACACATTCCGTATCAGCCAAGAAGACTCCAAACCCGAAAAGCAAACTTCAGTTTCAACAACTTTACCGGAGTTAGCACCAAGAAGATGGACGGATAGACGCCGGAAGCTAGTGATTCCGATGCAAGTGAACCCCAAGCTAAAATCTTATGCGATTCATTCAAAAGGGGGAAATGTTAGGGGACGCAGACCTTAATGAAATCGATCGGACAGATCGTTCAACATGCCTGCTAGAAGATGATTCGCTTGTCTCATGGTCGTGACCTTGCTCCAACCAATGACAGGTTTACATATTTATAGTTTCAAGATCATTGTGTAGGAGGATCTTAAAAATTAATGAAATGGTCTCTATGTACCTCGTTTGCTTTTTCGCAAGAGAGTGTTCCTTGTTGACGTCTTTCGACATCTGTCCGGGGTCGAAGGTTTGGTCATTGAGGTCGGCACGGTCCTCGTGGTCGTGCTAGGCTCGAAGAGTGGTTCCATGCACTCAGTGTGGAGCGGACTACGGTCTATTCACCGTCGTGTGTGCGCCTGATTCCCAAAATAC
The DNA here is from genome assembly GCA_944474145.2 of Dicrocoelium dendriticum. NCBI lineage: Eukaryota > Metazoa > Platyhelminthes > Trematoda > Plagiorchiida > Dicrocoeliidae > Dicrocoelium > Dicrocoelium dendriticum. Next base: position 63,145,782 of record OX104066.1, read on the forward strand.
AGTGTGTTTGCCTGGGAAGGAGTGTGCGCCAGCTCCCTTGAAGGAACCTGGCTCCCATCCGCATGCCTCTCGATCTTATTCCTTCGGGTTAACACTGGATATGGAGTTTGTGGATGGAGCTGTGGGTGGTGCAGCGCAAGCCACCCATGGTCCCTCTGTAGGCACATGCATCTTGTGGCTGTCCCTGTGGAGGTCACAATGACAGGCAAATCAGGAACCGGATGCTGCCAACCATATATATACGTGTAAAGTGGATGATTTTCGCAGCAAGCTAGAGAAGGATGGTCAGAAAACCAGTCATCGCCAACACACAGCAGAACATGTCTTCTGGGTACGTTTCCTTAACAAGGCGCAACGGCGTTGATGGTGCTGTGGAGGTCAAGACAAGCAAAAGTCTGACAGTTAGCCATAAAGGAAGTCGATCAGCTAGTCAGGCCTTCCAAAGAGAAATACATTTTGGTAATTTTCCAAGTGTCTCGTGATAGTGCACCGGATAATTGTTAGGCATTAGTTACTCACACTATTGTAACACGAATCCGCTAGGGGCGTTTTTGCGGCAGTCAGACCAGTTGACCGCACCTGGCGTGGTATTGGTTGTGCCACTTGAAACTCCCCATTATGATGACAGCCAAATGAAACCGCTTTGCTTTGAGGGTATGAAATCTTTGAGAGGCAACTTTCACACCACAGGGACCTGAATAAAAGGCCTAGTTCAAAAACATGTTGAACATATATATATATATGTTGAACATTATATATAGAGCTATTATATTCCCAAATTAACTGTAGTTCAGTGAATCTCACAGCGTGGCAGGGTCATGTTTACAGAAATAGAATCATGTGATAGGAGCGAGATATGCTTACGCACACATCCATATTTGCCGACTTTCGTTTTGTTGTGCGCATTCCGTGCCGCTTGTCTTAACGTGTAATTTCGTCCGCGCTATCGGTTGTTTATTGTCGTGGTTTCTGGTGCCGGATCACAGAGTCACTCTGACGCTAGCACCATCAATTTCCTTTGCGTGTGTGCATCTGATTTGTTCTTTGTTTGTTTGGTCTTTATTGGCTTTATCAGGTAACACGATTTCCGTATTTTGTATGGTTGTTACAGTTACGTGTCATGCTACCTAAACAATGTCGGTTACCCAAGAAAAGTACCTTGAATCCTCTTCTTTTTCGTTCGTGTTCTCACTATTGTTAGCGAGTGAAAGCAATCGCGAGTACAACACAACACGTTTACCGGAAGGATATGGTGGTAACTGTCATACAAAACTATTTGTCCAAAGTATGAACATAGTTTCTCGTGCGTTCGGGAAATGGACCAACTCTTTTGAAAATGGCAATAATATTAACGAAGTGATGTTTAGAGAAGAGTAGTAGGGGGAGTTGAATGGTGTGGGTAGAATTTCGTCACATCTAGACTCACTCAGACAGCCGTCACCATCCCGGAAAAGCACTGTACGCGCGTTTCATCCTTTCGGGAATCATCAGCAGTGCGCATTCCATCGGACCCCTGGTAGGGCTCGAACCCGCGATGTTTACTGATCGCGCAAAGCTGCCAACATTATACCGCAGACGTGCTCAGGCATGAATCCCCAGTACTGACTGTTATCTCTTCGTGGGGATAGCATGTCGATGATATGCATAATATCGATGACTTCTTCGGTTGCTATGGTGAAGAGCAGCCATATGAGAAGCGTAAACGTTTTATCCTATGGATCGCACATGGTGCATCGCGTGATGTGCACCCCACAGTCACTGACAACAGCATCGGGAGGACGATTAAATGCAGCTTATCGGTTGGCCAACAGTCAGTTGCTAATCTGGATTCTGTCGGTGCATTTTGCGCACCGCGCATTTTGCGGAATGCGAACTTTTATCCTGCAACAACGAAACGCAGTCATTCTACTGATAATCGGATCTCGATAACCACTGTTTTCCCCGACTCCACCCAAGTGACGCGGAAGCAATGTGCACGCTAGTTATCTCTTGAATTAAACAGTGCAATGGAGGCAACCGGAAATAGTATTTATACGCTCTCCGTGCACGACACTCAGTTTGACCTCAACTATCACAACAAAGTGGTTCCACGGTTATTAGCAAGTTCATTGTTCCTTTAAGTTAGTGTATAGTGTGTTCGTGTTTCAAACAAACGGGAACAAGTGTCATGAGATCAGTTAGCCTTAAAACAGTATCTTGAGCGATGAGGTAGAGTACAAACACCGAAGTATCTACTGTTAAAACAAAACTTCACATCTTCCCCTCGTTTCTCGTGGCTCGTTGGGTGGAATTGGGACAGAAATCGAAATGTACTTGGACAGTGATATGTGGAGCTTACCTGTTGCTTGTTCAGGGAACTAGACAGAAGGCGTGTCACGTTTGGCCAATCGGCAAATGAAATCAGATCTTGTCGTATCTCGGTTTTGGGTGATTCCGACTCCGAATGGGTACCTATGGAGACAAGAGGAGTTGAGGAAACCGCTTTGGGCGACTGGGATCTGTTCCATTCATTCACTCCCGCGGCCAGGCTCGTCTGGACTCCAGTGTCCTCGACACGGGGCAGCGGTAGCTAAAGGAGAACGGGGTGCAAGAAACGTCCTAGAAAGATGCTGATATGCGCCGGAAGCTTGTACCTTGAGTTCGCGTCCATCAGGACGCGCACCGCATCAAGACTAGTGGAATAAGTCTGAGCAACAGAGCTTGTCCATATGAGCATTAGACTAAAGGCACGCCCAACGCCGCCCAATGTATGCAATCCTCACTACTGGTGAGAGTAGCAGGGGGATGGGGGTAACAATGAGTCACCGAAACGTTGCATCCGAGTGCAACAACTATCAATGAAGATAATCCGTCTGTTGTGTCAAACGAAGTAAATTTCTAACTTAACCGCTGCGACCGCCCATGTAGATAAAATGAGGGCAAGTTGTTGCTACCTGCGTTGTGAAAAAAGTCGCAATACTGCATGCACATGAGTGACGAAGCAGGGAGAAGAATTCGTCAAGGGTGAAACGAGAGGAATAGGACAAATACGGAGGCACAACACTAATTCATACGTATTTGTAGAGATGAGAGTTTCCTGAATGGAACCAGTTCAGAACAAGTAACTTGTTCGAAATTGTAACAATGAAACCAAATAGTGCGTGTAACCTACCGAGGAATCCATCAAGTGAAGTGCAGACATTGAGCCTTCGAAGAAGAAAGTAAAAAAGAAACACGAGTACGAAGGGAGCAGTGTATGCATATGTGTGATAAGTTACTAACAGGACGGAACTGGTTGTATTCAAACTAGTACTAGCTCCTCTTCCAGTAAACGACATCAAGGATAGATGGGAAAACCACACTTCCCTTGTGTACACATCAGACAAGTAAACCGTACACGTTCTGAACCGGTAGTGCCGTAACGGAACTTTCCGCGGCTCTCCGATAGGTTTTCGATGCCGTTATGCCGCGATAATAATACCAAGATTATTAACAACGGCCTGATAGGCAGATCCCCTGCGTCAGCCAGAAGGTAACACGTTCTGACAATATTCCGAAGTAAGCCAACAGACAGCAACTTGTTCGGGTCAAATAGAGTTACAAAGTTATGCGAAGAATGGTTTCAGATGGATGATATTTTTGGGTTCAAATAACAAAAATTCTCCGAAGAAATGGTCAGTTAACCAGATGGAGCCAATGATTGAACGTGCGCAGCCCCTCGTCGAGTTAAAGTACAGGTGTAAAATGAAGGCAGCTGCATGAAAATGTGAAAAAATATGGGAATGCTGATAGGCGCGCAATCTGTCCGAAAAAGATTCACCCTAAAAGATTAGCTATGCAGTGACAGCTGTCTTATCTCAAAACCTAACGTAGTTAACAGAGTTTGCGTAATTCCATAACAGGCTATCGAAACGTTGCAGATAGACGCACACAAATGTAAATTAGATTGATGGCGAGGAACTGACAGTCGCACAGTAGTGCGCTAACGCGGTTTGATTTACAACCTTCGGCACAGTAACAGTTGTAATGAGAGAAGACATCATGCACAGGGGGTGCATGTTACCAAGGTAGTTGGATCAATGAGCGGAAACAGCAAACGGCATGGCATGTCCGATGAATAAGTAGCTCTCTTGGCATTAGATTCCAATTACCAAGCGTTCAAAATGACATTTTAACTGGCTGGTGGCAACAAGCAGAGCGTACTCTCAATTTAGCTAGGACAGAGAAACTGCAAAATACTGGGTACTCACTTGGTGGAGATCGTGCAAATGCGGGAGCCGCAACCGTGCGCCGAAGTTTACATAGAAGGCCATCTTGCCGGTGGTGATAATGGTCGATCAACTGTGAACGGACAAGACACAAGCAGATCGAGAACGGGTTCCAAGGAGGCCGAACACAAGTGCAAATTTATTGGGTTAAAATATTCATCCGATTCAGAACCGCCGGGACACCAAAATGTTTTGCTAGTATTTATTCGTAAAGGAGATATAGAGCGACAGATTCTTTTAGCACGAAAACAGATTGTACAAGGCACAGTTTCAATTGGTGCATGACCAGACAGCCGACTTAGATGTGCATTAAACGTCGGAGTGCAAACAAAACACATTCTCGACAACCGCTAGAGGAGCTAACCCCCTAAGTAGTACTTAACTCTTTTGAATGACTAGCCAAATCTTTGCACATTTACGGATAAGTTGAAGAAGACTGATAGAGTACATCGAGCGAAAGCGCATCCTTCAGAAGGGAGTGCGACACAGGGGGCGGGAACTGTTTAGATACACAGGGTAGCGGGGGATGCATCGGGAATCCGAACTGGTGGGTAGCCCCGGATCATATGCGACAAGTTCGTGTAGCATGTATTCCAAGATAGTTACAGATAGCCACTTCTCAGATCAACCAGTCTATTGGTTACCGCAACTGAAGTGGAAGAGGCAGATGCATCGAACTGTAACCTGGGATTACACTTTGTTCATGTTGGGTTATACAGCACGTTGGGTTTATACAGCAACCTCCCGGCTTGAGATAATAACGTTAGCTGGGCTTCGTAGTGACGCTGCGCTATAGTTTGGTGGACACGGTATCGAACTACAGTGCACTGACTAATTTTTTTTAGAAAAATCGTCCAACTACTAGCTAACCGAGGTACCCACTTTTCCGTAGTGTTGGAGCGATGTGCTTCATCTAATTTCGGTTGCTTCCTGAGGGCAAAGTTAGCGATCTCGAGGCAGAAACAATTAAATTTGACATATTATCCTATGTATACCTGCTTTTGTTCACAGACCAAACGAGTGAAACATCTGGATACCCACAGAAATGAACACTGAGGAAATGAGTCCCAATGGTCCGTTTTCAATCGAGATTTCGAGCACGGAGTGGAACTCTTTCAGGACATCTGATGAATGTGTCGCATTTTGAACAGTATAAACAACGGTGAATGCGTCCTTCATACACCGATTGACTTTGAAGTCAAAAGAGATTTTTTGAAGTTGTCCAAATTACTTCGACAGATTTAAGGCATCTTTGCAATCTTGAATGCAAAAGTGACATTTGTTGTGACAACCAATGTCCTCCGGGACTCGGTAACTAATGGCTAGCTGTCTCACCTGCTATCCAAAAGACCTGCTATGTCAACCTGTTGAGGTAGAGTGAATTCGTGGAGTGCAGTGTTTTTGGACAATCAATACGTAAAATCCATCTGAACCACCAGTTACGGTCCCAGTGATCGAATTGACCGAGGTCCACTTCAATGCGAAACACGGTCCATGAACATAGCTTTTCGGCAAATTCATGCACGGCCAAAGGCCAGAGTATTACACAAATTCGCCTAGATTGGACAAATATCCTGGCGTAATACTGAAACAGTAAACATTTTAAAAGCAAAAAAGAATTGATCGGGGCCACTTGTGAATGTGTGAGTGTGCGTTGTCAGTTCTGTGACATTGCGTCCCTCGCATAGTGGACAAACTAAAGTCAAATATCTCGAGTTCGGTGAGCCCCAGTGTCGAAATGTGCTTGGCGGTGAGTGGGAATATATGACCCCGGTTGTTGATGATCATCGGATGATGAACGATATTTAGTACGGTAGAAAATCCCGAGCGTTCAAAGGGGGCTATGCCTTCCGCATGAGCTCCTACACCGTATTAGTCAATTTTTAATTGGTAACTAGGAGTCATTTTGTAAGTGTCGCATACTGTCACGTCAATTACGTGTTCTGTGGAGTTTCGGTGGCAATCAAATTCGGCTTGATGTACGTTGATGCCGGCGAGATGCGGGGCTCCGGGATGATTTGGGCCCCGTTGCGACAAAAGGTGTTGGTTAGTTGCTTCACGATATCGTTGTGCCTGTTACAGCGAGCATCGAGCGTTACTGCACAAGATTGCAGGGCGTGAGAAAGTGTTGTGTTTTGTGCGAATGCGCCCCGGCAGTGAAGACCGGTTGGGTTTGAGTGTTATCGTCCCCTGGAGCATCGGGATTCCGTCGACAGCACACCTGTTCGAAGTTGGGTTTTTCTGAGGTAGAGTCGGGAGAATATTCTCTTGGGGTTTCTTATCCAGTTGTGCGAGGATAGCCTCGTAATTACCCCCGAAGCAAGGATCAGTCCACAGATTGCAGCAGTGAGCTCTCCCATGCTTCCTACGCGTAACTTTTGTCAAAGACGACTTGATTCCCAGTGGTCACGGGTTTCGTGGCAGTGCATTGGATGACAGCCACTGACGGTTCTTGTATTCCCCGGTTGGTAATCAGGTGAAGGAGTGAAAGCTTTCTAAGTGGTCCTACCGAAGCAATGGGATCATAATACAAAGGCACGAAACTCCTAGGCCATAATCCTCCATTGATGCGTGAAAGAAAGCAACGCTGGTGTCCTTGGGGAGTCGTAGGCATTTTCTTATACTTACCCGGACCAGCTTGTTCATCGATTTGAGGGTCGGCCGGTGCACCTCGCCAAAGAGGGGTAATGTGCATGACGCGGTGCGCATGCAGGCGGAAGCAGCAAAACAAAAGAATAGAGAAAAAGAAGGCAAAGAATGAGTAAGAGCACCGAAGCCATAAATGCAAGCAAACAGACTAGGCATGGCAGAGTAAAGGGCTGGAGACAGCTGAGGACTAAGACGAATAAATATGGTAAAGGAAAAAACCCAAGTCAACGATCTCTCCGTTAAAATGAAGTTAAGGGTCAGAATATCGTAATATTGTAGTAACATTATCAAACAAAGAAGCTAGGACTTGACAAGGAAAACGGGCGAAATTGTTGTCAAAGCTGCTGTATCAAGAAGGCAACAGAAAAAAGCAGGACGTGTATCCATACTCAGTCAACGGGTAACAGACGCAACATACGGAATACTCAATTTTATTCGTCGGGGTTTTACACAACCAATGAGAAGAGAGTTGCTGTATTTTCGCCAGCCGCTCGACCATGCCATTGACTGCAGGATTGCAAGGTGCGGTTCTGGTATGTTTTATCTTATGGCACTGGGGGGAGGGGGAATTGCAAAGGTGTGACTGTAAAATTGTGGTCCACTGTACGTGATTATTTCTTCCGGTAGTCGGAAACGACTGAACAAGTATTTAAACCAGCGTAACACAACGGAAGTAGCCACTTGGCCGCACATGCGGACTTCAGGCCACTTACTGTAAAACATGTAGCAACAAGTAGGGTTCTCTTATTGGAAGAAGTGGTGGGAAAAGGACCCATACTATCAATGACGACCTTAGCCTACAGTTTCATCGAGTAAGTAATAGACTGTATTGGGGCTTCAACTGGCATGTAAGTTTTGTCCGCTAGGCAGCAAGCGTTACAGTTCATCACAAATGTATCGACGCTAGATGCCACTCGTGCCCACTAAAAGTAGTGTTTCGCTCGGTTTTTGGTCTGAACAATACCCGGGTGACCCTAATGTGTACAAGCAATTATTTTGTTTACCAAATGACATTAGATAACCAACCATCACTGATAGTTCATCTGTCCAGGACATATTCTATCACGAAATGAACGCGCTACTACGCAGTGCTACTAGTTCAGATATTATAGTACTTGCAGGGGATATGAACGCACAAGTAGGGCGTCTGAGCTCCACAGAAGCTCAGCTGGGTGGAAATCATGGGCTTAACTCCGAACAGACTGAAAACGTCGGACGTCTGCTACAACTGTATGCGGAGCACCAGTTGTTTCTTATTAGCACTGCTTTTAGACACAGTGGGTGCCGAAGTGCCACTTGACGTCCTCCTGTAGCTGGCCAGCGATGGACCCAAATTGACCACATAGCCATAAGTTATAGATGACGTGGTTCCATCGTGGACTGCCGCTCGTACTGGAGTACCTGTGTCGACTCTGATCATGCCTTGGTATGTTGTCGTTTCTTCATGAACTTTAGCGGGACGAATACCAAGCATCTCCTCCGATCGGCAACTGAGAAATTGCTTTAGCCCTCGGTCAGGCAAGCCTATCAAGAAGCACTGCATACTGAACTTCCGCTGTCTTGTCCTAATGACACTGAACTTCAGTGGAATAGGATCTCGGCCGCTCTGCACGACGCAGGAGCATCTGCTTGTGGCACTATCAGTCGTCACCGCACCAGTCACTGGATATCTGAGAGGTCGGTGAACCTGTTGGAAGTTAGAAGACACCTCCCGGCTGGTTCTGAACATAATGTGACCAGACGGGCTATTAGGCGTGAACTAAAGCGGAGCCTACGTGCTGACAAGGAAGCCTGGTGGACCAGTCGGGCTCACGAAATGGAGGAGGCAGGAGCAGTAGGCAATTACCGCAAGCTCTTCCAGCTAATCCGCACCACTGATCCCAGAAAACCAGGCGTCAGTGAGACAATCAGGGACAGCGCGGGTGCGCTGATACACAATCAGGAGCGCCGTATGGCTCGTTGGGCTGAACACTTTGAAGATAAGTTCAGCTGGCCCCCTGCTCCCGGGCCTCTTCTTACTCAGGTGATACAGAAGGAGCGATGGACGGTTAGTTTAGAGCCTCCGTTGGAGGCCGAGGTCCGAAACGCGATCACAGCCCTCAATCGTTTTCGTGCCGCTGGCGCGGATTCCCTCCCACCTGCACTATTTAAGAATGAAGGTGAGGTCCTCTGCAAAGCACTGACCTCCTTATTCGAAGGTATCTGAAAAGAAGTGTCCCGGCTAATTAGAGCGAATCGATTATAGTGGCAATATACAAGAAGGGCAGTCGCACAGACTGTTCTAATCACAGGGCTATTAGAATACTGCCAGTTGTGACAAAATTATTGGCCTCGATTTTCGTTCGTCGCCTCACTGCGGAACGGGAATCTCGGATTAGGGAAGAGCAGGCTGTTTTCCGCCCAGGACGTGGCTGTATAGACCATATATTCACTTTGCGACAGGTGCTAGAGCAGCGCCACGCATACCGCAGACCGACAATGACGTCAGCTCACGCATTGCAAAAGCCAGAGCTACCTTCATGAACTTGCGGCATCTTTGGCGACAGAAGGGAGTTTCCCTCCGTCTGAAAGGCCGGGTATACAAGACCACAGTGAGGGCCGTTCTGTTGTATTGGTAGTGAGACTTGGCCCCTTCGGTCTGAAGATCTGAGGCGCCTTCAAGTCTTTGATCATCGTTGTCTGTGAAGCATTGCTGGAGTCGGATGGCACCAGCGTGTCCGCACCGATGATGTTCGTAGGCGAGTACTAGGTGGTGATAATCATGATAGCTCCCTAGAACAACAGATAGCACTGAATAAGTTGTGTTGTCTTGGGCACCTGCTACGTATACCTGGTCACTGCTTACCTAGGAGGGCCTTGTTTAATCTGCCAGGTGTAGGGTGGCGCAACGCTCGCAGTGAACAGAAGTTGACTTGGCGGCAGGAAATGAAGTCACTGACAACCCAGCTGGGTGCCGTTGGTCCGTCTCGTCTTCCGGGCTGGAGTCTAGATGACTCACCTTGTGCTTGGCTCGAGACTTTACAGGACATGGCTCTCAACCGACACCAGTGACACGTCTGCTGCCATCTCCTAGTGGGATTGCCTGTTTAAAGTGTGTTTGGTGCTGAGTTATCTGTGGGGTAATGGCTGATTAAGAGGCGGGGCAGTGAAAGCCGCAAGGAAGCTGTCTCACCAATGCCGCCTTATCTTTGCACGATGGCCAGCTGTTTGTGACGGTATGTTGTCTACACAAGGTGTGGGCGCCTTGACATTGAAAGTTTGCTTAGGGCATTAAGATTTTCAGGTAAGTCCCCCTTCTCTCCCTCTTCGTATTGTTTATTTCAGAGGTCCTCATGGTTGTATGGCAGCGAAGCATCAGTTCAAATGACTGATGTACAGCTGTTGTTGATGTTGACAGTTCATCTCGAATTGCATAATATGCAATGAACTCACCGGGGATTTTGTTGTTTTGCGACCAACCCAGTTGCACATACTCACTGAGGTGATGTAGTAACGAGTCGCTGGCAATTTTCATTCGTAATTCCTCGATAGTCAACGCCGTTAGGTCGAAGTCAAGGCTGGAAACTAAGACTGCCTCTCTGAGTCTCTCCTTGTCATCTTCCAGTCATGCGGGTAAGCGTGGTAATCCACCTGCAGCTTTATTTTGCAAACCCGGCCGAAACACAATTCGAAAATCGATCGGCATTGGACGCGATCCTTTAGATCAATTGCTGAGGAGGAATGTAACGGCGGAATGATCAGTTCGTAGAGTGAAACGATGACCAGGTAGGAAAAGATGACATTTTTCACAAGCCCACACACAAGCAAGAGCTTCTTTCTGCCCAACTGAATAATGATGCTCAGAATCTGAGTTTCTGGAGTGCGTAGGCAATAACGTATTCTTCTCAGTTTTGGAGCTGTGACAGAACAGCATTGAGGCCAACATCAGACGCATCAGTCGACACAAAAGTGCGGCATGATTCCTCAAAAATAGCAACCAAAAGAGCAGATGCAACCCTTCTTTTCAATTCATCGAAAGCGTTTTGCTATTCGCTTCCCCAAGTAAACAACACTCTTTTCTTTGTTAGTTGTCGCAATGGATCTACTAGAATCGCAAAATTTTGCAAATAAGGCAGATTGTAGGAACACATACCAAAAAAAGACTTCAGTTCTCTCAGCTTGTTGGGTGTTGGCACTTCTGTGATGGCCCGGATGTTTTCGTTGCTTGGGCGAATGCCGCCACACAATATGTAGTGTCCCAGAAATTTAATCTCGGGGCATTGAATTGACATTTTTGTATTCAGACGTAAATCGAGATCACTGAGACGTCGAAGGACTATGTAACCTTGCATCATGCTCTTCTTGTGAGCGGACGAAAACATGTATATCATCCATGTATGCAACCTGCCAAGGCGTGAGACATGAACTTTCGCCAGGCAGCGGGCGCAGAATTCAAACCCATTGGCAACACTTTGTACTGAAATAAGCCATCGGGAGCAAGGAAGGCAGTGAGATGCTTCGAGTCGTTAGCCAACGGCATATGGAAGAATGTACTTTTCTAAGCTAGCCTGGAAAAAGGGTTGCACAAATTAGACGTACAGTAAGTTCCTCGTTAGATGACAAGACGAATCGCTCGATGACGATCTGCTTATTTAATCCGTACATATCCTGGCAGTGCCATATTTTTTCAGGACACTTACTATTAGATGCGCCCACTTAGAGTAGTCGATGGGTTAAATCAAATCAGGTGCTAGCATCTTTTGCAGGGTCGCTGAGACAGCTTGACGTTTTGCTAGCGGAACAGGCTGAAATTGACCCATGGCAACGGGTTTTGCGTCCCGCTTCAGCTGAATGTGATATACACCACATGGAATACGTCTGATGGACTGCTAAAAATGCTTAGGATAACGTTCCTGTCAGTATGTCAAGTTGAAGGAAGAGACAAGCATGCGGTCGGAAGTGGGTACTACTTGCAAAACCGCAATGACGTTTCTTCCAAGTAAGGGTCGTCTATAGTCTAAAGAAATGTATAGTGCAACATTCGCAGCTACCAAATGCATCTGTAAAGGACTGGCTAGCAGCACAACCTCCACGTGGTGCCAGCTGGGTGGTTCGGGTTAAACGCGTTTCAGCGAATTGTTCGGCGGTACTATTCCAGGACGTGGTGGGTTTTCGCCTGACCGGTGTTCTCCCTATAGAAAGCCACAAAGGTCCGTTTAAAAACGCTGCGATGTGACGGATGTGACTCACCACTAAATAAAGTCACTGCTTCTTCCCATTCCGCACGATCCCCACTTCACAAACGTCATCCAACTCGAAGAGTTCCATTGATCCCTTCATAGGATGACGAACACAACAAACAAACTCAGGAATTCAGTCGCACTTCAGAAGTTCACCTACAAGACCCACTAACACACACGTACATATATGCAGACACACAAATCTAGTATGTTACTGAATAAGATGCCATATTTTATACAATAACCCACCATAATAAAGTCACAGCCTACAAATTTCCCCACTACGCAACATCCACATGGACGTGAACAATTGCCACGTCATCCAGTTCGAAGAGTAGCTTTGATTCTTTCATACGATAGCGAACATAGCGAAAAAAAATCACGAATTCTGAGTCACGTTAACAAACTCATCCACAATGTCCACTTACACATACATGGTTGGCGGCATCCGGTTTCGGATTTGCCTGTCACTGTGGTCAGCTACAGGACGCCTACGCCTACAGATAGACCCTGATTGGCTTGCGTTGCACCACCCACAGCTCCAACCACATACACTATATCCAGTGTAAACCCTAAGGAATAAGATCGGGAGGCATGCGGATGGGAGCCAGGCTTCATCAACGGAGCCGGCCCACACTCCATCACAGACAAACACAAGCACGCTGTATTTGGGGAATCAAGCGCACACAAAGCGGTGGATGGGTCATAGTCCGCTCCACGCTGAGTGCATGGAACCACTCTCCGAGCCTAGCACGACCACAAGGACCGTGCACCTTGTCCCCTCCAACAACGACCAACTGCCTCCTGAAGCCAGTATGGACGAGGTAGTGGGTAATAGACAGGTAGGCACCTTGGCAACATGGACATCAAGCGCAGCCACACCGGGGATATCAAGCAACAGCCAATAACTTGAAATGATATTATCAAATAAAATATATCTGTTAAAGAATACGGCTATGCCGACATAACTCTTCGATAAATTAGCATATAAATTAATTTAGTTAGCAATGAATCCGCGATAAGTACAAAATGTCCATAAGTTACTCAAAAAATACTACAAACACAACAAAATTAACGAAGATATTCACAATTAGCGTAAGCAATGTGTGCAAGTTAATAGGAGATTATTCAGGTAGGCAGAACAAACCAAATAAAGTAGAAGGAAATTTATCCAGCTTAAAAAGACTTAGTTTAAGTGTAAGCTGGATTAGCCCAAATGCGGTGAAGAAGCATCAAGAATGCAACATCAGCCTCAGCATGGGGCACACTTGCACATACACCAATATTTATACATACACATATAGATCCAGTATATTAATAATTAACTTGCTATGTTCTTATACAATTACCAACCATGCCTGTATGTATTTATCATGATCATGCCTGCGCAGGCGTGCCCCACACTGCAGGGAATGAAACATTTACTCATTTACTATGGTTAAGACGTTTCCACTGTAACTTCAAAATGAAGGCGAAGTGTGCTGCTTATTATGCTGGAATAGGTAGCGTTCGTAAAATTGGAAAGGTACAATAATAACTGCAGAAGCAAAACCTGGTTTTATTTCAAGTGAAACAGCGCCTTTGATAGTAAGGAATGACACAGTACGAATATCAGCGTAGGGAAACTTTAGTTCAATAACGGATATTGTTCGACATTTTGTAGTGTTAACATTAGCGGTAATGGAATAAATGTTTTCATGAGATGGATCAGCAACATGGCCTTCAGATGTAGCTCCATTGTTGATAAGTGCGATGGCACGCGACCGAGAACATCGCGCGTAGTGCCCAATTTAACCGCAGTTTTTGCTGCTTGCAGGATAAGTGGCAAAATTAGCTTTATGAGAAGCACTTCCACAGCGATAACAAGATGGCTCGTCGGCTGTTAGTTCTCGGGAGGATTGCACTTTTGCCACCTCAGCTGAATTGGTCGAACGGAACACTTTCGATTGCAGTGAAATTTCAGTTTCCATGCTGGCTAACTCGCAAGCTCAATCCCACGTTAATGTGCACGTCGCTTCCTTCAACAGCGACTCACGTATACGATTGTTAGCGATTCCAGAAATTAGTTTCTGAGCCAGCATACAGCGTTCGATCTTTTTCTGGGGAATGGACGAATAATCACAAGGTCGTACTGCGCGACTTAACCGGGTAATGAAATCGTTCAAGGGTTCACCTGTTTCCTGATGCATACTGGAGAAAATGTATCTTGCAGTAAACACACTCATTTGGTAACTCCATGTGCGATCGAGAGCACTGAAAGCTTCATTAATGGATTTACATCATTGAAGGCCCAAAGCATCAAACTGTTGCCGCCTCTCATCTCCGAGTAAATGTAAAAACAGCTTCAATTTGTGTTCTTCAATAAGAGCAGTATGGAAATGGCTGGTGGTTTTAGAAGGGCATTTTCCAACGAGGCCATGCATCTGATGTTGGTCTGATACCACAATCAGCTCAAAATGGAGGTGGTGGCTGAATGGAAAGGTTCACGTTTGTACGTGCAGCGCCAAATGTTGTATCAATAAGGCAACAGAAAAAAGCAGAACGTGTATCCGTACTCAGTTAACGGGTAAATGACGCAACATAGAGAATAATCAATTTTATTCGTCCGGGTTTTACACAACCAATGAGAAGAGAGTTGATGTGTTTTCGCCAGCCAATGAAACATGAGTAGTGACATGGCGATGAATCGGCCACAACAAGAGGCCAAAAAATAAGTTAATAATAAGTTCTACAACTATCAATCAACCAGCAAAACTGGCAGATGTTAACCGAACATCCCGAAATATTGCCGAATTCAGGGCAAGGCAGCTTAGAATGAGGAAAATACTACAAATATGTCCATAAGGTCCAAAACATTGCGCCGAGTACGAGCATTTAATGGCTATTCGATCCAGTATCGAAATCTGTTAGCTAGTGTTTAAGTGGATATCTTGACACTGATATACCGGCCAAAATAATGGGGAATAACGATAAAAATACGAAGGAAACGGTACTAAGTTTGCAGTCACTGCCCGTATTAAGAAACCAATCACATCATTAGGAAGAGAGCTAAAAAACTCAACACAAATGGTATAAAAAGTGAAACACGGTCCTACCTATACGGAAACGCAATCTAGGCACAGCTACCGTTTACTTGTTAGTAGTATAACGTTATTTCACTTCTGAGATCGCGTGTTGCAATCCATTCACACAACGAGTGCATCAAAACGACCCTCTAATCAGTCATTAAACGTCGTGACCCGGTAGCCAAAGGGGCAGAGACAAAAATCACATCGAAAATGTATGCGAAATTTCTCTGTCCAGAATCGCAAAACACTCAAAAGAACCACCTTCCAAGATGCTACTCCGAAATGAAGCTACAAGGTAGGGAGGAACAGTTGAACTACGTCGCTAAGAAAACTAGTCCACTATAATGCCGTTTAAACGGAGCCCAGTGATAGAAAATTAACGTGTTTTAAATAATCTATGGTAAAGCGTCATTAAAATGCCAAACCAGTGTTACTGCATCAAATAAATAGATAAATCCAACCTAGGTAGGCCAGATTCTAAGGTCAGCCCCTTCGCTGTACTAAAGGCAACAGGTATATTTAGCCGGATTATGAGAAGGCTATCTACAATGATCTCGGAATAAATCCCGTGCAACCTTTCCGCACACCACTCGCAGATTCACTGCGAACTTTGGGCTAAAGAACATGGTGCAGTCTCAAACCAGGTTAGATGGAACACTTGACATGGTATTCGTTGACAACCTGAAGGTGTTTTCTGCTTGTAATCTGGCGCCGCTTGGGAGCTCTGATCATGCCATCGTAAAGTTATCTCTCGTTATCTATAGCAATATGAAGCATAAAGATCTCCCCCGTTTCAAAGATCGAAATTTCAGGCGGAGACAATGCCCGTGCACTCAGTGACGGCATGGAACCATTGCATGTATCCAATTTTAGTTTAGTTTACGATGCGGATGCACCGAACTATGGTGACCAGTTAACTAGTTTCTTAAACTTCTGTTTTGACAACTGTTGTACAATTGAAACAAATTTTATCCGTACCAGTAGGTTCTTATCTCGACGAGTCAAACGATTGTGTAGACTTAAAGAAAAGGTTTTTAAACGCAAAGACGTTACACCAGTAAACTCTCTATCAATTGATATAAAAAATCAAATGGCGTCGCCTCAACCATGTCTACGTTTAAGCCATACTTGGAAACAATAATTATGGTAAAATATGGAAAATGTCGAAACAGCTAAGCGGAGACACCCGCTATGTCAAGCATTCAACTCCGGATATGGAAAAACTTTAAGTTTCCTTTTATGGCCCAGATAGTACTTTATCTTTTGATATATCCTCTGCTAAGTTATAACCAGCCTCAGATAACGTTCCTTCTGTGAACAGCCTATATATATATATATATATATATCCATTCCATTCTTGGTCTGCACCAAGTGCTAGATGGGTGGCACTAGTGAAAACCATGAGAAGGATCTGCAACCAGTTGACTCAAGCACGAGCAATGCTTAATTGTAATCAATACAATGGTTATAAACAGATGATATAATTTGAAAAGGATAATTAAAGCGAAAATGAGAAGTTAAACATAATCGTGATAAGGGAGGAAGTGGAGCAATAGTAAAAGACAGAAAAAATTCACTGATCACGATCACACGAAACCCAAATAGATATGGAATAATTTTGTCACTAAGTGATAGTGACGGGACGCATTTCGAAAGCTACAAGTGAATGTGGCACGCACCTCTATAAGCGTTTCGAAAAATTGTCCCCCTTCGATAGACCAACGACTCAGGAGCTCCTCAATCTTGTAATGTTTTGGTTCCGAGTTGCTGCACAAGCTGAGCACATAGGTTCCGTCAGCTTCGCGATACCTCACACTGCATGTGAAGAGAGACATTGAGGATAAGGTGGGAGATATTTGTATAAAAAAGTGGAACAAAGCGGGAGTACATAAGCACCATCCGATTCGTGGATGTCGGATGAACCACGTCCATCACTAAGCGGCTCATGGAAGTTGACCGAAGGAATGAGGTATAACCAGAAACCGAAAAGGTGCGATCAGAAATTGCTTACATATTCCTGGTGAACACGCTATGCTTCAGTGACCGCCAAATAAAGAAGCGTTTGACACACAATGCACAACCATGGATGGTGTGTAAAGCAAGAAACTCTTACCAAGCAACATGCTTCAATAGGGAAAACCAGCAGACATCATCCTCCGTTAAAAAGGAAAACAGATGAAATCCTCTCAAACAATCCCGTAACCTTCAGCGAGGGAGCAGAAGTGTGTAGCATCCATAAAACCATCATTTCAGCTCGGGCTCCATACCATCACCCAAATTGCTATCAAGCTTGGAGGCAAAAACATGCTTTACGGATATTGAAGATTCGCACACTATCTTCAACTTGTGGACACTTCTCTCCACAGTAGAAAAACTCCGTAACAGCACCAAGATACAAAGGCGATTCACGAACTGCAATGTCAAACCATCGCCCTATTAATCACGCTGTCGTCGCTACTTAGGTCCTGGAACGAATGTTTAAGAATGGCTTTGTTCAATTCTTAACACCATCAGATCTGATAAACAGCACACAACACGACTTTCTTACAAAGCGATTCAGTAAAACAGACCAGACACCTTTGGCCGACCTCATAACGCCCATCGTTGGCAATGTCATGACAGCAAACGGCCTTCGATCGCGTGACACACAAACCATTGCTGTCTGTCCTGCATTCTTACGGAATCAGCAACCCATTCATAAGCTGAGGCAAGTCATAATTGAAAGACCGGACACAAAGAGCAAGAATTGGTCGGAATTTCTCTCAAAAATAAAGCACAAGTAGAGTCATCAAAAGAAATGTGCTTGAACCACTACACTTCTTAATCTATATAAATGACATATGTGGTACAGTATAACAAGCATGAGCGTACCTACTTACGGATGTTGTTAAAGTTTGTTACACATTCGATATTCTGTCCGACTATGCAATCTAACAGCGTGCATTTTCAAGTGCGTTCGGAAAGTAGAATTTAACCGAATCACTGTATCGCTCCGTTACATTAGTATTACTATTTTAGCTATTCGCCCATGCCAACCATACAGCTCCACCTACAGGTGAGGAATCAGCAGTACGCCGGTACTGCGTACCGGCGCTTCACTGCCACGCAACCAACAACAACAGTGGCGCGTGCGCTAAGGATCCTGCGAGGGCCGTGCGGTCCCTTACGCCCACGAATCACAAGGCGGGCATGCGACGCTTTCGTCCACGGCCGGCCACCTACAGGTGAAGGCTAGGAGGAAACGTAAACCCTATCTCCCACTAACTGTAACACATCTGATATATGAAATTTTGTCCGTTTTTTGTTCACAGACCGATTGAGTGAAATATTTCGATATCTAAACAAATGAAACTGAAGTAATTGGTCTCATGGATCCATTGTCAATCGGAATTTCGCGCGCAGGGTGGAGCTTGTTTACAGCCTCTGATGAATGTGTTGCTGAGCGGGGTAAAGGATTATGAATGCCTCCTCCATATACCATATAACGTTGAATCCAAAATATATTTTTCTACAGTTGGCAAAGTCCCTTCAACATATATAAGGCATCTTTGCAACCTTGAATGCGGAAATGACATCTGCTGTGGTAAGCACTAACCGCCGTGACTCGGTGGTTAAATGGGAGAGGTTTCGGGTTTGATGCTTGCTATCTCTATCTGATGAGATCAAACGAGATCGAGCAACACCCGATATCCATCTACACAAGGAAATAATCGAGCTGAAGACAGGCAAATCACCTGGTCCGGATACACTGTCTCCTGTCATCCGCAAGAGGTGATGTTGACTACTTGACACAGCCATTCATTTACTCTGTGTTTAAAATAACACAAGATAGCTGACTGTTGGCGCGGGCTAGCATCACACCGATGCCCAGGAAGGGAACCGGTACGATCGGTTGCGTGCAAGCGATTATCAGCGTTTCTGGGAGGAATATTTTTGGAAGGTTATTAACTCAGATTGATCCGGATGATCCCAATCAGTTCGCCTACCGCAATGCAATCCCCACCTTAGATTCAGTAGTTTGCCTCGTGCATTTCGTGGTATCACCACTGTATAGGAGAAAAGAATGCACCCGTATTTGTTTCCTTGACTATAACAATGCCATCGTTTGTGGGAAGCATGCATCACTGCTGCACGACAAGCTCCGAGCTGAAGTCCATTCTCCACTACTTTTAGTGAAGGATTGATTTAATAATGAATTATAATAATGAACGAATCATGAATTATAACACTTAGGTGAGCGACTACGCAGGATCGAGTTTGCGTGCCGTTCCTGACCGCATGTCCGGTTTAATGACGGTGCATTAGAAATTCGTCGAATATGGGAAGATTGCGTCACTCCGAAACAATGCACTTGCATCTGATGGACGGGTAGTGTTCAACAGCAATGGAAATGTATACTCCCTAGACGTGCTGTGAAGTCCTCTCAAAGTTCAGTTAACCAGTGTTATTGTTTAAGCATTTGCTAGGTTGCCCTACACAGGGTTTAAGATGTATCTATCTGATAGCTTACAGACAGTCGGCTTGTTACGAGCCAATTAGCTGCACTCCGCCGCGCCAACCGATGCGCAGTATCCGTCGCAGACACTGTTGATGAAACAGCTCGAGATATCTCACATCTCTCCGGTACATCGTCCACGCCTCGCTGACGTATAGAAGAACGGACAGCACCATGGATTTGTACACCATCAACTTCGTGCCGACAGTAAGCTGATGGTTGTTCTACACTCGGTAGTCTATCTTCCCGAATGCTGCCGCTGCCTTCGAGACGCAAATACGCAGCTCACTGTGTAGCTGCTGGTCAGTCGACATCGCACTCCCAAGGTAGCAGAAGCGGATGGTGGTGTCCAATACCTCATCACCAATGATGATTGGCGGCAATATTTCAGATTGCACTTCTGGTGAAGGCTGAAAGAGACAGACAGATTTACTTGTGTTGATGGTGAGCCCGAATTTGGCCGCTGTCGAAGCCAGAGCACTAGTCATGTGCTGCAACTCATCCGCGCTGTGTGCAAACAACACACAGTCGTCAGCGAACAGCAGCATACGGATAGTTATCTCACAGAGTAGGGTTACAGCACCGAAACGACGGATGTTCAGCAACCCACCATCAATACGGTGCTCCACACGAACACCGTAAGCAAAAGCCGCATCAAAAGCACAAGACATCATTGCATGAAGATAAATAATAAACAGGGCAGGAGCTAGGACACAGCCCTGCTTCACACCAGAGACAACTACAAAGTCATCTGGGGTCTCTGCACTCAGTTGCACTCTGGCCTATATACCCCTGTACAGACATTCAAGTAAACTTACAAGCTTACTCAGACAGCCAAACTTACCCAACGCCAGACACAATGCCACGCGGTTCATCGCATTAAACACTTTGGTGAAGTCAACTAACAGCGAGTACAACGGCTGGTGTCGTTCTCTGCACTCTCCTGCAACTGATGAGCCGCAAAGCATATTTATGGTGCTATGGCCCGAACGGAATCCTCATTGCTCTTCCGCTACTTTCGGTTCCATAACCTGACTGACGAGGTGGTTGAGCAGGATTCGGGCAATCAATTTGCCCAAATAACTCAGCAAGTTGATACCCAGATACTTCGTGCATTGCTTGCTCCCTTTGCCCTTGTACAGTGGTCATCATCATCACCATACACGTCAGCTAGAGGTTGGAAACACCTCAGCTACTGTACAGTGGTAGGTCAAGGACATCCTTCAGATCAGGAGGCAACTCCTCCTCAATCCACACGCATTGCACCAAGTGGTGCAGCGAAGTCACCAACGCGCGCCCGCCGTGTTTCAATATTTCAGACGGGATCCCGTCGCCACCGGCACACCTGCCGTTTCGCAGCTGAGCAAGTGCTCTCTGGGTTTCATCCAGTGCCGGCGTGTCCGCCAAAAGCACCTTCACATCGTGCTGCTTTAGGCCGTTCAAAGTAGGCCATTCGATCTCTGAACGGTTGATCAAGAGATAGTCAAAGTGATTTCACCAGATATGCATTAGGTCGGCAGTCTGTCTGCAGGTAGCGCCCTAATTATCATCGATTATCGTCCTCAGTGGCTGCGACTTTGGTTCATACGCCGCCTTCAGGGAGTCAAAGAATTCCGAGTGTTGGCGGCGTTCGGCGTAGCATTCTATCTGCTTCGCCTTCTCCGTCCACCATGCATTTTTAATGCGACGGAGCTCTCGTGTCAGTCGCCGTCGAATTTTGTCAAACTGATTCTTCTTCCCTAAATCACTAAGGTCTGCCACATGTACAGCAAATGCTGCATTCTTCTCCGACACCAATGCGCCAATCGGTGCATTGTTCTCATCAAACCAATCGGGCCGCTTACAGTTTGCATGCCCGATGGTCTCTTCAGCAGCAGCTGTCATCTAACCGCGAAGGTGATGCCACAGACCGCCCACTGCGGCCAAGCATTCCACATCACACAGGCGTGCAACCATCGCCTTCTCCAGCTCAATACGCTTCTCCATAGTACCGAGGGAGAGAATGTTAACTTTATGCCGGTTCACGGCAGGAGTGCAATAAATAGATTTACGAAAATATGTGTACAGCTTGGTCCGTACCAGTTTGTGATCAGTGCCACACTCAGCTCCACGCAGTACACGTGCCGTACGCACTTCACGCATGTCACGCTGACGTACGATGATATAGTCGAGCAGGTGAGCGTGACCACTCTGTGGATGCGTCCACGTAGCCATATCACTCTCACTCAGTGCAAGTTGAGTGTCCGTACTCGTTAGGCCGTGAGTGGCACACAGTGAGAGCAGCCTGTCACCGTCCGCATTCGCTGGACCAATGCCATGAGGACCGATAACCTCTGTCCACACCGATGTATCAGGCCCAACGCGCGCGTTGAGATCACCCAGCAGAAAGAGTCGGTCGCTCCTCGGCACAGACCGTATAACAGAGGATAGCTGAGCGTAGAATTGATCACGCATGTTATCAGGATAACACATGGTCGGATTGTAGGTGCTTATAAAATTGGCAAACTTACCACTTCCGAGTCGTAGGTGAACAGTCATCATTCGCGCGCTGACGCCAGTCGGCTCACCCAGCAGCTGGCTGACGATCAGATATTGGAAATCCGACCCCACGATGACGTGGTGCTGAGGTGGCGTTGCCCACCCAGTAGAATGGGTAGCCAGCACCTGCTTCATGCAACTTACCTTGCTCAGGGAGTCGGGCCCCGCTGAGATCGGCAATAGCGATGTTGTAGCACGTCAGTTCCATCGCTACCAGTGCAGTGCGTCGCTCAGGGCACTCACTCGAGTTTCGGTCCAGTAGTGTGCACACGTTCCAGCACCCGAATCTTCCTGCTTACCTGTTGAACTGGGGATGCCCCGGAGGCGACCGGAAGTGCTTGATACAATTACACTGGCAAAAGCACCAACGTCGGCGGAGATAAATTGCGAACCGTTATTGGAAACCAAGGTGTTTGGTGAACCGAACTGTGCAAATAACTGTTGTAATTTTCGTACAGTGGCCGCTGTCGTAGTTGTGTTCATCAGGTATAGGTAGAGCCACTTGATATACACATCAACCACAATTCAAAGAAGCTGGACTTGAGCGGGACCAGGGAAATCAAGGTGAATTCTCTCCCATGGCTTAGAGGCTGGCATCTAGGGTTGGATGAATTTGCTTGGAAGCTTCGCTGCTGATGCACATTTGCTATATGTGGTGACACAATCATGGATAGCGTTATCAATAAAAGGCCAATGTGCGTAACGTCTGGCTAAAGCTTTCATCCGGGATATTCCGGGACAATGTAGGTGCAAATATCTTAATAACCTTGCCATTGAGGAAGTCCTAAGGATGCTCTGCATAATTCGTTAAACGCGCTGGCGTTGAGCTCCTCCCAGGTAGCCGAGCTGTTGACTTGGACTACGCTGATGATATCGTCTTGCTGGGTGACGGTCCACGGGCCATCCAACTTGCACTCAACCACTTGACGATTGAAGCGTCAAAATATGGGATGACTTTTCCCCATCCAAGTGCAAAGCACTTTTCCAAGACTTTCAGAGGCCTGTACCTACACTCACTCTTGGTGGTGAGACACTGGAGGTTACGGAGAATTTTGACTACCTGGGTAGTTGCATCACAGTCAATGGAGCTATTGGAGAGCAGATTTCGTTGCATAACTCAAGAGCTCGCCTCGCTTTCTCTGAGCTGAAACACATGTGGCGCCGCCACGACATCGGTATGTCCATAAAAGGATGGGTTTATTGTGCGACTGTCCGCGCTGTACTGTTGTACGGTTGCGAGACTTAGCCTGCTCGTATCGCTGACCTGCGCTGTCTCTCTGTCTTTGAGCACCGTTGCTTGCGGTCGATTGCCCGTGTGTGGTCGCTAAACCACGTAACCAATGTGGGAGTTAAACAGCGTGGCTTGGATGGAGGCAGCCATTCGCTGGAGGACCTCGTCCCGCTGCGTCAGCTGCGGTGTCTTGGACGAATGCTGTGTATGCCCGATCATTGTCTTCCGTGTCGCGCGTTATGCGCGGTGGACAATCTAGGAGATGGAGAAGCCACACCAGAATTGTCGAGTGAAGCATCACGCCCCACCCCCTGGGTTTTCACCCAATGTAACTAATGCATGTATGCTGCTAAGGGCTGTGCAATTAACAAATCTGATAGAGCCATGTTACACAATAAAAGAGCAGTGGTACTCCCATCGCGCACTCTGGGATTTGTGATACTGTTATACAGTCGCAACTATTGTGACTAGCCCTTTCTCTGTGCATTTGTTTACTGTGTAACCAGTCGATTGTCAGAACTGAGCAGGTACTGCTGACGTACATCCTTACTGAATATTCATGTTCGTTTTTATAGTTCTTTTTGAGCGTTCTTACGCAGGACAAAATGGCTAGTTCCATTGCAGCAAAGCCAAAGGCATTCACACTTAAAGAAATGGTATCAGTGATTCGACGATGTTAAGGAGGAACAGTTCGCTAACATTGGCGCAAAATTTCAGAGTAGGAAGAACACAAATCCATGTAACATAAAAGAGGAAAGCCGTTTTTGAATGACTTTGTGAACCACACACCAAGACTGAAAAGAAAAAACGATAGAAAAATGAGTAACGAAGACACGAATGCACCTTGCTGGAAATAGTGCCAGTCAGCACTGACGGGAAGATCCCATTATCTGGACACGTGATTCAAGAACGAGCATTACACTTCGCAAAAGAACTGCAAGACACAGACTTTACATCGTCAAACAGTTGGCTACAGGCTTTCATCAGTAGACGATCTTGTGTTTGGTAAGCAATCGGGCGAAAGCGGTGACTCAGATATGTGTGCTGCATCCGACTAGGCAGAAAAATTGCCCGAAATATGTTCCGGCTACACAGCTCAAGACATTTTTAATTCACATGAAACTGCTTTGCTATTCAAAACGACGTCGGATAAAGGCTTTGTGTAAAAGGATAGAAATGCGCAGGTGGGAAAAGAAGCAAGGCGCGTATCACAGTTATGCTGTGCACTACCACATTGGGGGAGCGAGAACCGGCTGCAGTGATTTGGAAATCAGCCAACACTCGAATTTTAGAAATATCAACATGAAAAACTACCGGCAGTTTACAAGGATAATAAAAAGCATGGATGACTGCAGCTATTTCCGAAGATTTAACAGCAAAATACAGAAAAACGCAACATCATACCTTCTCTCGACAAAGCCGTTGCCCTCCCTAATTCCACCTACCTAATATCAAATTGCAGTTCCTGTCACCCAACACCACTGTGTTACTTCAACCCTACGACCAGGGTGTCATTCAGGCGCCTAAAGCGAAGTTTAGGAGAAAAACAGCTTCTCCATCTTATAACGATCATGGAATCCCACAAAGATATGTCCGGAACTGATTTCATGTAACGAGTAAATTTATTAGACGTCGTGTTCTACATAACTTCTACCTGGAAGGAGGTGCAGAACTCAACCATCACTGTTTTTTCAATCGGGGTTTCCTTGTACTGCAGAAATAGATTCTGAGAGAATAATGCAAACTTGACCTGAGACATATGAGCAAATTATGCCTCCTTCAAACGCAATTGCTATGGATACTCTCTCAGAGGAATTGTTTGGATGCAAACTGGCTGACAGCCATCTGATTGCTTCTTATTTCCAAACATGTCACACAACAGAAATAAACTGGGACCTGCCAACCACATCAATTTTAGCAGCTGATGATGTGAATAATGAATCAGACTACCAGCAGGAACAGGATTCTACAAACGTTCTGAAAACGTATACATTCACAGACGCACAGGGTGAAGTTGATATTTCGCGCTCCTACGCAATACATAGCGGACACACTGGCATGCTTGCACTTCTTCTGGACGGGAGGGAAAAACTAAATTGCTTTCATTTCAATTGCCAAGCAACAGAACACTATATTTGATATTTTTTCATCTGGTGGATAATGATTATGACAATAGAAATGTGTGTATGATTTTTTAAAGCTTGTGGATTTCGACAATTTGCAGGTCTTTTTTTTAACTGTTGACACCATCTGTGAGATTGTCGCATTATTATTACTCATCTACCCCACAGTATACACCATTACTGAGATTGCAAATGACGGCGGCCTTGATAGTACGTTCGTGACAAACAACTTCGCCGGTGTTCTGCAATTAAAGTCATAGTGAATTACGCGCAGATTGCCATTTCTGACAACCTAACTGTGTGAAGCGGGGTTTTCTGCAGTGTCAGCAGCCGAAACAAAGCAACCAAATTAACTGGACCTAGGCAGCACACATCAAGCGTCATTGTCTCCTATTTCCCCCAGATGGGGCAGTCTCGTTGCAGAGGAACACGCTCATGGTTGTCCGTAATTTAGCGTTCTAGTAAGTTAACGTATTATATCACTTTAGTTCTATTTTTTGGTGTAACTGGATTTTATTTTCAAGGCATGTTCAATCACAATTACATTAAAATTATTTACTCAAAACAATCTAAAATGTAAACGTTCAATACACCCCTTCAGCGGGCCGGGGTACAGTTATCAAATGCCGACCGGTCCACGGCGATACACAAGTTGGGGACCACTGCCGTAGTGCACCTGTTCGCAATATCCCCATATTTCACGAGACGAGCTGCTTTTAGTGTAATCCCTTCGCAACAAAATATTACATGTATGCGTACTTGCGGAACATGGAGGAAAGTAAGATAATTCACCGTTTAACATATCCTTTGAAAGGAAATTGCAAGACTGCAATCAAACATCTATCACATGCCTCCTTCATCCCTCCATTGGTG
>OX104066.1:63172723-63233943 GCA_944474145.2 Dicrocoelium dendriticum
CACAGACTGTGAGTCCTCAGCTCTAGCTGGCAAGTCTATCTTCAGCAAAGTCGACTTAATTCGCGCCTATCATCAGATACCTGTCGCGCCAGATGATATTGCTAAAACAGCAGTCATCACGCCATTTGGCCTATTCGAGTACCTCAGAATGCCTTTCGGCCTCAGCAACGCTGCCCAAACTTTTCAGCGTTTCATTCATGAGGTAACGCGAGGGCTCGAAGGCGTTTACCCTTATCTAGATGACATTCTTATCGCGAGCTCTTCTGATGAAGAACATCTTCATCACCTTGACGCTCTCTTCCAACGCTTGACGCAGCATGGGGTTACCGTCAACCCCGATAAATGCGAGCTTGGCCAAAGTTCCATCGACTTTCTTGGCCACCGCATATCTGCCTCTGGTATCGAAGCCCTGCCAGACAAAATCCAGGCACTGAAGGACTACCCTGCTCCCAGTTCCTTCAAGCAGTTACGCCGATTCCTTGGCCTGGTCAACTATTACAGACGATTTATACCTAACTGCGCGAGCATTGTTCAACCAATGACTGACTTGCTCCGCGGTAAATAACGGTCTTTTCACTTTACAGACGACGCTAAATTGTCTTTCGAGAAGCTTAAAGACGCTATCTCCAACATAGCGCTTCTCGCCCATCCAGACACGTCTGCATCACTCTCTCTGACAACTGACGCGTCAGACACTGCCGTCGGTGCAGTTCTTCAACAACTCATCGACCGTCGATGGATACCTCTAGGTTTCTTCTCAAAGCGCTTACAACCTGCCGAAACGCGATACAGCACCTTCGGTAGGGAACTGTTAGCTATCTACCTATGTATCCGACATTTCCGTCACTACCTCGAAGGTCGACATTTCACCGTCTTCACCGACCACAAGCCATTGATCTACGCAATCAATGGCGCAACAGACAAGTACTCGCCGCGGGAAACTAGACACCTAGACTACGTTTCTCAGTTTACGACAGACGTACGTCATGTCTCAGGTGCTCTCAATCCCGTCGCGGATGCGCTTTCACGCATTCAGCAGATCAGCTTATCGCCTGGCACAAACATTGATCTAGCCGCCATGGCTGCTGCCCAACAAGCTGATCCCGACGTAAGCAAGCCAGGACGCAACACCACTGAGACGATCACCATTGATCGACTCAAGCCAGCATTCTTCGACAAGTCTGACTCGCCGGTGCAACAAGCACCTTCACAGCCTGTGCCATCACAGCTGGCACCGCAACCTCAGACGAGTCAGCCCGGTCCAGCAGAACCGACAACCCCAACCGACAGCACTCCTACTCGCCCTACACTCAATCGACGCGGTAGGAAGCTCAAACCTAAGGTTCGTTTTTCGGACTCCGTTCGCACTTACTTTTTTACGTAGAACGTGCCTTCGAAATTTTCTGCTCTTACTTAACGTTTTTGAAAATCCACAAAAAAGACCAAAACGTTTTGAAACTACCAAAAAAGAGCAAAACCTTTTGAAAACCTAAAAACAGCTTTGCACGTTTTTCGCTTTACACTCTTTTGTGTATTGCTATGCATTTATGCTGCTTTTTCATTTTGCTTTCCATATACACCGTCGGTTGGTTGCCCCTCGGTTGCACTTCCCGCTGGATCTCCGCACGGCAACTGCAAGTGGAACGAACTTCCTGCTCAACTGCCTACGTGAACTTTATTAACTGTCCCCCCCACAAACAGTTTTTTTACCGTTTCGACACCGTAGGGAGGACACGGGTGGGAGCCCGCTAGGGTCCGATTGCATGGTTCTCCCCCAGCAGCTGCATCGGGTTTCACAACCTGGTCTCGCAGAAGGCTGGCCGGCGACGGACAGTCCTCACGTAGATCGAAGGACTGCTTACACAGTCCCTTCTGGGAGAGAGCTATGTAGCAGTCTGGAGATTCCCCGGTTTGCCAGTGTAAAATTCTAACCAAAATTCTATAATTGTACACTTAGGCAACCGGTGTGGTTTGTTGAACTGCTTGCTGAGTTCGAATGCTTTACTTGCTCATCGCCATTTTTGCTTGGCGCTCGCTTCGGTTGCAACGCGCGACTGCTCTGTGTGCTGTGTTTGCTCCATTTCCCTAGCTAGAGCGTACACGGTGTCGTTCGTTTATAGCTAGATAACAGGGAATCTTTTGCTGAACCAATAAAAGTTTCCCTGCAACTCGATCTGTCTTCTGGAATCGCTCTCTGGGCTCCCGGAATAGGCAACCCTCTAAAGATACTACAAGGTACACCATCAGGAAAATTTCAAAGGACCAGCTGACATGAGATCTTTAACTAAGCTTTGGTGGGTAAGTATATCAGAAACAACAAGAGAAAATCCAACCACGAAGACCGTATAGGAGGGAGAGGATTTACCAATTTCGTGTTTTTTTTTGATTAAGTTGACACGAAGCGCTTCTGGTTCTAATAAGTGCAGCGTAATATCAAAGCAGAAAGCAGCTCCCCACTTCCAAAGAACCCATCGTGATGCCTGATCGGTCTATGTGCCAAAGGAGAAACAGCAAAGGCGGAAATGAAGTCGCTGCATGGTTCTTAATAGAGCACTTTGATTGTCCGCAGCATCAGTGCTCTCGTGAAGGGCGTCCGAGTAGAACATAAAAAGCACTAAGGCATTTCGACCAAGGTTGCTGCATAGCTTAGAAGCATAGACATTACTTGTCACATTCGACAATGCTTTCATACGTGAACAAATTTCATTTTAATAGGTCTGGCTAAGGAGCTAGTTTATTCCCGAACCGTCCGAAAAGTGGCGTCGGTATTCTAGACCATCGTATACCATTGCGTTTACTTATTTTTTAAGAGTGGACGGTTGTTGAACTAATGCCGTCGCGTTACTGACAATTGAAAATAACCAACTTGATTTGGTAACTCGGTCAACCCGTTGTCCAGATTTCACAAAGGTAACAATTCGGTGACGGTGAGGAGTAGGGCACGTAATCTTTCCGGCCAAACCATCGAGTGGACTAAACGTTGTCATCTCATGTGCTATGTTCGAACGAAGGAGTGTAAGGATACGGTGTCGATGCACTCAACAAGTCAGCTTCATACCTCACTTAATGCTGCTACCGAGTTGTCTTCAGTCGTCTGTAAAGTAGGTACAGAAGCCTTCGAGTTGTTGCAGATGCAACTCTGGTTCCATCTTCCGCATTATGTGTAACCGTAATCGTCATCTAAGGCTCGGTTTTCGGCAGCTAAATTGACATTTGATAGCTTATGGTCACTGTTAAAATACATGAATCCGTCTGCTCCAGTAAGTGTTCAAAAAGCGTCAAGGTTAGAAATGACCGTGCAGGTACTCAACCCATCCCTTTCTGATCAGCCGAGACGGCCACTAATGTGTTGTGCGCGTTATACGATACATCTGTGCTGCAGGGATCGTACAATGCAGGGTTCTCAAACGGAAGAGGCTGCTACAGATTTATGGAAACCTAATATGGCATTGAGACCATGGTACTTTTGGACAAAGGCATATAGGTTTAAGCTGCAGCATTCAGCGCCGGTAGAGTATTGATCACCAACTACAAAACAGGTTGCACACAAGCAAGCGCTTTGGAATGTGAGTGAGATTAAAATGCATCTCCGCTGTTATGGTCAGTGCGTTAAGGTGTAGTTTAGTTTAACAAATGCTGATGTGGCTAGGTTTAGTCCGAGTTTTACTCCTGTGGTCATATAAGTTTCCCCATCCCTCCACAAAATTCTACAGAGTTGTCGTGGGCAATACCTGAATGTGTTTAGTTCAAACTGTACTCTACTGAAACAGATTTCCTGTCGTGACATATTGCAATATATGTTGACAGTTTGCCACTATGTTTTCTTCTGAGACGAATGAAAAATTCCCGACGGCTCTCTCAAACATTGTAGTCACTAGGCACTGATGAAATGGACGCATCGATTAACGAAACCGGTAGAATGACAGAACCAGCGCTGGTGACAGAATGTGGGGCTGTGGGTCATTATGGGACAGTGAATGAGTTGAACCAGTCGTCGCGAGTGCACAGAACACATCGGAGAACAACATGCTCGGGCATGGTTAAAAAAGCATAACGGACCAAAACGCTGCAGACTTTGTCGATAAGTTCAGTGCAAGTATAATTTTCCAGTGATTAGATGCACCCGCACGGGAGGTAGAACGCCGTCCTAAGAACATTCGATACCATATGTACGCCGCTTTCCTCAGTACTATTCTACGGTCTATTTACAGGACTCACCCGTGGTCGACATTGTGGTTTCCATCTCAAGCGTTTATTAGTTTTTGGTCAAACTCAAATTTATAGCATTCTGTACGAAAGTTTCTCACCGCCGAAAGGAATGAGGTAAATGGAATCATGTCGGAAAAATTACTGTGCTGTTGTCATCAGTGATGTTTACTCGATAACCAACAACCCCAGTGCGGGGTCAAAAGGATCACAAGCCTGCCTTGTAATGCCAGGGCGCGAGTTCGAGCCTGTGGAGGGACCGGGCGGCCCTTGCAGTATCCTTATCCCACGTGCGAATTGGGGTGAGTACGCGTTAGGGAAGCTTTGGTACTGCGTACCGGCGTACTGCTGATGCCTTTTAGTATGGACTTGTGAATATAGATACATGCTATACATGGAGACAACATCGAGTGGCACTGATTTTGACCCTAGAGTGGATCACTATGCTAGTGGTAAGCAGTTCTTAGTCCATCGTTTGTGGATGGAGATGTGCCCATCGAGAAATAATATGGGACAACTAAACAATGTTTCTACCAGCCACCTCAGACGATTCCCCTCACGCGCATTTACATATGACTGCATGCAAACAATACGATGAGTCTAATAAGGTCAGATTTACTTACCTTAAACCTATACATGTGATTTTAACTTCCTCATCTCGACACCTTCGAAGAATAATTAAGTGGCAGCTTCTTATACGTATAACAAACTATAGTTCTAATATCCTAGTAAGTCGCAACGAATGATACCACTAGCAGAGAATGTCAAAGGCGACTAGGTAGTAAACTCTGGTTCCTTTGTTAATGAGGTTTAAAAAATACTACGTACTATAGTAATGTTTTCCTTTCAATCTTGTAGCGTAGACACGGTCGTGTTAAGTGGACTACAGGCTGACCTGTGTAAGCCCAAAATGGTGGGAAATGTACTTAGTGGTATTATTGCAGTCAGTCTGTGGTAGGGGACTCGTTAAAATGCACTCGCTGTTTAGTATAGGTGGAAGAGATGCTGCCTTAGGAATATAAGCAGCAAACAAGACCAAAATTTCATCGCCATTAGGCTTATTGTGTCTGACGGCTGATTCAGAAGTACAGATACTCGTGAGAAACTCATTGTAGCATGTAACGTGGTTCGGAACTGGGGCCCCGCCCATACGTTGCTTTCATAAAAGAGCTCGTAAGAGTGATCCTCTCAAACTGCCCACCATACGCTGATGATTTCAAGAGCTGCATGATCGTCATAAAAGAAATTGATAGCATAGCAATGCATGGTGTTCTAGACAATGCATTGAAGTGGTGCACCTGAGTACGCTCCCTTGCATCAAGGCTAAATGTGCGGCGTCAGGCATAAACCATCACAGAACCCATGGGTATCTGCTTGGGAAGCATGTTATATAGTTTGATTACCATGACACCCATCTGGTACGGTGCGCACAGAATGATCTTGATGGTTCTAAACATTTCGGAAAGCATTATGGAAAGCCAACCATTACTTTTGTCATTTGTGAAGAACTTTCGGGCAAGTGAACTCTTCCATATCTACGCAAATGATAACCACCTAAGTGAGGCTAAATGTCAGCCAAGATATCAGATTTCATAACCTTGGTAGAGGCATGATTTTGCTGTATCTGAGATCACACAGTGTATAAAAAATATGGAAGTTCAGTATTGGATTTGCATTCCCCATTAACTTATAGCTGGTAAAGCGGCCACATGATAGCATCGAGCTGGCTCGCCGAATAACCTCACTTGGTGCCAGCTGGGTAGTTCGGCTTATTCTCTTGTTCCAATAAATGCTTTGGTGGCAGTATTGCAAGACGTGGTGAGTTTTCGCTTGGAGGGGATTTTGCTTATAAGAAGCCACATACGTCTATTTCCTAACACTGCGACGTTGCGAATGAGACTCCCCCTAAAGAAAGCCACTGCCCATTGATTTGTCCCAATGAAGCATTGTATTCTAGCAGTTGCGTGATATTATTCTGATATAATTGGGTCCATGTTCTTTGTTATCAAAAAAGTGGAATATGAACTGAGATCGGTTGTTACCGACAAACTGGTAGTGGATTCGAGCAACATGTAAAAATCCCAAGTCAATTCAAAAGGCAATGAGCTTGTCTTGTAATATAACCGCGCGGGTCTGAGCCTGCGTAGGGGCAGGATGACCCTAGCAGTATCTTTAGCCCGCGTGCGACCGGTGGTGGTTGCGCGACGGCGAAGCGTCGGTACTGCATATCGGCGTACTGCTGATGTCTTTTACAAGGCATTATGGCAACAAATTTGGAATGACATCGATAAGATTCCCCACAAAGTGTACAATCCTGTTCTGAAATGAATTGAAAAGGAGGTCCAAACAACTGAGTTCCAAGCAGCCACACAGCCGAGTAAGCGATACATTCAGATACGATTTAAATTAAGGTGATCCATAGCCCAACCATTTAAGTTGTGGTCTACAAGGACGAGCCAAAGAAGGAGATTCAGACGCGAGCATTCATGGAGGCGTGAATGTTCATCAACGCGCTAGTACGAATATCAGCGAAGGAAGGGCAACGAGTAGAATTGATCTAAAAGGGGTTTTTCATGCGGAAGGTAAAGTTCGTTCGCCTATAGGATTGAGAAGGGGCTCAAAACAAGTAGGGAAGGAAATAAGGACCTGCATGAACAGTCGAAAAGCCCATAACATCGGTCAGCGCTCTCAATGGACGAGATTCCCTAAATTGACCAAGCTGCCCTGCGAATACGCTGTTAATCCAAGTGTTCTGGGCAAAGTCCCCTAAGTCAACTCCTTACTTCGGCTTAGGCAACCGGGTAGTATCGCGCTCTCTGCAAAATGCCGTGAACACACTGCCTCGCTGCACTTGCCCGTTCCTGTTGCTTCTTCCGAAATTCCATAACACGTCAACCATTGTTCTCTTATTGGTCCCCGCTACTTTCTAGTTACTGTAGATGCCGATTTCGTCACTGCGCAGAAAAATTGGTTTGCGACTATCCTCCGACCCAGATCTTCGGTTCGGACACTCATGCAGATCGGGAAGACGGCTGGTTTGGCACGTACTTTGAGTTTCCTTGCCGTTGACATTTGCTGTCTTTCTTAAACACGGTTACAAGACCAAACCAGCGCTCAAGCTGACATTCCTGACCAACCAGGAAGACACATACCATGTACTTTTGTCCGGCGCCGCAGAAGCAGCTGGATATGTTGACTTTCGCGTGGTATTAAGCAGCAAAGCCGAGGCCGCAATCCTGGATGGGTTTCCGGTTAACTGCAGTTCGGCTACAAGACTCATGCAGGCATCGCGCTGAAAGGCGCTAGCTGTTTGTAGTCTCGGCCTATGAACCAACCTATTGCAGCTGTGGATCGAACAAGGACAATTCTATCATCAACTTCACCAGATGTTACAGAGTTGCCAAATCGAACGTTGTTATCCCTGCAGGAGACTTCAAAGCAAGAGTTGGCTGACTGTTACCAGGTGGTGGTCGTTACGCACTGAATGAGGACAGTTAGGATAACTTGGCATGAAGACAAGGGTCTGTTTCTCCCAAGCACACATTTCAGGTACTCCAGGGGGTTCTGTCACTAGGAACCCTCCTTCACCAACGCAGCCTTGGTCTTAAATAGACCAAATGGCGTGGAAGTATACAAGATAGTAGATCATTCTAGACTGTTTATCTTAATTCAGATCACGCGCTGATTTGTGCGAACATCTGCATGCGATTCAAACAGTTTCCGAAAAAGAAGCATTGTAGACTCCATACGAACAGGCTTAGCTGAACTATTAACTGTCATTAGCCTGTGTCCAGCCCAATGAAATTGAATACAATTGGGGATTCTTGCAGCATGCAATGATAAATTCGGGCCAATAAGTCGAGGGGTTGCATCTCAGCGTGCTCCGTGGCATTATTTGATCGTCACCAAACTCTCCCAGTGAACTTCGCCTCACTTTCAGCCGACAATGCAAATAAAGCTTTCACGGCGATCACAAAATTTGTTCGTGCAAACGTGCTTTGGAGATGGAGGCCGCCGACAACAATGGAAATATTCGCAGGCTGTTCCAACTCATTCGGACCAGCGGACACATTAGGTCTAGTATTAGCGTAGTCATCCTTGTATTGTACATAACGGCATTACCATGACCATGCATACACAAGCGTGCCTCACAGTGCTGAAGTGGACGGGTCTCAAATCACTAACTTGGAGAGACGCTTGGACAAATGGCTGAGCATTCTTAATATCAGGTCAATGGCTCATAGACGTTCAACTTTGTACCCAACTACACCCGATCGCGTGCAATGGGCAGTCCTTAGAACCACCCACCGAAGCGGATGTTTGTCTTGAGATCCGATGCCTAAAACGCTTTGAGGCCGCGGGCTCAGACGAACTTCCTCTGGAATTGTTCAAGTACGTTGGCACTGCAGTAGTCAATCAGTCAACACCCTATTTCTGCAGATATGGAACGAAAAAGGGTACAGTAGTGACTGTTATTGCTTTGCATTTCTTTTTTTCGCGTAATCCATTTTTGCGCGAAATCCTTTTGTATATTTCTTTTAAATTGATAGAAAACATACTAGAATATACTCCTTCGAAATCCCCACTCATGATGTGCTGAGTTTTGGCAGTGATGCTTCTGCCTGTGTGCGCTGCCTTCTAGTTTTCTTGAAAGCCCAATCTCTGCTGTAGAATTACAGTTGCACATCTGCCTCTACTGTGTCAGATAGGTATAGCGTTCATTGTAATCGTAACGTAACGGTGATTTGACTGTGAGTTGGCTTTTCATGAACTTTTTGCACTTCCTAAGGAATTGAATCTTTTTGTATTTCCTAGACGACTACATAGATAAATTTCTATGTACACTCACTTTTCATGGTCATGTCTTTTCAGCCTACAAATGATTTTTATGCCAATTCTCACTAATTTTCGCTTTCCGCTTTTGTCGTTTCTAACCAAGACATATGGTTTATTCTAGTGGAAGCTACTTTTCGGGGTCATAAAATTACTTTACAGTCAGCCATGTTTTCCTATGTCATTTCGCGGTTACCTGTTTCGACTGCCTGTGAAGCCGTTGGCATTATTGATCTTATTCTTGCAGCTAGTCTAAAGCGTACCATAGCCTCCGTTAGAGCGCGTTTACAGCAATTACATTCGGGTGTCGAATTTGGTGACCGTCCCCATCTCAGCTCTATAGACATATGCGTTCGCTTGTCGGTACGTCAAAAATTGACGACTCCATACTGTGCCAAGTTTGAACTAAACGCGTTCCGGCCAACATTGCGGCGATTCTTTCAGTTTTTAGCAATGACCTCGCACTGGGAAAACTCACAGAAGCCGCAGACAAGCTTCACGAAGGCTTCTTTAAAAATACTCTAGATCAAGTAGCGGAATCCGTCACAACGAGCCCATCTGCTAGCACCACACTTGATGCCAACAACGACAGATTTTCCGGTTTGGAACTCAGCATGTCTCATACTAGAAGTGAGTACGCTGCCAATCGAAGAAGTTCCATACGAATCTCTCATCGTAGCGGATTACGCTCACGACAGCGACTATCATACTGCTACTTCCACCGTCGTTTTGGTAAAGCAGCACGAAACTGCCGTCCGGGTTGCAAATACCCAAAATCATTTTTGATTTCGCCCCGGGAAAACGCCAAAGCTAGCCAGTAACGGCGACGGCTGTCGCTGGCCAAGTGATCAGCCGTCTTCTGTATGTGTTCGACCCCATGAGTAAGCTACATTTTTTGTCGATACAGGCGCGGAAATAAGCGTCATATCCAGATATTTGGAGAAACGCGTTCTGTAACCAGCCGGACTTACGCTAGCTGACCAGGCTAAAATAGCTCCTTAATCTAAGCCTTAGCTCATAACGAAAATTTACTTTCATCTTTACTCACGCGGATGTCTGGTAGCGACTTTTTCAGCAAATTCGGCCTTGTATTTGGCTTACGTTGCAGATAGTTACGGGATGACAGCGCCTCGCTAACTATCCCTTGCCAGGTTGCCACAGCTAATTCCGCAAGCATTATTCGCTATTGCTGCAGCACTTTCCAGATTTGGTCTGAATGAATACTCAAGATATTTATTATCATTCCATGTACAAATTTGTTGTTTCTCAACTGTACACTATTAGTTTTTTTAATGCTTACGCTACGGCCCGTTTTACCTACGTCCGGCTCATCACTCCCATGCTCTGTGAATTATCGTGCTAACGTTCGTTCCTGTCTCGCTTCATTCGTCCACGTTCTTGTGGCACCTCGAACATAGTCAGCTACGTTCGACTTCATCTGCCTTCTGATATCTGAGCTTGATTACACGCACCGTCACGGACTAGCATTTACTAGTCCAAACACCAGGTTCGTCACCATGTCGCCAGTACGGGTCCACCTGTATCAACTAAGCAGAAATGTCCTCCACCCGACAAACTGCAAGCTCCCAAAGGAGCATCCGAGCACATGCTCAAGCTCGGTATCATCCGCCCCTCCAACAGCTGTTGGGCTTCTCCCTCCATCCGATGTCAGAGAGCCGGGATTGGCCCCAACGCGGTGGTTAAAAATAAATATATAAATGGACTTTTTATTTTCGACAACGCGTAGCACGCCTTTACAGGCATGATCATGTTATGAGAACAAAGTGTGAACAAAAATGTATCAAAATACATGTTTGCCATAACAGTGAATGTGTGCCTGGATGCGTATGTAATTGTGTATAGATGTAGCTTTGCAGCCTGTGCTTGTAAGTGTGTCGTTGTATTTGTGACTGTTTGACATCGTCGGCGATGTAAGAATAGACGATTGATGTCCGTGGATTGGATATAATTATCCAGATATCCACGGGGCAGTGACTTTAGTTTGTGGCGAGTCACATTCGCCAAGTCACAGTGTGGATAAACGGACATTTGTGGCTTTTGATAGGGAGGAGGCTTGCCAGGCGAAAACCTATCATGTCCTGGAACACTGCCGCCGAACTATTTGCTGGAACGGGTTACACCTGAACCACCAAGCTGGCACCACGAGGTTGTTCGATTAATCAGCTGGGAACTAAACAGCATTACCGTCCCTGATCGATGTCCTATCCTGGATAATCATGATTGCCTATTGGAATTAGACGAAAAGTGCGTCTTTTTTAAGATTGACCTAGTTTGTGCTTATTAATAAACCCCAATCGCACTTGAAGGCTTTGTCGGAATGGCCGTTAATACGCCTTTTGGCTTATATGAGTTCGTCCCCATGTGCTTCGGCCTCCGCAACAACGCACAGTCTTTTCACCGTTTCATGGGCCAGGTCTGCCGTGGCCTAGACTTTGTTTCGACTATATCAAAGACATTAATATCCATTGTCACACCAGAAGAGCAAATTGAGCACCTCCGTAAGTTTTCGAGCATTCCGACCATCACGGAATAACCAACCTACCTGATAAATGTGTAGATGGCCAAACTTGCGCCGGTTTTCTTGGCCACAGAATCATTAGTAAAGACCAGTCCCATCACTGGAAAAGATCCAGGAAATCATGGACTACTAGCTGCATCAATCAGTTAAGAACCTAGGGCGTTTCTTCGGTACGGTCAATTACTAAGGGAGGTTTATTCATAACTGTGCCACTGTTCTTTAGCCGCTAACCGATTTGCTTAAAGGTAACCCAAAGAAGTACACGCTCACTCTGGAAGCCGAAACTACATCTCTTGACATCAAACAGAAACTAAGCTAGGTAACTTCCCTGAGCTAATTGAAAACAAATGAGTAAACCGCTACCATCCTTAAGACCGACGCCTTAAATTCCGCTGCGGCTGCCGTCTTACAGCAATCAATCGGTAGGAAGGTCTAGCCGTTATCTTTCTTGTATCGTAAGCTACAGCCAGCACCTACTTCGTCGTCAAACATTTCCATCATGTCCACAAAAGACATTATAAGATCTTACGGACCACGATCCTCTCCTGCGCCTTTCGTTCTGCTTCTGAGCGCTATTCCACTAAAAAAGCGCAGCACTTATAAAACCTCTTTTAATTTATGGCCAACACTGGCTACATCGACGGTCCGAACAATGTTGTTGTCTTGTGCATATGCCCACCAACTTTCGTCCTCATCTACAAATCTTAAGCAAACGTCTATCGATCAGCCGAACAATCCGCAACTTGCTTGGGCTAAACATGGATGAAAATATTTATTGCGATGCTTCCACTGGTAAGCCGGGACAGTTAGTTCCGCAATCCTTCCTGCGAACCATATTTGGCCATTTTCATGGACTATCACATCCAAGCATTTGATCTACTGTGAAGTTAATCACAGATCGTTACATCTGGTCTAGTATGCGTGCGGACATCCGGCAACGGGCTACGCATTGTTTCAACTGTCAGAGAAGCAAAGTGCATTGACAGATTATCACTGCCTCCGGAACCTTCGCACTCCCTGAAGCACGGTTTAAACATGCTCATCTAGGCTGGACTGCTCCTTCCAACAAACGGATTCATTTGTTGGCGACACGAGATTCCACTACGTGACACTTTTACTTAAATTTTGGCCTTTGCAGGTTTTGAATTTTTGATTTCTTTTTCCGGCGTACCAGCCACAATTACCACCGATGAAGAGTCTCAACTTAGAACCACGTTGTTCCGTGACTTGAATCGCTTAATGGGTTGTAATCACATTCGAACAACCGCTTATCACCCCGCTTCAAATGGCCTAGTCGAGTTTTCGTCGACAGTTAAAAGCCACCATCACAACCAGTTCACTTGACACATGTTGGTCTAAGCGCATTACAGCTGTTTCTATTGGCATTCGTAATACCGTCAAAGAGAATTTCGGATGTTTCCCTGCCGAACTCGTCTTTGACACGACTCTCAGACTACCAAGTGAGACGATATTGGATTCCCGAGTCACTGGAGAATTAGATAGGGTTTCCTATGCGGAACACCTAAAACATCACTTGCAAGCCATTCGGCCCACTTCTCTCTGCTCGCGAATAACGAATTCATCCGGATTTACACAGCTGTTCGTTCGTTTTCATGCGCATCGATGCAGTTCGAAAACCTCTAACATTTTCCTATGAGGGACCATATCACGAAAACCCAACATTCAGGCAAATTTACTGTGATCCATTGCGAGTTGTTGACCAATGTCAGGCAACCGATCGATTCTGATGCATCAGAACCTTGATACACTCGCTCACTCAACGATTCTAGACACACACGTTCAGGTCGTTCCGTTTCTTTCCCCTTCCAAACTAGCTGAATTTGTTCCTTAAACAGTTGTATCGAGCGTTTTCCCTACCAGTTCATGCTCTGCGGAGGAGTTATGCTGTGGTTATTATTGCTTTGCATATTTTAGTTATCACAACACCTATATATTTTGTGTGAATTGACGAAGACATATGAGAATATGCATCTTCGAAATCCACGCTCACGTCGTGCTGATTTTTGGCTGTGCTGCTTCTGCCTGTGCACGCCGCCTACCAGTGCGTAGCGCCCAAAAGATTTCTATAGCGTATGTACAATTTCATTGCTGACCAATTGTACATGTAGAGCTTTGAGTTCATTGTATCATTCTAAATAGGACAATAAAAAGGCTGGTATTGCGAGATGGAACCATTTCGTGTTATCTGCTCACTCGCAAATTAACAAATTAAATATGAATCACGTGACAGAAAAATCGAAGATTTGAAAACGGTCACAAAGGGAAACTACATAGACGCAAGATTATTAAATCGACGAGCTTGACCTTAGAATCATGAGCCCAAAGGAAGCTTTAGGGAGATTGCTAATTGTTTTGCGTAGATTCGTCGCAGTTAGATACAGGCAGACAGCCACCACACATCCAGGAAAGCGCTAGACGGCCGTCTCGTCCTATTGGGACTTGTCAGTAGCGCGCACCCGCCGAATCTTGCCAAATTCGAACCCACGACCTTACTATTGCGAGTCAGCGACTAATGTCACTGAGCCATGGGCGACGGCAGCAGACCCCTACTACTTACAAATAAGCAGTAGTCGCCTTAGCAGCTTACGTGCCACCTCGATTGGTGGCGGCTTGTAAAAGAAGTCGTTGCTCTGGGGACCAGCCCTGTCCTCTGCACATTCATGACATGCAAGATAGTAGAGGATGAGCCGCGCTATATCGCAGTTAGATATCAGTCATGGCGGTCCGCTGCCGTTGCCCTTGGCTCAGTGACACTAGTCGCTGACTCGCAAGAGTAAGGTCGTGGATTCGAATCCGGCAAGATTCGGTGGGTGCGCGCTACTGACGAGTCTCAATAAGACGAAACGGCTGTATAGCGCTTTTCTGGATGTGTGGTGGCTGTCTGCTTGTGCCTAACCGCGACGAATCTACACAAAAACCTAACAAATCCCCCTACTACTTACAAATAATCAGTAGTCGCCTTAGCAGCTTACGTGCCACCTCGATTGGTGGCCGCTTGCATAGGAAGTCATTGCTCTGGGGGCCAGCCCGGTCCTCTGCACATTCATGACATGCAAGATAGTAGAGGATGAGCCGCGCTGTATCGCAGTTAGATATCAGTCATGGCGGTCCGCTGCCGTCGCCCTTGGCTCAGTGACACTAGTCGCTGACTCGCAATAGTAAGGTCGTGGGTTCAAATACGGCAGGATTCGGCGGGTGCGCGCTAAAGACGAGTCCCAATATGAGGAGACGGCCGTCTAGCGCTTTCCTGGAGGTGTATTGGCTGTCTGCCTGTGCCTAACTGTGACGAATCTACACAAAAACCTAATAAACCCCCTACTACTTACAAATAACTGTTAATTGTTTCTGGATAGGGCGATGCCAGTTAAGTGCCACAGCTTCGGCGAACCTCGAAACTTTGGTGTTTTCATTTCAGATAAGTGTAAATGGTGACCCAGGGTCAACCTGATGGCCCGTTTCGATTAGATGTTTGGCGATAGATGATGCCGACAGTTTAGATAGTCTTTCTTGTTCGGCTGCTTGTTGTGTCCATAGCTTAGCAATGTGTTTTGGGATATGTTCTCCAATGTGCTTACCCAAGGATCGATCTGTTTTGCCAATGTAACTACTTCCGCAGTTACAAAAGAACTGATAAATACAATGGGTTGTGGTGTAGATCGGTTGAGTAGGCTTCACTGGAGGCATAGGCACCTTCGTGGTGCTCCAAATGGGGCAGAACTTAGCGGCATTGAATATCCCGCGAATTGCTGAATGCGAAAGTCTTACAAATTGGGCGGCCACGACATCACCTTTGAAAGGTAATTGAAGGTAGACAGATAGTTTGAGCACAGTAAGTACCCGCGACCTCTTTTCATTTAGTTGACTGTGAAATCGTTCGTAAGTTAAGTCCACTTACCGATCTGCTTGGTGCACGTAAAAACGGCAACGTGGAACTGACCGCTGCTGCCGCCGAAGAATTCGAGGCCAGTAAAAAGGCCTTGATAGACACCGTTATGCTCCATCACTTTGGACATCACATTGGACACTGCCATTGGTGCCATCGTACAACAACTTTCAGACGGATGTTGGAAACCACTTGTTTACTACTCCAGACACTTACAATCTGCTGAAACAAAGTACAGCACGTTCAATAGCGAAATGCTGGCTGTTTACTCTACCGTTCGACATTTCCGGTACGTCCTTGAATGTAACACAATCATTAGCTTCACCGACCATAAACCGCTTATTTGCACCTTCCGAAATCAATCAGCTCGACACTCACCACATGAGGTCCGTCAGCTGGATTTCGTGGCCCAATTTTCTACTGACCTACGACACATCTCAGGTTAGAATAACGTCGTTGCTGACGCTCTTTCTCGTGCCTCTGCGAGTAACAGCGCCGGACAGACAATCGATCTAGCTGTCATGGCTGCGGCACAACAAGCCGACACCGATTGTCAGTCCATCTTAACAAATTCGTCCTTAAAATCTCTCCGTACCCGCTCCCGTCACCTGATGACACTATCCTTTGCGACACATCCACTGGAGGTCCTCGTCCAATCGTTCACGATTATTTTCGTCCCAATGTCTTCGACACCCTTCACAACATCGCTCATCCAGGTATCAAGGTCACCGTTAAGCTTATTTCAAGTCGGCATGTCTGACCTGATATGCAGCGCAACACTAGAATCGGGACACGCAGTTGCCTAACTTGTCAGAACGCCAAGATTTAGTGACACGTATCCGCACCAATTGGCCGTTTTCCTCCAATTTCCGATCGTTTTACACATGTCCATCTCGACATAGTTGGACCGTTCGCACCGTCTAAGGTTTGATCTACATCCTGACCGTGGTAGATCGCTGTACACGTTGGCCCGAAGCCATTCCGATTCCAGAGGTCGCAGCCGAAACAGTCACGCGAGCTTTTATCAACCGTCGGGTAGCTGCTCACGGTTGCCCTGTAACCGTGACTACCGATAGAGGCACACAGTTTGAATCTAGCACGTTTTTAGAGATGCTCAAAGTGCTAGGCACTCATGGCATTCGCACTACCGTCTGCCATCATGTCGCGAATGGCATAGTCGAGCGTTTCCATAAGCAGCTCAAGACGTCCATTAGTGCAGTAGATGCACGCAACTAGACTGAAGCGTTACCAATGGTGCTGCTTGGCATCCGCTCAGCAATCAAAACTGACCTTCGAACTTCTAGTGCCAAATTAGTCTATGGACAAACTACGACGTCCCGGAGATTATTTCTCCTCCGTCCCGAAACCTTACCGCTACAATGCTTCTTAGGCACAACAAGTTGCGGCTAAACAAGGCTTAAGTCGACCGTTCGAACCAAGGGAATGTTAGCGCAAATTTTTATTTCCAGAATACCTACACCGCTGCTCGTACGTTTTCGTCCGTGTCGACGGCATTCGCAGATCTTTAGAACGCCCATAAGGGGGCCCATTTAAGGCCATTCAACGCAAGGATCCAGTCTTTATTATTGAACGCTACGGCAAACGCGAAGGTAGCAGTCTGGAGATTCCCCCAAATTGCCCGTGTATGATGCGTAAAATACTAAAGAAAAGCACCTTATTGTGCACCTAGAGGCTGTTTGTAGACTGATATGTATGTTGCATTCGTTTGTGTGAGCCAACACACACGGCGTTACGGTTGGATTCAGCATGCCGCTCCATCGTGCGGTCCCTCACATCCTTCCCTAGCTGCGACGTTCAGCGTCGTAGTTTTAGCGAATACACGAGAACACCATGTACCACAATACACTTTCGTCTCGTCACTTCCTTTCCATCACCGAGTACGATACTTGTCAATAGTCCGTTAGAGTGAGCCGGCCACTCTCGCTACACTTGTGACCCAAAAAAGAATCATAATCCGGTAACAAGCAATTTTGTCACTGCATTGGTGACGCCGTTCCGACTCATTTACCACTAAATTGGAGATCTCAATTGGAATTATATTTGCTTTTTTCGGTGAGTTCATCCCAATATTTCTGGTTCATTTCGTGACACTTTTTCATCCACGTTCACTGTGTTTATTATTTGCTGAACACTGGACTCAGTCCCTAAGTATAGTGAGGAGGAGTAGACGGTTCATTCAGTCACTCTGGTAGTTCCCCCGTTTATGAAGATAGGCATTGCTTTATGGTTCACAAGCTTGGAAGAAGAAATTGCCAGTAAACGTGTCACACGTGATTTAGATAAGTTCAAGTTCAAGTGGGGCTGGAA
Source organism: Dicrocoelium dendriticum (assembly GCA_944474145.2). NCBI lineage: Eukaryota > Metazoa > Platyhelminthes > Trematoda > Plagiorchiida > Dicrocoeliidae > Dicrocoelium > Dicrocoelium dendriticum. Next base: position 63,190,534 of record OX104066.1, read on the forward strand.
CGATAGGATTATCCTGTGAGTGTTCCTTCTTCAGCGGGTCGTTGAACCAGGAGTTGGCAGACTCTGAAATACTGATGGACCTAAAACAAAAAGCGCATCACACCCTGTCCAACGAATTAATGCCCATGTATCCTGCCCTAGCGGTCCCTACTGGGCCGGTTACGTGAAGTAAGAAAGAGAAAAAAGTAAACTCAGAAGGCAAGAAGAGACAGCGGAAAGAGGTAAGCAAGTAGTATACCAAGATATTTGAGTCATAAAAAAGAACTGAAAAGTAAAGGTGAGTCAGTTAGGAAAAAGGAAACATTCGGTGTTGCCACCCAAGCGCATGGAGCTGGAGCGCAAAACCCTTAATCGTAGATCCCCTAACACAGGATCTGGAAGCGAATTTCTAAGATCTATAACTTGGCGCGACAGACGAGTTTCCGTCCTAATCCTATCAGACCGTGGCTTAGGCAGTTTCAGTGGGTGACCGCGGAGATTAGGTAACGTAGCGGGACTAAATAGCCCTGACATGTCCAAGCCAATTGTACCCGTCAAAATACGATAAGTGAGAATCGGGTCCCCTCTTATTCTTCGGTAGTGTGTGGAGTACATCCATAAACTAAGCAAACATTTAGAATACGTCTGTCCCCGTAGACCTTGCACTAACCGATTACCCACTCTTAACACCCACTCCAAGTCCATTTTGACTCGGTTAAGACATAGTGGACAAGCCAGGGTACAATATTCCAGGTGGAGTCGGACGAATGTCGAGAACAGCATCACAAACAAATCGGCCGTTAGGACTCCAAAAGAGCGGCGGATAAACTACATCACACGAAACTACAGACAAGCAGCCTGCTTGCAATTGTCGCCAGAATGAAGTGACAACAGGGAGTTCACCACCGCCGACAACATATCGGGTGGGAGGATTAGCATCTACAAGTCGGAGAACAGAGCACTTGGCCCCATTTATGGGCATCAACCATAAGGTAGACCATTCCAAGAGCCTATGCAAGGCACCCTGAATTGCCTCAGGACCCCACGGGATATCCACAATATACCAGAACTTAAGGTCATCAGCAAACATTTGTGATGACACTACTAGCCCCCCCCCCGGCAAGTCATTTACATAGATCGATGGTCCCAATACCGAACCCTGCGGGACGCCACTAAGGACAGCTTGCTTGTGAAAGGCTATGCTCCGCCCGTTCGCACTGCTCCCTCCCCTCAAGGAAAGCAGACATCTAGTTAAGGGCGCAACCAGGTATACCGCAAGATCATAACTTTAATGAGAGTCGAAGATGAGAACAGTGTTAAAAGCTTTCGAAGTCCACGAACAGTAAGTCTACAGCATGGTCACTGTCTACCGCATCGGCCCAGCTTTCACGACCTACAATTAGATTAGTCTGACACGAAAACCCATTGCGGAATCCATGCTGCGCAACAATGAGAAGGTTAAATCTATTCAGGTGGTTCTTCACTGAATCCCTTATCAGATTTGAAAACAACTTGGCTACTAGGCTTGTCAAACTGACAGGCAGACAGTTCGCGAGCAGGACGCTATCACCGCCCTTAAAAATCGGATAGATAATTGTCTCCTCCCATTCCGAAGATAGGACGCAGCTGTCAAGCGATATCTAAAACACACATGTGAAAGGACCAGTAAGTTCAGTGGCCAATTCATGCAACAGCTTCGGACGAATCAAATCAGGACGGGAAGCTTTAGAGGGATTAAAGTCTTGCAGTCGCTCGAAGCATTGAGTCTACGTTATGTTCAAATCAGTTAAGCAAGAATCCTCTGGAACCCTTGAAACCAATTCAAACTGTGGTAAAGAGATCTCCCGAGCAAAGACCCCAGTATACTGGCCACTAAGTATGCAATCCTGGTCACAGTCAGTTTGCGCACGGCTCCCGTCTGCTCGCAATTATGCTGGTATAGACAGTTTTGCCCCGCTGCGTCTTTTAATGCAAGCAAAATCTTCTTGGGATCAGATGCGGCCGAGTCCGCTAAACCCTGCTGCTACTGGAGACGAACAGACCTGAGATGTTGGTTAAAGTGATTTCTAGTCTATCGATAACTATCACAGATACTGGCTGATGGAGCTGCTTGGTAGGTTCGCCAGCATCTAGACCGTTTCTTGAGTAGGTACTTGCCTGTGATATCTATCCATGGAGGCTGTGCTCGTAACCCACTTTTCCTCACGAGTGGAATATAGGGAGTGGAAACCTCCGTAAGGTATGCCTTAAATTTATCCCAGGCTAACTGGACAGAGTTGGTCATCGAGATCTCACAGTTCAGAACTGAAGCCTTAGTTCGCATTGCACTAAAGTCCGCCCGCCAAATATTCGAAAGTAATTCAACGGCGGTCTGTTGGTGACTTGAAAGAGCACAACGAAAGGATATGCATGCGTGATCGCTGGACCCTAGAGGTGCACCGTACGAAATGTCAGTCACGAAGTCGAGGGACTTAAGGAGGACCAGATCTAAAGTAGATGGTATTTGGTTGTCCATATACCTAGTGGGGAAGCTCATGAACTGGTGCAGAAACACTTGAAGGAGCACGGCAAGAAAGTCTGTACCAAATGTTCCTGACGCCGAATTGCAAGTACGATCGGCTCAACAGGCTTCTGTGAGATTGAAATTCGCTAGAACTAAACACTTATTCGCGGACTGAGTGCGGATAAAGTCAATTACCCCCACTGGAAGAACTTTGAGGACTCCTGTAAATCACCACAAATGTAAACTAAGTAGAGGAAGTGCACAAAACAGCCGATAGGGCTTCAACAGTTTGATCCGACGACTGGAATGTGCAGGTTTAAAACACAACTAATTTACAGCTCACATACAGTACAACGCCTCCGCCTTGACGAACAACGGAGCGATCAGTTCTAAGCAGTGCGTAGCCAGGTAAACATACCTCACCGTCCGTGATATCCGGAGACAACTAAGTTTCAGTGAAGGCAAGTATGTCGGGACGAAATTTGTTTACAAGTAGACCCAACTCGTACACCTTGTTCTTTAGGCTGCGTACGTTGCTAAGTACTACCTCAATGAAGTCTACACGACCATTGCTAATTAGTGCGCCATCAGGATGGGTTCTGATAGGGCGGAAAATAAGTTCCGGCTGACCACCTGAAAACCCACTAGACGGAGGCTTTGCTCATTAGCCGTCCGTCTAATTTTGAGGTCGCTGATAGCCTCCTGCAACTACAACCTCTGCCAGTGGAAGGTCTGGATGAGCGATGACCCCACGATCCTTAAGTTTGTATGCACTGTAGTAGTGATTTGCGTTCCTCCTTGGTAGAAAGGACCGCGCGAAGTAGTCGGGGTCGCGGATTTGCCGCACCGATAGGGACGTTAATCAATCTGGTCAGCCTTCTGACAGTGACACCACGGAAGCCAGGTGGAAGCAGCTGGGTGATGCACAGTTTGAGACACTTGATGTCATCTAAACTGCGTTCCCTTTGGAGAGCAGCCGCAGATTAAGTAACGCTACGGAATAGAACGCTACTATTCGTGAAAGAGTTAACACGACGAGGAGTGTTTACTCCACGTGCCTTGGATTCGACACTTACACCAGCTGTTTTCACCACTAGTGCTGGGACTGTCCCTGTCCCCGCAAACGACGTCGAAGCAACGGTAGCGTAGGTTTCTCGCTCTATTGCCGGCGTCTTATTATTTCCTGGGTCTTTAAGCACCAAAGTTTTGCGGGCAGATCTAGACCGCTTCTTCTTTTGGAGCAGGAGCTGTTGACCTTGTGTCGCATTGAGCAGTTAGCAAGACGTCGTCAGAACGGGCTGGTTCAGTGGCAGCCGAGATGGTCAGCACCTTTGCTAGGTTCTCCTGTGCACAAACGTCAGATTACTTTATGACTGACGAAGATTGCATCTTTATCGATGTAGTCCTTCCCTTGGATCACACTGTCTAACTTGGCGATCTAATGGTGGCAGTTGACCCGACTAGTCGTTACAACGCTCTGAAAGATGCCGTAATAAAACGATGCACAATTTCACAGACCTCGCCTGCACCAACCCGCTTCCGGTTTGCAGTTGGGAAGCAAGAAACCGTCGACACTCTTACTGAAGATGCGACGTCTCGTAAGAGATTTGACCATGGAATCTTTGCTTCAAGAACTATGGCTGCAACGTTTACCTGAGCACGTGCAGGCTGTCTTATGCCTCGGCAAGTCTAACCCGTTGCCTGAAATCGCAGACAGTGTACTGTAGCGTTACACTGAGCCACTTTGCGCTGTATAGCATCACCCGGCCAGCTAACGCGCCTACCGGGTACAGACCGTCGCTCCATTAAACGACAACGCAAACAACCTGCCTTCAACGCAGGCCTTTGTGGACGAAAGCGCCTCACTAACACGTGAAGTCCAACGTTTAAGCTTAAACCAGCAGAAGCGTAGGGACGAAAACCGTTCGCGTAGCCGCACTCGTAGTACCACACGAGGCTCTATATGCCGTTATCATGCACGCTTCGGTAGCGCTGGTGGGAATTGCGTTAAACCTTGCACTTTTGCACCGACCAAGAAAAAGCAAGTAGAACAAAGCCTTGACAGAAGACATCAGATTCACAGTCTGAGAAAGACCAAAGACAACGGTCAACCGATGCCCACAAATGGCGATTTAGAATAAACTGATGGACGAATACTGGCGACTGACGTCGCTATTCAAAATACCATGAGTCATCTATTCAAGGTATCCGATAGAACTTCGGCGATCATGTTCCTAGTAGACACTTGGGGCGAAAGTCAGCGTGATCCCACCGGGCCCAAATGAATCGACTAAGCCGCGGGTAACACACCTACGTGCCGCCAACAGGACACCCATAGCAACGTTTAGCCAGCGTTCCCTCACCATCGATCTTAGTCTTGGACGTAAATTTCGTTGAACTTTTACAGTAGCTGCTGTACCGTTTGTTATCCTCGGAATCGATTTCTTGCATCATTTCGATCTAATAGTCAATACTCAACAGCGAAAGCTAACTGACAAACAAACACGAGTTTCCATTTGCGGAATCGAGATGTCATCCGAAAATGTCACACCCATTTATCCCCAACCGCAAGCTGACAAAGACTTTCCAGAACTGTTCGTGCAGTTCCCACAGTTCGTCCATCTAACGCCATTCTTATTGTAGAAACTGATGTAACGCACTACATACAAACTCGCGTTCCACCAGACGCCGTTCGACCACGACGCCTTTCCCCTGATAAATTGTAGGTGGCCAAAGCGGGATTCGAGCATATGCTCGAACTTGGTATTATCCGCCCATCCGAAAGTCAATGGGTTTCACTTCTTCAAATGGTGCCGAAGAAGAATGGCGACCGTGTGGCGATTATCGGGCACTGAACAAGTGCACCTGCCTCGAAAAATATACTATACTATTCTGCACATTCATGATCTTACTAGCAGCTTAAGCAGCAAGTCCGTGTTTAGTAAAGTCGACTTAACGAGAGCATATCACTGCTTCGGTAGGGGTAAAAATAAAGCAGCAGCGCACGCTCGCAAGAGCCTTAGGTGGAAACCATCAGCTCCAGGAGAGGCCGTTAGCGGCAGGGATTTGAGTTTCGCCAGGACCTCCGGAGTGAACTGAACAGTCGTCAGGGAAGTTGGGGATGAGACTGAAGAAGGTACTATCGTTGTATGCATTGATGGAACGGAGAATGTGGATGCGTAATGCTGGCACAGGACTTCTACTGCCTCGTTCGCTGACTTTGTGAGCCCTGTGGGGGTCGTTAGTGCGGTGACACAGTGCTTGACTTGTCGAAGACCGTTGACGTGACTATACAAGGCTTTGGGATTGGATAAAAATTTACGCATAAGCTGACGCTGATGCTCACTCATTAAACAATATAATGCATTGTTGTCGTTACGGGTAGCAACCTGTAATTACTATCGTTTTAGTAAAGTCGTGTAAGCAGTAAGCGTGCTTGGATGACTAGCGGGATCTTACTGTTCAAATTAAGCGAATTCGAGTCTTAAATCAGTCGTTTAAAAGAATTCCCAGTGTCGTGTTCGAATTGCATCACTGATTGTGACACTTTACGAATCGATCTGCGCTGAGCACGGGCGAGAGTAGATGAGGGAAATGTGCTTACTGCAAATAGAAAAGGATATAGCGGAAAATGTTACTTAAACGACCGAAATCCGTATGGAATTTGTATTACAAGGAAGATCAGGGGTGCAAAAATAGGTAACAAAGCGGCAACCCATCGGCTGTAGTGTTGCAAAAATTTAGCTGAAAGGTTTATAAGAAAATGTTTTTATAACGTATTTGGTGCCGAAATGCATTGAGCGGTTTTTAGGGTGTAATCAGTAATTTGTTTACAATGAATGCAGTAATTATTGAGATCCCCATGTTACTCTGGCGATTTTTCAGGATTCGTGCATAAAAAAGTAACTGTCTCTGGCAGTTAATTACAAATTCTGACTATATGAACGCAGCATATATGCTTAGCAGTGCAGTGCAAAATTACGCACATATTTTTTTACGTCTGCAGTCGTCCACACAATTGCAAGTCATGCATCCAAGCACTGATACTCCACTCATACACCAAGCTGTTGCTTTTGTTTCGCTCACTGTAAACTACATCGTAAGTGGCAAGCTCTACAGGCCTGGGATTTATTTTGTTTTTAATGGTATATTTTACACCTACTCTTGCGCGGCAGACCTGCGTAACGCTGTCGTCGATTTCTCACCCCTATAAGTCGTGTTGTGTGAAAGACATTTCGGAAACTGCCACAAGGATCGTCGATACTTTGACGACGGCAATAATGTCAATGAAAAAGAATGAAAAACATATCCCAGTGAAGTATAAAAATGCAGACATGCGAGGCGCAGTTGACTATCATAGAATGACTCGCATTCATCTGGGATAAGCATCCATTTGTGAAGGTGGAAAACAAACGCTCCTTAAAATAGTAATATCACAAAAAATTATAGACAAAGCATCAGGATGATGTGACCTAGGTATGCAACTAATACTACTACTATGACTAGCACTGGTGCGTCCAGAGTGGCTGATTTTATGCCCTAAGCAATCCCAGTGAAGCATCTCATCCTAGCCTATTTTATCCTCATCTCAGCCTTTCCTATTCTGTCTAACAATAGGCACCCTAATACCAGACCGACCAAGAGAGCACTCACTCAAAATCATAACACGTAGTAGTCGACTTCAGTGTCAAAGAACCAGCTTTAGTGTGCGTATCGCTTTCGTTTGGAACGCCCTGCCTGAAACTTTTGTCTCAGTACATAATACTGAGGTCTTCAAACGACGACTAGATGCTTGGCACTTGCCTCACTGGTCTGTCATGTTGAAAGACTTGGGTCATTCGCTAAGCTAGCTGGTAGGGTCGCTAATTTTCGCAAACAAGCTTGCGGCACTCCTCTTATTTAGTTCTTAGTTAACTTTACCGAACTGCTCTCCTGTCTGACAGCTTTATGTCCCCGTATTGCTACCTCTATGCACACATTTGCAAAGCAACAATACTGCCAACATCGGCCGCTTACCCGCACACTAGTCCCACTCCCAGGTAGCAAAATCCCCAGGATCAAGACGCGGGATACCTGTGTCCCACATCACTACCGAGTCGCAATCTACAACACTTGGAACCTACCGATGACAACAGGACCCGGACGTAAGACCTCGAGGAAGAGCCGAAAAGCGAAGCTTACCCGTACTGCGCAAACCCATGAAACCCATTTAGCAAGAGGTCTATTCACTGAGAAACATTTTATCAGTGCAACTTTACCATATACTGTGAATTCACTCTTCCTACTTCAAATATCGTCCAACCTAGGCGGAATTCCTCTCCCAAATCGGTTACCAGGCAGTAATAATAACGCCCTGAAAAGGGTTTCAAAATAATTGTGACGAGGGTGATGGTTGTTTCATCAATACTGATTCCTTTGTAACTTTTGACGATCTGTGCCTCCTCTCTATTTCTGCCAGCATTCAACAGAAGTATCATTTCCATTAGTGATCTTTTAGTATGTCGCTCGTTTGCAGGTGATGTGAGCATGAAGTGATATAAACTTGCAACGAATGTCTTATCTTTCAGAAGGAAAAGCATAATACAATGCTTCGAATAATGAAATCGAAAATCACACGGGAAATTGTTCCATGTAAACAAAATCCGTCCCAAATGCGCCTTACTTGGACTACCATAGGCACAAAATATGGTTACTCAGCAGCAATCCATCGGCGCTAGTGATTACAGAAAGTGATTTGGTAAAGAAGTGTAAATGATGTGTCAAATTCAACAATATCGGAATGTTATACCATCTATTACTAATGTTTCTCTCTCCCTGCGACTGATCAAGAAGAAACCTAAAAGTGACTGTCGGCAGTCCATCTGTGCAGTAACGGACTATGCTAATGTCCCACAAAATTTACCGGATAATTTATTGGACTGAGAAAACAAGCATAATTGTTGGTAAGGACAAAGTACCAAAGTTCCCATATCTAATGGCAAGGTGTTCCATGTATATTGTAGACTGATATTCAGGCGTGGAATCAACTCGTTCTAACGTTATTGAGCAAGCAAGACAGGTACAGTGGCGAAGATCGAACAGCTGCGCAGTAGTGCACCAGGTCAACGAAAAAGAGACGAGACCAAAATATACAACATACATAGTTACTTACTTATGTGCACAAAAGGAAAATGAAACAGCTACACCAAAAGCAAAAGTAGCTAATCAGCCCAACGGGACAGAGTTGGGCTTCGGCAATTAGTAACGAGGGGAGAAGACTGCGAATACTACGAACTTCGAAATTAACTAAATGCAGCAATAAGCTTGCAAATGTAAAATTACTCAATTCGCAACAGATTTAATCAACCGTTTTGCATGCTACATGCAGCTGTCAGGGCAGCGTTCATCTATCACCACATTATGGCCCTTTGATAAACTCTGACGATTTATTTTTAATTTATTGATTTTATAGTTTATAAAAGAGTTACATATAAAACTAATTCTTACTAGATTCTTTACAAATACCTGCGTAGCATTAGGCCTTATTATATAATAAATGAATTACTTGCACAACTTGATAGTATTTGGCATAAGGAATTGATTTATGCGAAAGCCTCTGTTTGTGCATAACTATTTGCGTATTAAATATTTTTTGCTGGCACAACATGTTCTGGCTCGTGGACACATAGAAAACAATTAAAGTAAATCAGAGCACAGTAACTGTATGGAAGGCCTTGCGCAACGGCCAGATGCGCTTCCCCTTGACAGAAAAAGTGAATCATTCATAACCAGCGCGCATTTGTTGCATACCATATCCGCTGTGCAAGGTGAATTAAAATCGTAAAACGATGAGGTAAGCTCATTTACTTGCTGATTAAACCGCATAGAGTATGTTAGCTTTCAACTGCTTAACAATTTTATTAGCGCGTCTTCGGCATAGACATTGGTTGCCACGTATAATATTGTTAACTGCCAAGAAATTTTGCAAGGATTAGCCAGGTTTAAGACGCTCAATCCCAGGAATGGCGATTATAGAAAATGGTCGGCTGATGGGCTTCGCCAAATGTGATATCCAAGGACCGTACTTTGAGAACAGTTATTGCGTTTTACCTGCGAAAACTACATGCTTTTTAGGCAAACTTATAAAGCGCACTGATTAACAGTATATGTGCGTTATTAACTGCAAATGCGCCCATCGGACCAAAACGAAAGTTAGCATATGTATCCCCTTAATTATCTTGGGGCAACACACTAAAATGTTATAGAACAGGGTTTTTGTCCATTTATTAACGTATACCTAAATTTGACATTTTCAGGGGAATAAGTGTAAGTTGTAGTTCACTCTCCATATAAACTTCATGGATCTGAATTAGATTCATGTTGCTAACCTTTGTTGAGTGCCAACCTTTCCTACGTCCTGTATGGCATTAATTCTAGCTGGAGTCAGATTAGCGATTCCAAGATGACAAATCGATTTGTGGGGAAAATTTTATTTATATTGCAATACTTTCCCTGTTCGCCAAGCTAAAAAAGGATGGCATCGTTGCTCGCCGCTATCCAGCGGAATAAATATTTCCAGCACATAGATCGATCGCGCAACAGAAACCGGATTCAAGCATGGACCGTCTTAGGCTCAGGCAATGGAACACAAAAATATAGTTTATCCGTGCGCACCGGTAGCCTAAGTATACAATGAAATAATAACGTTAGAATTTAACACAGACAAATCGAAAAACTGCCCACGTTTATAAACAGCCCTTACCACGAACAAACGGCGTCAGCCATCCTTCCATCTACTTGATGACCATCCATCGCTGTCCAGCATACTAAGAGAATAGGTGGTGAAGCCTGATGCAGATGCCGTGAATGTTTCATGCTTTCAGCCGCTTCTAGCTTCCACCCATTTCGTCCGTACGCGGCATTAACGGAAAAATCCTGGCGCGCGGACGAATCATAAAGTTACAGTAAGGAATCCGATCATAGGTTTTCGCAACTAGATGAGCTTTACAGAATATTCAAAACGGTAACCTTTCGGAGTAGCAGGAGACGACCAACAGGTTTTATACATAGTAAAATCCAAGTTAAAAATGAGCAGCGCAACTGCAAATCTAAGCCAAAAATGGTGTATAGCAAAAACGCTGCTAAGCTGTTTCCGTGTTTTGAAATGGTTTTGCTCTTTCTGGTTGTTTCATAACGTTTTAAGCCACTTGTCGGTTTCGGCAAACGTTTGTAAGAACTGATACGATGCAGGAAAATTTGAAAAATACACCACGGGATGTGCAAAACGTCAGAAGTGTCTGCGAATCGTGCGTGAGTTTAGCTTTCTCTTCCGGTTAGGTTGATAATAGGTCCAGTAGTTGTGTGGGCGGTAGTCACTTTATGTTCCGCTGGAGCAAAGTGCCTGGTCTTCATTATTGGGTGCTTCAATACCCGCAGTGTTTCTGGATTCTGACACGCATTCTCTATAGAGTGTGTAATTGCTTTGAGGCTAACCTTTGTCATTTGGATCAGTGGACCATATCCGATATGGCACGCACTGTTGGGATAGAGCAGCTCCGAAACTCTCCACCGACTGTCATTAGGTTTTAGAGCTAGCCGTCATGGCGCAATTCAAGGTTATGCATATTGCACCGTAGATACAGGGTCGTCAAGAAATTCAGGTACCTTCTTGCCATCAGGTTAGCGTCGCTGCGGCATGACGTTGTTCGGTTGCGCTGGTAACCAAGTTCTTTAGGCAGTTTGTTGAATGATTCTCCAAAGTGTGAGCGGTATTTGGTGAGTACCACGTTTAAGCAACCAAATTCATTTAGAGCGTTCTAGTACAGCATGTGCTACGCTGTCCGAGGAGCTACGGGATTTACTTTTGATCAGCTGTCAAAACTTCGACACAGAGTAGTAGGTACACGTAGCTTTTGCCTGGTGACCAAGGTCCAACCAGGTCTAGGTGAAAGTGTGCGAAAAGGACGTGGTAAGCGGGAGAGACGCCCAATGTGCTTATAGTGAATCTCTATAGCTTTGCGCACTGACGTGCTAAGCTGGAGCAATTGACCTTTGGCCAAACGAAGCGTTCCAGTACGACGGTATGCGAACCACGTATGCCGGGAGGAGACATGTTGTAAGCGCAATAAAACTTACTCGTTTCTTGGTTGCAGGAACTACGGCTGGTCGACTAGCGTCACATTTCAACATTTTTGCTACAACCTGAGGCATTCAAATCTGCCTATCCCGTCTCCACTTCTTCTTCTGTGCATGCCCCGTTTATCATTACGTTTCATTTACATGAACCCTCTATATCGTGAAATCAGATATCGTGTTTTCACCAGTTGTTTTCTAATTGGTCACTCTGAATTCATGGTCTACTCGTGGCTGCAGTATTACTGTAATATATGTCATACGCCCGTGCAAACGTGCCCGACCTCAAAAATATCTTATTCCTCTTTATTTTTGTACCGCGTACTTTTCAACCACCAACTGCGGAACGATTTTCGATTATCACATTTACAAGTACCATGGAACGTCTGTACTATTGCACATATTGATCGTGCCTTAAGGGCATGCCTCGCATAGTTGAGAACAAATATTTATTTATCTAGTTAGGGGACACTAACGCTAGTCCCCACAGCTAAAGCCAATTTAACTCCTCGTAGGTTTAAAGGAATTTTTCTTTAAAGTTTTTCTGCATCGGGAGTAGGTTGTTGTTTAGCAACCGTAGCGGCTAGTTCAGTTTTAATTTCCGGTACTAAGCTAATCTGCCGCATAGGTAAAAGAGCCTCAGAGACGGTAGTATTAGCATGTGCGGTTTCGTACCGGTTCTAAACTAATATAAGAGGTTTTTATGTGTCCCCTTTGGCGCGCAGAATACTTGGACGTTGCGCCAGTGATTACGGTGAACAGTGGCTTGTGTTAGGGTAGGATGGAAATCTTGGCCATTGAGGTAGTGCCGGCTGTGTCGGATACTTAGATGGATTGCTATTGGAGCCCTACAGTGGGTGCAGTAAAGCGATTCAATAGGCCGCAAAACATAAGTACCAACATAAAGCTAATACGTTATGGTCGGTTAGCTGTTGAAAACTGCGCCGTCGACAGTGTCTGACGCAACCGTTTTCAGTGAGAGTGGCGTATTGGATCTCGGTGAGCGGGGACCGATAGCTTTTAGATAATATACGTTGGCTTCTAAAAAGCTAGTTTCGCGTCGTCTGAAACGTTGAACGCGGTGCTTAAAATGAGCAAGTCGGTCCCTGGTTGTGTACCGCTAGTGATGTTCGCAATAGAGTGTATGTACTAGCTATCTATGCCGCAGAATCCGCAGCAAAATTTGAATTGTTTAGCTGCAGGGTTGTTGTTCGGGGCCTGGGTTTTGACTGTCAGGGTCCTGATACCAGCGGCGGATGTCTTAAGTTTAAGGAATTAGATGATGCAATGACCAAGTGCGCATTTAGCAAGGTTGACTGCAAAATATGCTGCGTCAATAGTGTAAAAATTGTGACATATTTACGAAGATGTTCATCGTCCAAAGATTTGGTGCCGAGAATATCATGCAAATATGGAAAACCTTGTGAATATGGCGCTGAAAGGTTTGCGCAGCGTTGCTAATTTCGAAAGCATTGCGAGGTGTTCGAACAAACTGAATGTTGTGCTAGCTTCAGTTATCTGAATGTAGTCGGCCTTCCAGTTAGTTGTAGGTTGGCAAGCACTTAATTTGGTTTACTGAACACTGTCTTACCACCCAAACCTGAGGGCAGGTCATGTATATGCAGAATTAGTTATTTATCCCCACCGTAGCTTTGTTAAGCGCACCGGGGTCAACACGGAGGGCGCCATTCGCCGGAAATCTAAGGTACATGTTTAAGGTTGATGTCCGTGTACTGTGAGATGTGAGCATTATTATGCGTTGCAGCACTTGTCCAAGTTCTGCGTCTGCAGCTTTGAGTATGTCCGGGGCTATGGTGAGGAAGCGCACCGAAACAGGCGGAAACGTAGTAGCGAGTAAGGCGTGAGATATCAGACTATGCTGAGCCTAATAAAGCGTGCCGCTCCTGTATACTAACTAATCAGGTTGCCAGCAACTCACCAATTAGTGCGTCATAATTAGCAGTCTATTTGACTTCAAGGCTCCACCGTAGATGTCCACATCAGAGTGGCACACGTAGCATCTTTTGCGGCTACTGCTCACAATACTGAAATTCTAGGTCCCCTTCAGCGCTGGCCTACAACCATTTTCTAACTAAACTTATAGTATTCAAGCCCTTCTATCTCCTATTATTAAAGTTGAAGGCCTGTCAGCAAGCAGTTTCTTCCACATAACTAACCCGACTCCCAGTATCACCCTTTCCTGTAGTATATTTGACCTGTTGGCTGCACTGTAGAAGTCCCTATCTTTTTCCGCTATTCGAGGTCCCTTTAGGGCTAGCACTGCAACCGCATTGTCGCTACAGTTGTAGTACATAAATCCCATACTCGTCACAAATTTGACACTCCATCTCACCCCTTCACCCAGCTGTCTAGCATTCGATTGCTGAACATGTTGCGTTATTATTTTCATGGCCTCAAACCCGGCGTAATAACTTCACTGGCTCTCGTACATGTTCGAACGATAAGCTCTAGCACTGTCAACAGATCGCTCAAATTATATCTTGCGCGCTTATTAAACCACTCACTATGTTCTTCTGATTCCCTCAATTCATTTACCGGTTAACAACGCCTGATACTCAAGGTTCCCAAACAGGGCAACTTTTGCGTACGCTAGGCCAATTCGGCCAGCAACTTCCTCTCACATTCAGCAAATATCAGGTCTCGTGCTACAACGCAAAACTACGGATAAGGATATAAATATAAATATAAATATAGGTATATCTCGAGACAAGCGCTAGATGCTGTTCCTGCGTGGGATCAGATCAAATTGTACATAATATCCATGCTCATGTATGGAGAAGAACTATCGTTAACAACTGCTTTTGATCGTGTTTATCTTGCCGAACAGTAAAGCAGGGATGAATACAAAAGTTTCGTAGGCCTCAACATTTTTGAATGCAGTAGTTTGGGTCAACGTAGCTTATGTACGAAATCTGCGCTTTTCACCGGCTATCGCTGCCAAACCTTGAGGTGCCTGATTCCATTAGTAAACGATCAATCTATTATGCCAATGGATTGTGTTATTTTCGATGGAAAGTGCACCACTAGAGGAAATTTGATCCATTTTCTTTGGTCACATCACCGCATTTCGAGCATCCATTAGTAACGGGCTCATGGAAAGGAATGAGCAAGCCAAAATTACATCGTAAAAGTGGAGGGCAGAAACAAAGGAAATAACAGTAGTGGCTAACAATTTAGCCTTTCTTAGAAAAGTGCGACTGCAAGGCCGGCCCACTTAAATAGAAAATACCCTAATATTGGAAAATGGAGCCAAAATATAGCCCAGAAACAGCATACCAGTACCGCAAGCCGGGCGCGAATTTCAAAGTGTAAATCTCCAAACAAGCGGAAGCAACGCCGTTTTGGAGCCGATATGTTAACTAAAACGGGACAACAATGGGCGGTCTAGGATAAACCATAGGCGCTGGTTACGACAAAGGTAAAATAAGTATGATAGACGCGGTGTTTATGGAGATATTTGCATTTTCGAGACTCCGCTAAATTCACGTTCTGCTTTGGATGCAGATACAGAAAAAAGAAAGAAACAATACAAAAACGGCTAGGCGTAATAAGTTCCGGATATGGAGTAGTAACTGGGAATGCCTAAGATAACGTGTAATTCGCTGTAGTAGCGAAGTATGACGCAGTGGGCCGAAAAGCATACTTTCTCAGTAAACGTAGTAAAAGTTGGGAAAACAGACGGAAAGGTTTTAGGAAAATTCTAGGTAGGCTGTAAGAATTATTATATAGGTAGAACAGCACAGGATATGGCATAGCTAGCCCACAGCCAGCATGCAACCAGGTGCGATTTTCCGAGTACATTGGGCCGCAGGATTCACTACGAATGTGGAATTCAACATTTTAATGCTCCGATGTGGATGCGAAAATTATACCAAAGCCGCATGAGCTGAATCCATATGGGTAAGACAAGGGAACATAAAACTCATTTGCCCCGTCTGAACTAGGGTAACGCAAGCATTTCCTACAGAAATATTACCAGTTTCGACTATTTGATGCTATTTTATACGTCGTTATGCTTGTATCACTGACACTAATGAGCCAGGGTAGTCTTCCAGTGATAATAAAAAAGTAATGTGACAAAAGTTACAAAATGTGTCTAGGTGAGAAACACCTTGGGTTCCGCTTTGGTTAGACACGATTACCACTTCTGTTGGGGGTTGCGCCATCTCAAGCATGACCGATTAGTGGGCCACAGGTGCTAAATCACACAACTGCATTAAGTTGCCAGTTTCTAGCCTTATTTCTCTTAGCTGAGAGTCGGATGCAAGTGCCTGTGGTGTTGGACCAGAATAACGCAATCGTTCCCTGGAGAAACATCATCAGTTTCAACACTTTGAGTTTATGTTATATATCTTAATGGATGTGCCACCAATGCTAATGAGCTAGAGATGTCTTCTATTGATAATAGAGAAAGATGTGTCCAAAAGATTAGCAAAATGCAATAAGGTGGGAAATACCACGAATGCCGCTTTGGTTAGGCATGACCACCTCATCTTATAGAGGTTGCACTTTCTCATTTGCGACGGATTATTGGGCCTCATGTGTTAAAGCACACCATTTCTGCATCGCGTTGCTATTTTGAGCTCTAACGCTCTTGGTTGGGAGTCCGATGCAAGTGCAAGTGATATTCACCAGTGTAAGGTAATAGAAAACTGGGAGATCACAACAGCTATTAACTTGGAGGTTTCCTGGTGGGAAGCTTCCACATTGTCAGGCAAAAGGAATGAACAATAATATAACGCAAGCAGAGAAGATAACGGAAAACAAGTGGGAGCTGGTTGTTCACCCACCATTAAGCATTAGGTATGGTAGGCTTTGGAGCCAGGTAAAGTTTAAAATTACGTATGAACGGCCAAGGAAAGAAGAAGTGGTGGTAAAAACATCTGGGTGTCTAGCTTTCCAGGTGACAGGGGCCTCACTGCCGCATGGTTAGCTTTTAGTCAGAGAAAGGCAATCCGGAACAACTGTTGTGAAAGAATAAAGGATTGAAAAAAAGGATCTGGTTTTTTATGATGCCTGTCTACCAGCGTTTCCGATAGTGCTAGGCATACGTATAACTCAGAGAAAACTAAATGTACGGGCCAAGAAAGCTTAAGTGGAGAATAAATGCCTGAATATAGGTTATAGTGATATTGCTTTCGTGGTGGGTAGGTGGCCCTGTTATATAATCAGCGGTGTAAAGTAGCGAGAATTTAAACCTAGGGGAGGGCATCGGTTATGGGCAACTAGTAGATGCAGATTACGTAGGCTAGTAGAAATAGCTATAAAGCAGGCAATCTATAATGACTATGTTGGCCAGATAAGTGGTAACTTACGGGTGCACCATATTTGTGGTCAACAACGCTAGAACCTGGCATTTCACATGAGGCTTAATGTTGTTAAAATGTTTTTAGTAGACGTGACTCATTGGTCACAAGTATAAGTATTCGCAAGAGACCAAGTGGACTAGGTATTTGGAAAATACTAAGGGGTAAAAATGGAGACAAAGGAACCAAAGTGTAGAATAGAAGGAAGAAGTGAAGTAAAGTTTGTCCGTTCGGATTGCTTCCCCATTGCTATGCACTATCCCACCTGGTCAGTGCCTACGGGCTTACGATGCTCCCATTCAATAGTACAAGGCTGCGTTACGTGCTGATCAGTTGAGCAGTAAGAAACTGGACGTCGAGAAGGAGCCTTCAAAGGATTTGAACTACCGATTAGTGTTTCCAGGTTGCCTTTGCGGTAGCGTCTACTATTTCAAGAATTCCTATTTAACTAAGTGTCGGTGGGAGCCAGTAAAGCGCTCAGCTACTACTGGGGTAGGCTGAATACCTTTTGTGTTTGGATTAGCCGTCCTAATATCTGTATGATGCGTGCTGCTGATCGGGCCGAGATCTCACACGTGGTGTGACAGGGGCCGCAAAGTATGGGGAGGACCTGTGAGCCCAAGGTGCTCCTGTCATGAAGCCTAGTTGAGCGCAATACAAAGTTGCGCTAGAGCAGACCAAAATGTGATCTATGCCCCGTCGGGGCCCGTCTCGAAAAGGTTGTCATCAGAATCACAGATGTTGTAAAGGCGTCTTATGTTATAAAGGCACATAAACTTTCGTACCTCCTGCTTGAAAGCCTGTGGATTTTGGATCTCCCACAGCTGTGAAGGTAATTTGTTCCAGATATTTACATAAGTGACAAGGAAGAAACGTGAACGTAGTTTCTTCCTCGCTGGCAGTGGGGCAACTGTGCAGTGCTTGTTTCGGTGGTTGAATTCTGATTCTTTTTCTCAGTGTCAGGCTGGGGATATCACTGTGCACCGCTTGGTATATTAACTTATGTAAGAAGCACAAGTTCAAGATAAGGCGCCAGCCATAGAGGCTGGAGTTTGAGATGGTTACACCTCTGTAGGTAACTAAGCGCTAGGCTTTGTGGGGCTACTATTTTGGTAAACCACCGCTGAGCCTTTTCGAGCAATATGCGGTCTGATTTCCGCAAATTACTGAAGATGAAAGGGCAGTATTCCAGCTGCGGACGAACATGACTGCGGTAAAGCTCCAACCGTGCTTCAGCCGAGTTAATGTAGCGGCCTATGTGGAAGACCATTCTGCGTGCTTTTGCTACCTGATACTGCACATTCTCTGAAAAGTTGAGGGTCATAGAATAGCGAATACCTGGGTCAGTAGCTAACGCTTATAGTTGGATGGGCGTACCATTCAACGTAAACGCACCATCCGATATGGAGCATTTGTGGGGCAGAATACTAGATTTAACAGCAGAGAATGTCATTTGCCAATTTTGATGCCACGACCCTTAGGTCTTCAGGTCTTCACGGATCGCTTGTAGTGCGGATACTTTGGCGCTTGGTGGGAAGTTATATACGACCTTTATATCTGAAAAGCACGGTAAGAAGACGAAAACTGGTAGATGCATGCATTTCGTATTGTCTCCTCAGTACCATTAACAATAACCGGTATGCAACTATATACTTAAATATGTGTGTGACCGAATAAGCATGGGGTGCAAAATGAATGACGGAAGTTTCACCCCTATGTCCACGGCAGTCTTAAGCTGATAAATAATTGCTTTTGAACACACAGGGCCGGCTTCATCCGGCTTATCGCAGCGGCCTCGGCGAAACGGAGGAAGCGGGGATTAGGGTGACGTAATAAAAGTGTGAACGCTGATCCGAGCTCTATCCGGTGACGCGTAGTCAGTAGGTGTTTACCTATTGAGGAAGCTGGCGGCTTGCGCAAGCACGGAACTTCAGTGGGACAGGGATGCTGGTCAATTTCACGTTGAACCCACCTTGGCACATGTTCCTTTATTCGGGAAGTCAAAGACCGATTGGTTCTGCCTATGTAACTGTTTCCGCAGTTGCACACGAATTTGTATATGCAGTGTGAGTTGGCCCCTATCGGCTGAGCTTCCTTCGTTGGAGGCACCGGCAAGTTACAGGTTCTATTGATGACCACAACCTGAGCAGCACAGTAACTTCTCTGCGTGGCAGAGATTAGACGTTTCGTAGTTTTCAATACAGTAAAATCACCCTTGAATGGCAACTCGATATAGATCTTTTTCTTGGCTGCCGTACGCACCAAGTCTTTCGGGCCTCGCTGTTGGCTGTGTCTCTCTATAAATCTACGTGGGTAACCATTTGCAATGAGTGTTGTTGTAATTAACTTTAGCTCGCCGGCTAGACAATCAGCCGAGCAAATTTGTCTAGCACGAGTAACTAAAGTTTTCACAAGGGTCCGCTTGTGCCGCACTGGTGTGAAGCTGGTGAAGTGCAGGTATTGGCCGGACCAGGTTGCTTTCCTGTAGATAGACCTTTTAATAAGCCCGTCATCCCTGCGACTGATGAGGATGTCTAAGAATGGCAGACAGTTGTTTTGTTCCACTTCGCAGGTGACCCGCAAGTTGGTATGTGCACTGTTGAGTTGCTGCACAAACTGGACAATCTGCTGCTCCGATGAACAAAAGGCCAATTTGTCATCCACATAACGCTTATAATATGGTAACTGGGCTATTTCTGCGGATATGCCTCTTTCTGTCATCAGCATGAAGAAATCGGCAAGTACAGGGCCTAGCGGGCTACCCATTGCAACACCATCGATTTGACGATATGGGATGTTCTGAAAGTGGAAGCCAACATTTGCTGTACACAGAAGTAAGGATTCCTTTAGAAATTCGACTAGAATTGGTAACGAATAACTAGATTGCTCAACTAGCTCACATATGTAATTAACAGTTTGCTGTAGTGGAACGTTGGTGAATAGAGATTCAACAACACTCATTATATCGTCGGCAAAGAGGAATGGGCGACCATGGCACAGGCTGCTACAGATGTCGTTCACATAAATCAAAAACAGGGGTGGTCAAAGCACGCTGCCTTGCACAACACCGCTGGAAACTGTGACAGGGATGGACTCAAAGTGTGCCACCGTCTCGGACGGCGTACGCCCGGTTAGGTAGGATTTAAGCCAGTCAAGCAGAGGTGGGACTACACCGTAAGCATTGAGCTTATGTAATAGGCTGTTATGGGGGACCCTATCGAACGCCTTTTGCATATCGAGGTATAGCGTAATAATCGTCAGGCCTGAATCAATCGCGTCAGTGACCAGGTTGAGAAAATCAAGCTGGCAGGTTGCGCAGGATGGTGCGCTTAGAAAACCATGCTGTGACCTGCTAATGGGGCCTCCTGCATTCAAGCAGGCCATAAGCGCACGCTTAACCGATTTCGCCATCACACGTAAGAGAATAGATATGTGGTTTATGGGTTGGTAGTTGCTGACTTCCCGTACGGAGCCACCTTTATGGCGCGGTGTGATGACAGAGTGCTTCCAAGCCAATGGGTATTGGCCCTTCTCCATAGAGAGCGTGAAGTGTTTCAAGAGGAGTATGGAAAGGTCATCGCCCCATTCTTAAGCAGTATGGGTGGAATTCCATCAGGACCAAGTTTGGTAGATGGTTTTATGGTTTTGATAGCGGAACGGATGCCTGTTAGATCGAACTGCACCGTGGAGAGCAGCTGGTTTGTGGACACATCCAGCTCAGTAGTGACCGGGGACAGTTCTTCACACTGGGACTCTTTGAAGTAAGAGTTTAACATCTCACATTAAGTCCGTGGATCTTCACATGCTTTGCAGGGGCCGACGCGTATAGAAGTGATCTTTGCTCCATAATGAGGAGTGCGAGAACGCAGCAGCCAGCTGAGGTGCTTGGCTTTGTTTGCACTGGCTATGGCTGCTCTTTCTTGGGATGTGTTAAGCAATACAGACCTGGACGATAGCTGGCTCGCAATCTCGTTGGCTCCCAGCACATGCGCAAAGTTGAACGTCTTGTAGTAGGAACGTCGTAGTTGCCTCAAGCTTGCATGCAGCTTAGTTTGCCTCCTACTTTTTCCTGAACTTTTAATTAAAGGAGTAATTGGAGCCAATAGGTCTAGACAATAGTGCAGTTCGCCATAAAATATTGCGGACGATTGCTCCAGGGCGTCGGACAGAAAGAACTGTTCCCAGTTCCTTGCTCGAATAATCGTGGCAAATGTGGGCCAGTCTATGGAGCTTATCGGCCTGTATATCTCAATGGCCTCTGATCTACTCGTACAGATTGCCGGGATGTTTGCAAACAGCGAGCAGTATACCACACTGTGGTCGCTCCACGGAAACTCTAGGCCTACAGATGCACGTATATTGGATATACCCAGTGTAAATATCAGGTCTAACAGGTGTTTGGACCTGGTCGGCGTTGATACATGCTGCACCCATCCTCCCAATTTGATGCAGGCTAATAGCCCACTATACTTCGCTGGGGCAGTGGGTGGAAACCACTGGATTTCAGGAAGATTGAAGTCGCCCGCCACAAGCTTGCATGCACATGGATGGCTCGCAGCTAACTCAAAAGTAGTTATTAGCGCTTTTTCACTCACATGTGATGTATCAGGAGCCCTGTAAATGCAACCAAGTAGTAACTTGGGTCCCATGGCATCAACCGTTATCCACATAGAGTCCAATATTTCGGTGTTATCTAGGACTTCGATACTAGCAGTGAAATTTTGCTGCAAATAACTAGCACACACTCCACCTCGTTTGTGTGTACGCGAATGTGTATACAGCTGGTAGCCTTGAATGAAAAGGAATCATCGAACGTAAAGGCACCAAACCATGTTTCGGTGACTAGTACTGTGTCAGGCGGAGCAAGAATAGCCAAAGGGCGTCGAATATGCATCTTGTTGTTCAGCGACCTGGCATTTATGAGTATAATGGAGAAAAGTTGGCCAGTGTCTCCCAGTTTTATGGATGACATAAAGGGACCGCGAAGAGCTACTGAGCCATCTGTAGAAGCTGTAGGAACTGGGTCAAAAGAAGTACGAGCGTGCTTTCCGTTGATGACGTATTGGATGTCGGGATGAGCTTGTCGCGGCTCATCCCTACCTGGGATAAAAATGGCGCGTGATGTGGTGTAGAAAGAAGGGAATTTGCCCGCTCAGGTAGTTGTTGTGGCGGTAACAACCGGTGGGATAAGGTAGGTACTCCAGAGTCCGGACTATCTGGAACATGGTG
Organism: Dicrocoelium dendriticum; assembly: GCA_944474145.2. Classification (NCBI taxonomy): domain Eukaryota; kingdom Metazoa; phylum Platyhelminthes; class Trematoda; order Plagiorchiida; family Dicrocoeliidae; genus Dicrocoelium; species Dicrocoelium dendriticum. The sequence continues at coordinate 63,212,683 of OX104066.1, forward strand.
AGAAGAACCTTGAATAATATTGGGTGATGTACTAGCTGCGAAGTCCGGTGTGTGGATATGGGACGTGTGATTGTTTCCCTGTTACCGCGGGCTATTTTCATTACCGCTAGCTTTCGCGGTTTGAGAAAAAGTTGATTCATCATGGTTGCACTGCGTAGTTGTTCAAAGTTTGTTACGACGGTATTTAAAGTTGCTTCATCCTTAAAATATATTTTGATCGGTGCAGGGAATTTACTGCTTCTTTTAGGTAGTCTCGCAACACGTACCGAACGTGTTGCTAAACCAAATACTGCAAGGATAGCTCTCGTAAATGCGTCCAAAGAAAGATCCTCGGGTACGTTAAGTACCTGGGTAGTATACGGCCCAGTACCCCCTTCGGATGGCGACTGGGGGGATGCCTCACACTTTGCTGTTTCATGGGTGTGTGAGGTTTGGGTAGATGCCTTCGGTGATTTTTTCGGAGTCATCCTTACGCGGGGCCGTTTGGCTCTGGGTGCCATCTTCGCTTCAGGTGGAAATTTTGGTTCAAGCTCACGTGTGTGTGGCTTCTGAGACGAGAATAGGACGGGAACTTGTTGATCACTATGGGTGTGAGAAACCGATCTCCAGGCTCGAAGTGTGATGGGCCCCCACGTCGGTTCACCCTCAGTGGCCCAAAATATAGCTGTTTCAGCTCTGCTCTATTACGCAGCTCTTCACAACTTGTCATTATACTTCGGAGAGTTGATTCGTCCCTAGTACTTAATTCGAGTGGTGCCGCGAATTTACTTGTTCTTTTGTTCAGTCGCACAAACTCTAGTGGGTTTCCTTGGATTCCATTGACCTCAAAAATCCAGCTCCTGAACACTTCCAAGGGTGTGTCATCAGGAACGTTAAACGCAATAGTACTAAACGTAGTATTTCTTCCTTTGGTACCCGTGTGCAGTGCGGCTTCCGGCTTGGCTGTTTCTGACGCAGAAATGAATGGTATGGCCGTAGCAGGCGAGCAGTATGGTGTATTTTGCTCGCGAGGCCGTTTAGTTGGAGGAGCCGGCGTGGGTCGGTTCCAGACAGGTGACATACTAGATGCTCGCCGACCAAATTGGGGTACTTCGGGTGGAAAGGCGCAGCTTGCTGCGTTGATCGTCTTTAAGAATGGTGCCTCTGCGACGTGCCCTCCTGGTCCATTGGGACGATCTGTACAACAGAGTGGAAACTCGGATGTAGGCGAACAAGTCCCGGGTTTCTTCTCAGGACAACTACTTATCTCCCAAAGTCGCTTGGGGTCATGGGTATCCATAACCACCAGTTTTAGCATTTCTGCCACCGAGCAATGGTTTTGTACCATTTGCTTGATCTCACTTTGAGCTACATCCTCTGAGACATCTAAATCAATTATGTGGGAGGCCTCCGGGGTGACAAAATCCTGCAGAGGATCAGAAGATATTCCAGGAGTCCGCTCATTAGTAGGCTTGGATGCAAAAAGCTTTTCGTAACGGCGTTGCATGGCTATCGCTGCGTTCACTAATTTTAACTGGACAAAGTTTGTGCGCGACCGGAAGTCTTTTTGGTATGACAGGAATTTACGGGCCGAACGCTCTGTATCAAACCTGAATAGCACGGGACATTGGTTTTTAATAGCCCTTTCCTCAGTCTGGTGCAACTGATTAAAATACCTTCTAGACCGCATATATCTATCAGTACCTTCTTGATGGGGTGAACTTTTAATCGGTCAGGTACATTATAAACCACTACCTCCATTGAGGAAGCGCATGGAAGTCTCGGAGCACTTTTCATCCATTACATTGCTAGGGTGAACTAGGCTTGTAATAGCCACTAAACGCTCAGCTATTGGCTGTAAGCTGTTAAAGGTCACTTTCGTACTCGCCCATTCCTCTTGCAGTTGCGCGATTTCTCGGCGCATAGAAGAAAATACGTCCATCACCCTAACGGAGCACGGCATGGTCACGTTGATCGCTGTGTTGCACCCCATTTTACTCGCTTTGTTTACACGACGGCTGGTAGATATTCCTTTTTTTACCGCAAGCATTTGAGACCAAGTTAGAGAGTCAGCGACGAAGGAAAATAGTAATGGAAAGGGGAGAAGTAACAAATAAGGGACAACGATATTGTCAAGGAAAATGCCAGATGACGGAATTCTGCTAAATATCAGAGTAGATATAACAGATTTCTATTAGGCAGATGGTAGACTGTACCAGAAGTATAAGTCCCACAAAGGCACCATCAGTCGAGAGCAAAACGAATCAAACTGGCAGGGTGACCTTGACCTTGCAAGGTATACCGTCACTCCATTGATTTTAGCCAGCACAACTTTACCCTAACTTTTATATTCATACAATAACATAGTCCTGTTCAATTTTGTTGGAAGTTTGCTCCGTCCGTTTTTCTTCTTACCCTTGTTCTACAGGATAACATTCCCTTCACGGAACACCGCTGAAGACGTACCTGCGACGCTTCCATGGGCACGAATTCAATAAAGAAGAAAGAAAAAACCCGCACTTCATAATCTTGACACACTAAAGAACCTAGGAAACTGACCAATTCAATACAAGTCACCTGGGTCGTCCGACTTCAACAGCTCCAACCACTTGCACTGGACTCCGAATTCGACTACACAGCCATACGAAACCAATTGGCGTTACGTGGCTGCAAATATCCGTGAGAGTAATAGGTCTGATGCAATCTTGCCAATGTTATATCACCAGCCGGCAGTGTTCCAGGACGTGGTGGGTCTTTGTCTGGCAAGCGTTTTCCCTACAAAAAGCCACAAATGTCTGTTTAACATCACGGCGACGTGGCGGATGTGACTCGCCGCTCCATAAAGCCACCGTCCCTAACACATTGGCAAGTTGACCGAAACAACATTTACAAGTTCTGTGCATATATCGGCTCTCGCACAAAAACGCCTACATATCTGATTAGTGACATGCCGCTATTCTTAAGTATTTTTCACCCGTTTCCGCATACTTCACTCACGGACCTACATTGCTTACGGGACCTCATCGGACTAGTTCCTCATTAACATACCACATAAGTGATCTGAATACTATCCTTACCTCTCGCATTCTGTGTACATAAACTACATACAACCTTTGGGCTCTATGGGCCCACACTACTGTTTCCAACTGTACTACTCCCACTGTTGGTGCTGCTTATTCCGCTATCATGTACAATAATGCAATACGCTGATCATGCCCAAAAGGCGTGTTTCGCTTTGTCGAGAATAAAATATTTATTTATTTATTTATTCACTTTCTGGATGCAAACGAACGGTATAGTGCTTGTTGTAGAGGAATATAAAGGAATGTGACGCTTCAGGTACGGTACGATTAGTTAACTTGGCACTTGTTCCGATAACACTAAGCTGAGACTGAGAGTAGAGTAGCCTCTGCCTTTCAGCAACGAAGCTAAGGTCGAAATTTAGATGAAAGTTTCTGCCACAGTGCCAAACAACCAACTTAGAGCAGTTAGCAAATTGCAGGATCAGTGGTCTCTTTCACGCATGATTTAACACTCTTTCATCAAGCTGAAATTTACGGATAGAAAATAATCATTCTTCACCACTAAATATCAGCAGTGCTCTGATTCAAGGTAGCAGGTCGAACTCTTGCTCTGCCCAATTTACGTCAATGATACTGTTGAAAAATTAGAATTTGGCGAAACATGTAGCTTTGCGGATGACATAATAATATAATACATGTACGATATGCGGGATTTGCTTGAAACCCGAGAAGACGTCCGCATTGACCTGGCGGCCTTGGAACGTAGTGTACCGATCAGCAGATGCCCAGCTCAGCGGACAAATGTAATGCATTGAAATGAACTGCGAACTATCCTGACTGCACGTTGGCTTGGTGGTAAACTCAGCAACCTTAGGCACCTAGTAATTTAGAGCTCTGCAGTGTGGTGCTCAGCTTGCATTATTTATGGCCAGATTACGAATAAGTGCAAAGCAATTTGAACTGATACTCATGGTCTGAACACGAACTTCACCCCGTTATATGCTTAAATTTGCCCTGTTTTAACGTAACGCTTGCTTATCTGTTAAGCAGATGGAAACGCGATCGCTTTGTTTACTAAAGGTGCAGCAAGCATTCAAGACAGCCCTAGTTAAATCCTTGTCCAGAATTTATAAATTTGCACATTGTAGCGTACTAAAAGGTGCCTCATGGTTAAGCTGCGTGGTTAGATTTAGCACTTCATGTGCCTTGGTCCACTGAGTTGTATTCGCACCAAATACCACGGAGTAATTAAATAAGTAGGTAAATACGCTGTTAGAAATACCAAGAACGAACTACCCGGGTTCAAAAAACTAAAGTTGGATGAATATCTCATCAGAACAGGGCCCCTCATATCTGCCCTAGCCTTCATGTTTAAATATGTGAATGTGGATCGCTGTCAGCTTTTAGAGGAGCAGTTTCAAACTACCTGACAGTGCATTAAGTAAGAACCATGTTGCACATAAACAACAACGAAATATTGATACTTCAGAAATCAGGTAAGTGGTATGTTTGTTACAGATACATTAAATGTAACTTACACTGTTTAGTTAGTTGACCAAGAGCGCTTGCGTTATTGCATTGAAAATGAGATGAGTATTTGACAGAGACCCGTTTGCTTATCCATACCCGACACTCAGTACTTCTTTACTCGAGAAACCATTCATCAGGTCAATTCAAGTCAGGTTCCAAGGATGCTTTAGGCACCTGACTAACGAGCATCCGGTTTGTTTTACCGATAAGTGTGCTATGACCTTTCAGTAATACTGCGGATGCTTTATCTCTGTTGCTGCTGCAACTGAAGCGCAGCAGGCCTAGGTGAAACCTCACCGTCACACCAATAGCGTGGGCTGCAGAGGAATTGCAAACTGAGCATGAGCTAACCGTTAGGTCTCCACTAGGCATACACTGCTTACGCAGTAACGCCCACCTTACAGCCTTACACTAGCCTGAGAACTGAGGAGCAAAAACATACCAAATCTGTCTATCTTTATACTCTTTTAATCGTCGTACTTTTCCTACCAGTCTAGGCTTAGCCTTTTGCCCGCATGTAAAGACGTCAGGTAGCAAGCTGAAGCTACCCGCTTTTCATAGAAATTGGGTGCCACTCGCCAAAAAACGCTGTACTTCTGTGGCGCTTTTCGACGCCATTTCATTTCATCAGCTAGAGCGCATCGAACCCTGGACCATTCGGATGTCAGTTGTGACCGATATCCGTAAGCCATTTGTTAAAGACGAAAAACTATTGGCACAACGGTTAATGACCCCTACTGAGGGGCATTTTGAAGTAGGCGTTGCGTGGATGGCTCACCACCTGCACCCTTAATTTGGACCGCGATAATCCGTTGTGTTCACCTTTGGTCTCTTAACCACAAGTACCTTAGGTGAAGCAAAAAGAAAGCTGTTGTTGCCCGCGCGAATGCACTGCACTGCTATGACGCGTCCCGAACTCAGGTAACGTCAGCGCATAGCGTCTAGGCTATATGCTGCGAATCTGATTACAGCTATAATGTTTCTCTTCCAACCACATTACTGTAACTCCACTTTTTCCTAAGGTAAATATAACTTGGTTGTGTCCGTACCTGGAGCTCACCGTTGGGTTATGAATTATCCCACCATTCAGGGATTTGCACGGAACATCTATGGGGGTCAAAAACAAGCTTTCATTTGGCCTGACGTTTGGAATAAGCTATAAATATTATATACGGTTGTAAAATTTCATCATACATGGATCAAAATAACGAGTAAACCACAAAATATACATTATGGAGGTTATTATAACAAAACAAACGGTTGCTGTAAAGGAAGCCCAGTGGAAGGTTTGCGCGAGGCCTAGATGGCCGGCTGGCAGCCTCGCGACGGAGATTGTGAGCTAATTGCCATCCATGACACGTATCCTGGTAGGCGTGGTTAAGCCGACGTAATATGAGCTTTGGAGCATGACGCTAACATCGTTTACACTGTAAACACGGAACGAGGCACGGAAAGTTCTATTTCTAACGAGGATGTATCAACTTTGTTATGGCCAGTTACGTTTTACGCTATTATACACTTGCTAAGAGTAAGCCCTAATGGTCGGCAAACGTGCATGATTTTACTCGTTTACTGGTATTGTCGCAGAATGTTGGCGATAACAACAGTTGTAACTGTTGATGGGCTTAGGGCGTCATGAGGGAGATTTTGATCAGCTCTGTTAGCAACGCTTACAGTGAATCGTCGAATTAGGTGGCTAGGTGTCGCATCTTTTGCTTGCAGGGCTTCTATCCTTTACTGTACGCTTGCGACATATAGGACATGAGATGCGACAGCATTGGTCTTGCTGGCGACTTCTTGTAGCGGTGATGGTTAAATCGCTAGGTCGGCTAGATTGGCTAGTTCAGTAAGCGACACAAAACTCATTCTTGCGAGGTACGCTGGTGGGGTTACTGTAGCCATAATTTGCTATGTAAGGTCTCGTTCATTGTCGACAAACCGCCCAGCTGCTGCTGCCCAAGCAGAAGAGCCGTGGGTAGTTTGTCGCCCAACTGCAGGTTCCTGAAAAGTTGCTGCAGTGTAACTGTAATATCACGAGGTGCAATCATAATTATTTATTGTTTCCAACAAAGCTCCTACCAGGTTCCTCCGTTCCGACAAAAGTGCCATCCACTCATCTTATAAATGAATAATTATTTGTTCTCGACTATGCCAGGTACGTCATGGAGGCATAGGCAAGTAGGTGCAAATCTACAGATGTTTATGCAGTTATCCCGGTGAGAGCAGAAAATTATTCAGACGTCCGTGATTGAAAATATACAACTGGTGTAAATTTAAAAGGTATAGCGTTAGTTGTCGTGAACTCGGAACAACTTTGTAGGGCTGGCTAACCGAACGAACTTATCGCGATGCCAGTTGATTTATTGTGGTTCACCAAGCTCCAACAAATATTTCGACGACAGAATTCCAGGATGTGGTGGGTTTTCGCCTGGTACGCAATCTCCCTCAAAAACGCGCAAATGTCTGCTTAACAACACTGCAACTTAGTGGGTCGTGACGCCAGAAACTAAAGTCACTGACCCGTGGATATTCGGGTAAAGCTCTCCAAAGCACGGACATCAAACTTCTACTCTCACATTGGCGACGATGTCAAGCATTCGAGAAAGGAGCAGCAGAAACTACACAGCTGTATCAACACACGGAAGTACATACGTATACATACCCTACACAAACATATCGGATGGTTGCAGATTCTTGATCACTTTGTTACGTTAACAGGATCATTCCGGTAAAGAGGTGCCTCGCCTTTTTGAGAATAAACTTTACGTAGTTATTTAATCGGTCTGTCATACATTGCAGTATTACATAAGCCAAGCACTGCTAGCGAATACAGGATGTTTGATTAGATAACTGAACATGAAGATCAACAGTGATGTGACGATGTACCGAGTTCGTGTGTACGTTGCACAAAGCTCAACAATGAAATCATAGAATGAAAGGGACGACGAAGTATGCTGACGTAAAAGTTTTAGTGGGTTGATTTTCCAGGGCTGGTGGTGGCGCATTTTGACTTGCCAGTGTGAAGCCTTGGGCTGAATTTATTCGGGTGCGAGCCACCTCCGCTACGTTACAGTGTCGTTAAGCGGTCATTTGCGGTTGTTATAGGGAACGCTTACAAGCGGAAACCTACCACGTCCTGGAGGTTGCATGGCGCGAGCCTCTTGTGTCAATTATTCTTATGGTGTGCATTGTTTGTGCGTTCATCCTGCGCGTGCGTACAACCGTGTTCTAAAGTGTTCCGCTCCTTTAACGGTGTCACTGCGGTCTGTCGCTGGCTAGTTTCCATTTCGTAACTCGGCCTTTCCATGTTACTGATAACTGTTTTCCTAGTGTCTGCATTTATTCCATCACATTGCTTCCCCTACAAACACTCGGCCAAGCTGCTTTCAATCGGAATCTTTCTGACCATCGGGGATGCTCCTTGTGCGAAAACGGTTCATCCTCTGACTGGTAACCCTTACGCAACTCGCTGGCATGCAGTAGTCGTGAATCGCCTTGCCACACGGTTGTATACACTGGGCTTCTTCGGTTAAACACCTCGTGCGGCCCGTTCCACGCTGATTGGGTTTCAGCTTCCCTGGGCCACAAGTGAGAGCGTGTTGGTGGTCCCTGTATTTCATCGTCGAACCAAACTTAACCTCGACCCTCGTCACACCACTGTTGGTCTGGGTCACCTCCATCTTCTGCGCCTGAGTTGTCTACAGTATGGGATTGACTAGCTTCCTGTTATCCTGTGCTTCCTTAGGAGATAATCGGCACGTTGGCCAACTTCCGACCTTACCACACCACAGGTCGCAAGCGGCTTGACCGCAAAGCCATTGGAGTAGTGACTGCTTTGCGGAAGACTGTTTAGATTCTCTTTCGGGTTAGCAATAGCAATGTCAAAGCTTCCTCCAGGTCTCCAACAATTTTTGGTTGCCTCTCTTTACTCGTTCTGTTGTTGAGCCTTTACGAAGCATTTGTTACAAGTTGTACGGGACTGTCGGTACTTTTCTGATACAAAGTTTCTCCAAGCGCTTTCGGAATTTTTTACTCCCAAAGCACGGAACACGGTCCGTTAAGTTGGCCTGTGAGACTCTCCGCTTCGTTGTCAACTGTTTACTGACGGCGTGGTTAATTGTGGTCGCCCTTTGAGCCGGGATTCCCATTGTTTCAATCCAACGCGTAAGGTGCTCCGTCCTCAACATGGTGAACCTGGTGCCTTTTTGCTTAAACGGCAATCCTCTCAGTACTTCGCTCGATCGTAGATCCCCAATTTCTGATACCGGAATCGGCAAGACTTGTTGTGCGCACCACAGGTACTTGCTGTACCTGGCAACGAGGTCCGTTTTATTCGCTCTCAATTTGTTCTGGCTTTTAAAGGCGTTTGGTGTCTCCAGACTATAGCTTATCGCGATTTTCACTTATTCTTTAACGTTAAACTTGCAGGTTTTCTGCCGTTATCTTTTCTTTCCCATCACCGCTTCTTTTGGAAATGGTCAGTGGACGTCGTATTAACGTCTCTATCAAGGGGTGAGATCAGTAGGGCGTACTCCGGCCAAATCTAAAACTAGCAGCAGGATCTTATCTGGCATAACTATACCATGCACCGTTAACTTAGCGGACATCTTTTCGTTGAGTTCCCAATTGGCCCCGATCTTCAAAACGACGTGGTGAAGCGCAAAATAGTCCTCAACACAATTGAACCTTTTACTGATAGACTGGCAGCCATGGCCTCTATGATACACCCCAAGGACCTTGTGGAAGCTAAGCAAGCGGAATTGGCCGGAAGGTACATTAGTACTATTGGCACCCAGGTGATGGACCGACTAAAATGTCTTAATATGGTATTGGTCTATAATGTTCCAGACCCTCTGAATCTGCACCCCATTCGTAAAATACTGATGAAAGTGTGTGACTTGGAACACAATCTGCTGAGCTGCACAAGGCTGAGAAAAATGGTTATGAAAAACCAATGCCCCTCTTGGTCAAGTTCGATAATGAGAGCTCGGCTCTCAGCTTTCTCTCCTATCAAAGGAAATTTAGAACACGCACCACGTTGCTTGACTTAAAGTTCGTACCAGCAAGAACGGCGTTGCAACGACGTTACGATAGGCTAGGAGAGGGTTCCGCACATAGCCGATGTGTTCAGGCGAATTGTGACAACTGTCCGACGCCAGTGAACCTAAGTGGCTCAGGTACTGTGAATCTTGACATTTCGTCTGATATGGATACTGGATCGCTTGATTGCTTGGAAAAACCTGCAAACCCTAGGACCAGTACTGTCTGTAAAGCCACCTCATACCCAGACCAAATAAGCCAATCCGAGAATAATATAGGATAAACCTCAGTTAATACTAAGTGCTCAGCTGCTGATACAATCGATCAGTTAAACCGTAAGAGCCAATGGTTGACGACCCTCTAAAGCAACCTTTAAACAGCTCAGTTACATCGTACATCTTAGGAAAATTCTACGATGATGGAAGCTAGCCCAGCCTAACCTACACTCAGAGAAAAAACCGCCAACGCCTCGAGCCGAAAGACCCCGTATATGGACCACACCCCTGCGTTCACCTGAGCCGCTGGGCTCAACGACAACAACTTTGAAAATAAGAAAAGTGGAGATCCTAGCACCATATAATGCTGCGCGCAGGAATGGATTGTGTAGCGCACTAGTGTTCAATGTTCCAGACGATATATCGGTGGACGCATTTAGGCGTGCAATCATTGCTGTTAATGGCATTGCAGAGAATGCATTGCTGGTTCAAAGACCGACTAAGCGTGTAACCCAATTTGCGGCTCCCATCAAACTGAACGCAAAGGATGACGCAGTATTGCATACTCTCATAGCTAACCGTGAACAGCTTCGCAGTACAACCATGCTCTGTGAGTACTACGCGGTAACTCGAAATTATGGCGTGCCATACTGATCGAGATTTTCAGCTGAAATAACGTGGAAAACAGTGTTTGAATATACACTTGAAACGAAATTTGACTATTGTCAAAATTTATCTGCTCCAAGATATCTTGGATCGATTAAAGCGGTACTGGCCAAAGCCTCTTTGGCGCTTACTGGTAATTTTTCCGGTTGTTCCCAGTTTTATTCACGTATTGTCCCCTGTTTTTGCTTTTTATTGCGGTCGTTTCCCATTGTATACGTGTTGTAATTCTACTCTGTTTTCCACATGAACATGGCTGTCTCGCTAAACACCGAGACGGACGGACCTATGGGATCCTCGTTTGATGAGTCTACTGCAGCTTGCGGACAGGTTAACTGTTCAGAGCCAATAAAAGATGTACCTGGCGGGATGCAGCGTGACGTCTGCTGCCGCTGGTATCACGAAAGCTGTGCCGGCCTACAAGCTGACTAGTACAAAATGCTATCGTCAAGCGTTCACTTTCTTTTCAGCTGTGCTGAATGCTGCGCTAAAAGATCGACGCGCCCGACTGTCACCGGTGCTAAACTTTCAGCGCTGGCTTCAAGATTGGCAAATGTTGAGGAGGTGATACCTAAACTCGCCTCTATTGAGTCGCTCGATAGGAAAATGGATTTGATTTTGAAAAATCCCTGAATATTTCGATTGAAGACACTGCAATGGACGGCAATATTGCTGACGATCCATCCACTGGAGTCTGTCACGCGGACCTAAAGTCGCACATCTTACCGGCCAGTCCAGGTAGCAAGGTTGGCTGTCCTCATGATCCGATCAAAGTGAAGAAAAATAGGGTGCGGAAATACCAAGAGCTCTCTGCTAAACCCTGAGAGTTAGTTGCTAAGGCGTGGAAAAGGATGCCGTCTTTCACCGTCGTAAAGTCGTCTGACGATTGTACTCAGAACATTCCGAAGATGCTGACCGTCTCGGCCGCCAGTGAACCAACACGTTCTGACGAAGTGCTGGCAACTGCGCAATGCGATGCTGAGTCAACGGCCCCTGCTCCAGTGAACCAGAAGAGGAAGCGGACTAGATCTGCTCGTAAAACTTCGAAGGGGCTTCAAGACCCAGGAACCAGTAAGACGCCTGCAATACAGCGAAAAGCCTACGCTACCGTCGCTTCGGCGTCGTTTGTGAAGCCAGGGAGAGTCCCACCGCCAGTGGTGAAAACAACTGGTATAGGTGTCGACTCAAAGGCACGTGGGGTAAACACACCCCGTCGTACCAACTCTTTTACTGATAGTACCGCTATATTCCGTAAGGTTACTGAATCTGCGACCGCTCTCCCAAGGGAACGAATCTTGGATGACATCAAGTGGCTGAAACTGTGTGTCAGCAAGCTGCTTCCACCTGGTGTCACCGTCAGAAAGCTGACCAGATTGGGGAACGTCCCTATCGCTACGCCAAATCCACGACCCCGACTACTTCGCGTAGTCCTTTCTACCCCGGAGGAACGCAAAACATTACTGCGGTTTGCGTTCTAGCCTAAGGGTAGTGGTGTCAGCCTTCAGCCGGACCTACCACTGGCAGATAGACTGAAGTTAAACGAGGATATCAAAAACCTCAAAACTAGACGGGAGGCTGGTGAGCAAGGCCTCCGTCTGGTGGATTTTCAGGTGGTCAGCCGGAAGTTACTTTCCGCCCTTTAAGAACCCATCCTGATGACGCATGACCCAGGGATGATAGTGCCGACTTCCTTGAGGTAGTACTTAGCAACGTGCGTAGCCTAAGAAACAAGGTGCACGAATTGTGTCTACTTGTAGACAAATTTCGTCCCGACATACTTGCTTTCACTGAAACATGGTTGTTTCCGGATATCACGGACGGTGAGGTATATTTACCTGGCTAAGCGCTACTTAGAAATGATCGCTCCGTTGGTCGCCAAGGCAGAGGCGTTGTACTGTATGTGAGCTGTAACTTAGATGTGTTGAGGACCTGCGCATTCCGGTCGTCGGATCAGACTGTTGAAGCCCTATCGGCTGCTTTGTGCACATTCTCTGCCCTGTTTACAGTTATAGTGATATACAAAAGTCCTGGAAGTTCTTCTAGGGGAATACTTGACTTTATTCGCACTCAGTCTGCGAATACGCGTTTAGTTCTGGTGGATTTCAACCTTCGGGAAGTCTGTTGGACCGATCTTTCTTGCACTTCGACGTTAGGAACATTCGGTGCAGACTTCATTTAACTGACTCTCCAAGTGCCTTTGCACCAGTTCGTTGACTTTCCCACTAGGTATATGGACAACCAAATACCATCTATATTGGATTTGTTTTTCGCTAAGTCCCTGGACTTCGCGAATGACATTTCGTACGGTGCACCTCTAGGGTCCGGCGATCATGCATGCATATCATTTCGATGTGCTCTTTCAAGTCACCAAGAGACCGCCGTTGAATTACTTCCGAATATTTGGCGGGCGGACTTTATTGCAATGCGAACTAAAGCTTTAGTTCTGAACTGTGAGATCTCGATGGCTGACTCTGTCCAGTTAGCCTGGGATAAATTTAAGGCATACCTTACGGAGGTTCCCACTCCCTATATTCCACTCATTAGGAAAAGAGGGTTAAGGGCACAGCCTCCATGGATAGATACCACAGGCAAGTACCTACTCAAGAAACGGTATAGATGCTGGCGAAGCTACCAAGCAGCTCTATCAGCCAGCACCTATGATAGTTATCGAGAGATTAGAAATAAATGTAAGCAACTTCTGAGAACTGCTCGTCTCCAATACGAGCAGGGTTTAGCGGACTCGGCCGCAGCTAATCCCAAGAAGTTTTGCTTACGTTAAAAACGCAGCGGAGCAAAACTGTCTAAACCAGCGTTATTGCGAGAAGATGGGACCCGTGCGCAAACTGACTACGACAAGGCTTGTATATTGAGTGATCAGTATACTGGGGTCTTCGCTCGGGAGACCTCTTTACCACAGGTTGAATTGGTTTCGAGAGTTCCAGAAGATTCTTGCTTAGATGAATTTAGGATAACGGAGACTCAGGTCTTCGAGCTACTGCAAGGCATTAAACCCTCTAAAGCTTCCGATCCTGATTCGATTCATCCGAAGCTTTTGCATGAATTGGCCACGGAGCTGCGGGGTCCGCTCACATACATGTTTTCAATAACACTGGATAGCTGCAGCCTACCTTCGGAATGGAAGGAGGCAATCATCTCTCCGATTTTTAAGGGCGGTGACAGCGCTCTACCCGCGAACTACCGGCCTGTCAGTTTGACAAGCGTAGTAGTCAAGTTGGTTGAAAAGCTGATAAGGGATTCAGTGGAGAACCACATGAATAGATTCAACTTTCTCAGTGATGCACAACATGGATTCCGCAAGGGATTTTCATGTCAGACTAATCTGCTTTAGCTCGTGAAAGCTGGGCCGAAGCGGTGGACAGTGATCACGCTGCAGACTTGCTATCCGTAGATTTTTCGAAAGCTATTGACACTGTTCCACATCTTCGGCTCTCACTAAAATTGAGATCTTACTGGATATCTGGTCGCGCTCTTCAATGTGTGTCTGCTTGCCTTGAGGGGAGGGAACAGTACGTACGAGTGGGGCGTAGCCTTTCGCTCAGGCAAGCTGTCCTTAGTGGCGTTCTGCAGGGCTCGGTATTGGGGCCATTGTTGTTCGCGATCTATGTAAATGACTTGCCAGGAGAGTTAGGGGTGCCACCACTAATGTCTGCTGACGAACTTAAGCTCTGGAATATTGTGCATATCCCGGGGGTTCGGAGGCCATTCGGCGTGCCTTGGATAGCCTCTGGGAATGGTCTATCTTATGGTTGATGCCTATAAATAGGGCCAAGCGCTCTGTTCTGCGAATCGGAGCTGCTAGCCATCCAACTTGATATGTTGTCGGCGGTGGTGAACTCCCTGTTATCACTCAGCGGGTTGAGTTAGGAGTCGTACACGCATCAGCAGTTCATTCTGGAGATAACTGGAAGAAGGCTGCTTGTCGAGGTTTCGTATGATGTGGTTTATCCGCCGCTCTTTCGGAATCTTAACGGCCAATTTGTTTGTGAAGCTAATTTTGGCATTCGTCCGACCTCACCTGGAATATTGTATTCAGGCTTGTCCACCATGTCTTAACCGAGACAAAATGGACTTGGAGAGGGTGTTACGAGTGGGCACTCGGTTAGTGCAGGGTCTACGGGGACAGACGTATCCTGAACGCTTGCTCAGTTTGGGGATGTACTCAATGCACTACCGAAGGATAAGAGGGGACCTGATTCTCACTTATCGTATTTTGACGGGTAAGATTGGCCCGGACTTGTCAGGGCTATTTAGTCCCGCTACGTTACCTAATCTACACGGTCACCCACTGGAACTGCATAAGCCACGGTCTGATAGGATTAGGACGGAAACTCGTCTATCGCGCCGAGTTATAGATCGCTGGAATTCACTTCCAGACCACGTGGTTAGGAAACCTACGGTCAAGGGTTTTGCGCGCCAGCTCGATACTCTTGGGTGGCTACAGCAAACATTTCCTTTTTCCTAACTGACTCACCTACACTTTTTGGTTCTTTTTTAATGACTCAAATATCTTGCTAGTCCTTTTGCTTAGCTCTTTCCACTTTCTCTTTTGCCTTCTGAGTTTACTTTTTTCTTACTTCACGTAACCGACCCATCAGGGACTGCTAGGGCAGGATACGTGGGCATTAATTGGTTGGACAGGGTGTGATGCAGTCTTTGTTTTAGGTCCATCAGTAGTTCAAAGTTCGCCAACTCCTGGTTCAACGACCCGCCGAAGAAGGAACACTCACAGGATTATCCTATCGTTCCAGTCCCGCTTGAACTTGAACTGGAATGCTAAGCCAGCTTACGTTCGGGCCGCTGAAAAGGAGCTTACTTTGGGCTGCGACGAATAATAACAGCGAAGCAGGCTTTAGGCAACGAGAGCCCAGCCCATCCAGCAAGAAGCAACAAGCGACATCTAAGCGCTTAGACAGCATTGTGGCTAACGCTACGAAGGCTCGCAGTGCCAAACGGGATTGCAGAGTAAACACACCTAGTCCCTCACCTACAATGATCATGTCACCCACACAAGCCTTAAACATATCAAGATCCGTAGACAGGCAGTCGCCGCAGCCGGGTTGGAACAATGTGGAGTTCAGTGTACTTGCCTTTAATGTGCCGGATGGCATATCGGCGGGCGAGCTTCAGAGCACAATCCTTAAAGTTAACGGTATCGCGGAAAATTCGGTACACTTTGAGAGGATGGCCAAAAGGATCAGTAAATTCCCAGCCCCAATCAAACTGAGAACAGACGATAGCGGAATCTCTCGCACTATAATATTGAATTTTGAACAACTCCGCCATTATACCAAGTTACGGCAACTATATTTCGACCCACCAAGACGGACACTACCGAATTATACCCCAGATACTTGTGCGACGGCACCGCGTACCACCACCGAAACCAATTCACCTATGGCGAGCACTACATTTAGTAATCTACACAACTCCGATCAACTTCATGCGCATCCGGGCTGTTTTGCACCTGCTATAACCCTCAGACTATTGCCGCCGGTCCAGATAAAAAGGTCAAATAGTCCACTGCATCCTACCCCGCAACCTGCGCATTGTTTAGACCAGGTGGGGATGAGCCGCGACAGTTTCCTCCCGGCACCAAACTCCTCGTCGCCCAACTACCAACTGCAATGTCTTCTCACTCACTTCCTACAACTACTGCAGATAGGGAAGTAACCATCAACGGCTTCATCTCGTCACCCGTAAAGCTAGTTGACCCCAAGTGTACTTTCTCACTTCTACTTATAAATGCTAGGTCCCTAAGCAATAAAATGCATATCTTGCGTCCTCTGTCTGTCCTCGCCGACCCTGGTGCAAAATTGGTCACGGAAACATGGTTTTCCCCTTATACTTTAGAGGAGGACCACTCACTTCCTGACTATCAGCTGTTTATGCAACCTCGTGTGCATAAACGACGGGCGGGTGCGCCATTTATGTTAAAAACTAACCCAGCAAAATTGTCCTAAATCACGAACGCGGCTGAGGCGATGGATTCAGCATGGATAACGGCTGATATCTTTGGATCGACGGTATTATTTGGGTACGTTTATAGACCACCTGATACCTCAGTTAAGGGTAACAACGCACTTATGGATACTTTTGCTCATGCATCAAATTTTTATTGCGAATATAAACTGGTTACAGGAGATTTCGACCTGCCTAAGTTAAACTGGTTCTCTCCTGCTGCAAAAGCGAAGTATGCTGGCCTATTAGCATGTATCGATTTAGGCGGCTGGACGCAACATGTATCTGCTCCAACCAGAGCGGAACATATTCTTGACCTAATATTTAGTCTAGGCATCCCATTAACGCGAGTGGCAGTCGGCCGGGAGTTACCGGGTAGTGATCACAAAGTAGTGCATTGCTCGGTTTACTTAAATCCACATAATGCCCACCCAACGGCAACAGACCCAGTCGTAGTGTACCGCCCGACGCAACTCGTTAACTGGACAACCCTAGATGTACTTGTCCGATCAAGAAATTGGGATGTATTCTTTATGTCTGATTCTGTAGAGCGCTCGACTGAGCTGTTTTGTGAGGAAATACTTCACTGTCTCGACTCTCTAGCTCCCGTGTTACATTTGATAAGGTAGTCATGCAAAAGTGTGGCCCAAACCAGAATGCATAACAGAATGCGTCAGCTTCGACGTTCCTATAACAGAACCTTCAATTTTGCCTACATCATGAGAGCGAACAAGACTGCACATCAGCTTTCTGCCAGATCTAAGCAGCAGCAAACCAATCAAGAAATAGCTGCACTAAATAGTGCGAACAAAGACAAGAATCACAGCTGGCTGCTGCGCTCTCGGACCCCTAACCATGGACAACGGATCTCTACCCTAAAGATTAGTCCCCACGACAAATCTAGTGACGCAAGAATTTTAGGTGAAGTATTCAGCTCACATTTTAACGAATCGCTGTGTTTAGAAATAGATTCAACCTTTCAGGCTCTGCAAGTACCCGGAAGCGAGTCCCTGTCCACTGTACAGTTTGATATAAATAGTGTCCGTTCTGCGATTTCAACTACCAAACCATCCTGGAACCCTGGTCCAGACGGAATGCCGCCCAGTCTACGTAAGAATGGTGGTGAAGATATCCCTATTCTTCTTTTGAAACCCTTTACGTTATCAATGCAGAAAGGTCAATGCCCGACCGCTTGGAAACATTCCATCATTATGCCAAGGCATAAGGGCGAAAGCCTACAGGACATTGGTAACTATCGCCCAATTAACCACACTTCTATCATCTCGCGCGTGATGGAGAGGTTGATTAAAAGCCCGCATGACTCACATTTGTGCAGGCGAGCACATAAATGAATCTCAGCACGGGTTTCTAAATGCTCGGTCTTGTGCAACCTGTCAGCTGGACTTCCTTAATTTAGACACCGAGGCCATTGACTCTAATCTTTCAGTTGTCATTCTTTACCTTTATATGCAAAAGGCGTTTGACAGGGTACCACACATGCGCCTGATGCGTAAGGTACAGGCTTACGGGTAGACAGCACTCTATTAGACTAGCTGGGTTCCTAGCTGATAGGACGTACGCAGTCTGTTAAGGCTGAACCAACTATATCCACCCCGACCACCGTACCTAGTGGCGTGGTGCAGGGGAGTGTCCTTGGTCCTACCCTATTTTTGATTTATATCAATGACCGCTGCAGGAGTTTGCAACACAGCCGCTCCTTTATCTTTGCTGACGACGTAAAAGCTGTCTACGGCTTTCACCCTGGTAATGAATTATCCGCAATTATAAATAAATGAATAAATAAATCTTCTATTCTCAACAAGGTGAGGCACGCCTTTGCAGGCATGATCATTTTGACATAATGATACATGATCAAGGATGTGCAAAAAGCCGATGTGTTTGCCATAGCAGTTTGTGTTTGTGTAGGGGGTATGTATGTATGTCATTGTGTGGGTATGTGTAGGCAGTTATGTATTTTGTGTTTATATTTGTGCTGCTCCAATCTTCAATGTATGCCATCGTCATCAGTCCTTGCTTCAAGCTCACTCTGAGAGGTTGTTTCGTTTCGCTCTCGACTGATTGTACCTTTGTGGGAGTTATACATCTGGTACAGTCTACCATCTGTCTAATAGAAATCTGTTATATCTACTCTGATATTTATCAGACTTCCGCCATCTGGCATTTTCCTTGGCAATATCGTTGTCCCTTATTTGTTACTTCTCCCCTTTCCATTACTATTTTCCTTCGTCGCTGACTCTCTAACTTGGTCTCAAATGCTTGCGGTAAAAAAAGGAATATCTACCAGCCGTCGTGTAAATAACGCGAGTAAAATGGGGTGCAACACAGCGATCAACGTGACCATGCCGTGCTCCGTTAGGGTGATGGACGTATTTTCTTCTATGCGCCGAGAAATCGCGCAACTGCAAGAGGAGTGGGCGAGTACGAAAGTGACCTTTAACAGCTTACAGCTAAATAGCTGAGCGTTTAGTGGCTATTACAAGCCTAGTTCACCCTAGCAATGTAATGGATGAAAGGTGCTCCGAGACTCCCATGCGCTTCCTCAATGGAGGTAGTGGTTTATAATGTACCTGACCGATTAAAAGTTCACCCCATCAAGAAGGTACTGATGGATATATGTGGTCTAGAAGGTAATTTAATCAGTTGCACCAGACGGAGGAAAGGGCTATTAAAAACCAATGTCCCGTGCTATTCAGGTTTGATACAGAGCGTTCGGCCCGTAAATTCCTGTCACACCAAAAAGACTTCCGGTCGCGCACAAACTTTGTCCAGTTAAAATTAGTGAACGCAGCGATAGCCATGCAACGCCGTTACGCAAAGCTTTTTGCATCCAAGCCTACTAATGAGCGGACTCCTGGAATATCTTCTGATCCGCTGCAAGAGTTTGTCACCCCGGAGGCCTCCCACATAATTGATTTAGATGTCTCAGAGGATGTAGCTCAAAGTGAGATCAAGCAAATGGTACAAAACCATTGCTCGGTGGCAGAAATGCTAAAACTGGTGGTTATGGATACCCATGACCCCAAGCGACTTTGGGAGATAAGTAGTTGTCCTGAGAAGAAACCCGGGACTTGTTCGCCTACATCCGAGTTTCCACTCTGTTGTACAGATCGACCCAATAGACCAGGAGGGCACGTCGCAGAGGCACCATTCTTAAAGACGATCAACGCAGCAAGCTGCGCCTTTCCACCCGAAGTACCCCAATTTGGTCGGCGAGCATCTAGTATGTCACCTGTCTGGAACCGACACACGCCGGCTCCTCCAACTAAACGGCCTCGCGAGCAAAATACACCATACTGCTCGCCTGCTACGGCCAACACCATTCATTTCTGCGTCAGAAACAGCCAAGCCGGAAGCCGCACTGCACACGGGTACCAAAGGAAGAAATACTACGTTTAGTACTATTGCGTTTAACGTTCCTGATGACACATCCTTGGAAGTGTTCAGGAGCTGGATTCTTGAGGTCAATGGAATCCAAGGAAACCCACTAGAGGTTGTGCGACTGAACAAAAGAATAAGTAAATTCGCGGCACCACTCGAATTAAGTACTAGGGACGAATCAACTCTCCGAAGTATAATGACAAGTTGTGAAGAGCTGCGTAATAGAGCAGAGCTGAAACAGCTATATTTTGGGCCACTGAGGGTGAACCGACGTGGGGGCCCATCACACTTCGAGCCTGGAGATCGGGTTTCTCACACCCATAGTGATCAACAGGTTCCCGTTCTATTCTCGTCTCAGAAGCCACACACACGTGAGCTTGAACCAAAATTTCCACCTGAAGCGACGATGGCACCCAGAGCCAAACGGCCCCGCGTAAGGATGACTCCGAAAAAATCACCGAAGGCAGCTACCCAAACCTCACACACCCATGAAACAGCAAAGTGTGAGGCATCCCCCAGCCGACATCCGAAGGGGGTATTTGGCCGTATACTACCCAGGTACTTAACGTACCCGAGGATCTTTCTTTGGATGCATTTACGAGAGCTATCCTTGCAGTATTTGGTTTAGCAACACGTTCGGTACGTGTTGAGAGACTACCTAAAAGAAGCAGTAAATTCCCTGCACCGATCAAAATATATTTTAAGGATGAAGCAACTTTAAATACCGTCGTAACAAACTTTGAACAACTACGCAGTGCAACCATGATGGATCAACTTTTTCTCAAACCGCGAAAGCTAGCGGTAATGAAAATAGCCCGCGGTAACAGGGAAACAATCACACGTCCCATATCCACACACCGGACTTCCGCAGCTAGTACATCACCCAATATTATTCAAGGTTCTTCTCACCATGTTCCAGATAGTCCGGACTCTGGAGTACCTACCTTATCCCACCGGTTGTTACCGCCACAACAACTACCTGAGCGGGCAAATTCCCTTCTTTCTACACCACATCACGCGCCATTTTTATCCCAGGTAGGGATGAGCCGCGACAAGCTCATCCCGACACCCAATACGTCACCAACGAAAAGCACGCTCTTACTTCTTTTGACCCAGTTCCTACAGCTTCTACAGATGGCCCAGTAGCTCTTCGTGCTCCCTTTATGTCATCCATAAAACTGGGAGACACTGGCCAACTTTTCTCCATTATACTCATAAATGCCAGGTCGCTGAACAACAAGATGCATATTCTACGCCCTTTGGCTATTCTTGCTCCGCCTGATACAGTACTAGTCACCGAAACATGGTTTGGTGCCTTTACGTTCGATGATTCCTTTTCATTCAAGGCTACCAGCTGTATACACATTCGCGTACACACAAACGAGGTGGAGGGTGTGCTAGTTATGTGCAGCAAAATTTCTCTGCTAGTATCG